>OX453256.1:12607070-13056323 GCA_949709985.1 Luffia ferchaultella | reverse complement strand
TGCATCTTTTGTGTGTATATTCTTTCGACCCGTTTGGAATCCTAAGATAACGTATCGAGGTTTCTCTAGTTGTGTAGATGTTTTTACAACCCATACATGGTTTGTAGTCGTAGGTAATAATGGATATTCATATAGTTCCCAAGTCCGAAAACTTATTTGTATAGGAGGATCTTTGACGATATAATTAAGTAAATTTACTTTTGCAAAGTCGGACAATTTAACATATGGCATTAACCATTCTATTTTGGAAATGGATATTTTTACATCTTTATCAACATTTTTTTCTGATTGTACGATCGCATTTACGTCTGTATTAGCTCTGGTAAGAATAAGTTCATGTTTTGCATTCACTATTACTCTATTATAATCTTCTGCAAACCCGAGTAACAAATTGAGTGGAATCGAGACATCAAAATATCCTTTGGTATCAACAATGTCCTTAGTTGTATTTGTGTTCCATCCAGCATTATCAAGATATGTAGTTTGATTTGGGCTAGCGGAAATGAATGTTTTTATAAGGCTTGTTAAACCAACGTTTTTATTGCGATCAATTTCAACAGCATTTAACTCATAACGTAATTCTTCAAACAAAAAGCATAATCCCATATTTACGAGATTCGTGTTAACGCTAACCTCACCATTGCTCTTCATAAGTTTTCCGGTAAGATGTAGAAAGCTTTTGCTGGGTAGTATACAAGCATCTTGATGTTGAACAGTAATGCGAATTTCATCATTGTTGTTGAAAGTGGTTAATGCATATGGACGATGAGCATGAAACTCGTAATGTTCTATTGATTCATCGAATAATACACTTTTTTGTATATTTAAAATTTCTTCTTGTTCTTCCATGGTAAAATGCAGATTAAACAGAAAAATTTAAGTTTTATTTTGTTTTTATTGAGTTTGAAACAAGTCTTAAGCCAAGCCCTTTTAGAAATTGTATGTTCCGATGTGTTAACCCGATTCAATGGTCGAACTCGAGTGGGTGGATAAACCCATTTTCTGTTGTTATTATATGAATAGGTTTTACTGTTATAAACCACACCCATTCTATGCTATTGACTTAAGATGTAATCGCACTGTTATAATTTCTCCTCGGAAATTTACTAGATCTCCGTCTTGATCGACTATTTTCAACTGAATATTATGTATTGCCTTAACCATAACAGGAAGATAAATGACTTGCGATGGTACTTCTACTATTTTATATCCAGGTGGAACCGTGGGGAAAAATTCGTGAATAATGTGAGCTTGATTAGAATTAATATACGCCCCTCCTGTTATGTTACATTCTACTCGCAAAGCGTTTACTTTGATTATGGAAACAGGTATATCTGATAAATAATCAACGTTTGGATCTAGAATTCTAGGAGAATATCCTAACAAATTTCCCAAAGAATCTTTATGGGTAAAATCAACTTTTTTACTACATCTCACTTTACATCGCAATTGATTTTCATCAGGCTTTATCGATATGAAAATATTAAATTTATCTAATGCATCAGTTAAATATTTTTCAATGTTTTCGATTTCGTAACTACCTGGTGGAATTACAATAACTTTGTCATCGATATAGAATTTGTTATTTCTTTCATCGATATTGGGAATGGAATTAAAAGTCAAGAATTCTACTAAACCAAGCACATAGTTTTTTGATGATAATTCAATAGGAGGAAAATATTGTGCTTCTAAAACGGGTCCAACACCGCTTAACGTTAATGTCCATGATTCACTCATGACTGAATCTATAATGAGTTGACGTTCTGATATATATTTAAGTTAAATTATCACTAAGAAATTTAAGACACAAATGTCCACAATTGAATGTATTGAAGCTTTGATATTTTTTATAATTGTATTTTACATTTTGCACTTTTAAATATGATAATAAATTTGATGGAGGTGGTAAATTTCCAAAACTATCAAAATAAAAGACACAATTGTTTTTTTTCTTATAAGCTACCCAGTGAGTTCCAGGACCATCTTTACTATCTAAGTTTATTATACCAGATTCATGTGTCCAAGGAGGTGAGTTAGGTAAATCATTTCTCATAAAAACACCTCTAAAGTTAGGAATATTTAAAATTCTAGCATATTTTGTTAAATCAATATTTGTAAGAGCTCTGTTTGGTAGTGTTAATAGTTTTTTGAAGGTTTTATATAAATACCTAAACCTTTCTTATAAGGTTTAAGAAACATTCCTTTTCCTAAAGATATCGCTTCCATTTTTTCATTATGTCTTTTTTGTTCTTTAAGTTGTTCTACAGCATTTTTAGCATTGTTGACTGCTTTCGCGATTCCAGCAGCTCCACCAGCCAAAGCACCTGTTGCACTTAATCCAGCAAAAAGTGGTATTAAAAAAGGAAGTACTCCACCAATTTTTTGTGGCAGAGGTAAAATTCTAGGACAATTGATATTTTTTTTCCCTCCTACTTGACGAATCACTTTACGAACACCATTCAGTGCAGATTTTATAGATCAGATCCTTTAGACATAGATGATTTAGCTATTTTAATAACATGCTTGAAAGGTTTCTTTGATCTTTTAATTTTTTTCTTTGTTTTATTTTTATTTGTGATACCAAGACCTAATTTTGACTTGGCACCCATCGCGGACGCAATGCCTAACGCAACTGCTCTTTCACTCATTGATGCATCTCTATTAAATACTCGTTTCATCGCTTTTGATGCTAGCATACGATCAGCCTGATTTCTCATATGAACATTATCTCTGTTTTTCGAATACGCTATATCATGTTCGCGACAAGCTGAATCAAGTGGATTAATACCCATATCACCTCGTGCTAATCGATCTTTGAGTTTAGTTCCAGGACCGCAAAACTGATAACCGGGTACATGTAGCTCAAACGGTAATTTATTCAGCATATCATTGAAAAATCCAAAACCTTTTTTTCTCTTTCGATAATAATATTTATTATTATTATTATTATGGTGAATCATTATTCAGCATAAACGTTGTAGTCTCTTAAAGAATTATAGGGTTATGAAATAAAAACAGAGATGAACTCAGTAATATACTTAATTTAATGGTAAAAATACATACATATTTTTATAGATGTACACTTTGGTTATAAAAAATATCAGATATATTTGTACATAGCATACTTAAAATAATTTGTAATGTCCCCAAGGCAATGTGTTATATTTATCAATTATTAATCTTTTATCATCATTAGCATTCAACACGGATTTATTTACTTCTTGCGAGAATATCGTGTGTTTGATTGATTTAAATACATTCATACATGAGCGCAATGTATTGTTAGTTTTAAGAGTAGATTTGTATTCGTCTGTAGTTAAAAGATTTAACACTGCTTTGCTAACTCCCTTTGCCTTTTTGATTTCATCGTTTTCGGTTTTTATACAATATAGTTTAGATCTTAAACCTACAAATTCATCAACGATTGTCCCTCCTAATTCATCTTTAAACAGACCTGGTACCTTTTTATTTACTAGTGGTAAATCATAAATATTGTTCCTACTAAAATTGCTTGTATCAAATAATTCAAGATTTTCTTTTAGATCTTTATAAATACAATCATTTGTAGGTATTATGTAATATAATAAACTGTCAGTGTCGGTGTAGCACAGTTGTGCTCTATCCCCATATTTTGGTTTAATAAAAGAATAGTGAAAGCTATAAAGATGGGATTTACTTAATTCTAGTACAGTAAATCCTATGTATATAGGACGGTCAAGTAAAATTTCCGACTTGTCCATCTGAACTGCTGCGAAATTTTCAGAAAAAATTGATACATTATGAAAATTTGGTTGAGCAATCAATTTTTCAGCACCTATGTATTTATTTGTGTAATTTTTTTCATCACTCCATCGATCAACTAATTTTACAGATATTTGCTTCCGCTTGTTTTCTAAAGTTTTTCCAAATATTGAATTATTGAACAATTTAAAAAAATCTTGTTCAAACGTAGATTGTGAGGATTGACGCAAACTTGTATTCAAATCTATATATTGTTTTAAATAATTACTTTGTTTAAATGAAAGAATTTTATGAATTTTATTCAATATCAAACCATGATTTAAACACTGTTTTAAATGCATATAATGAATAACATAGTGATATTTATTGTACAGATTTGCGATCAATTTATAAGTCTTTCCTCCAGGAGGTTTCATTTTTTCTGGTGCAAATGGTAAATCTTTGTGAGAGTCATGTAAGTCCTCGTTATAGATTAAATCAACCTCTAATATAAATCCAATGTCTGAATTTTCATGACATGAATCTATGTCGAAAGATAATAATTCATCACTTTGTAAAAGTTTGAATTCTGAAATCGGTAAGTTTTTCATCATCACGTATCCATATAAATTATTACAATCTAAATATAAAAGATAAGTATTTGGTCTATCTTCCCTGTAGTCTTCAGTATAAATATTATTAGCTTTTGCATATCGTAAAGAACACTGTGATAATCCGCCTCGGATGCCTTGTTCAAGCATTTGATATATTTCAATGTCAGAAATTAATTCTAATTTTACACCAGTATTTAAAAGCATTGCGTCCCAGCTAAGACTAGGAGCGGTTACATAAAAAGCTGCATCTAGTTTATAATTTTTTTGGCAAACAGTACGAAAATTTTCAAATACATCACATAATAATAGAACATCGATCATTAAATATAAATCAGTATATTGTCCTAAATTGCATATGGAAAATTTTTCCCATACATCAAAAGCATGTTTATAATCATCGTCTGAAATATGATTTGATGTTAAAGTATTATAAAAACTTTGTTTCGGTGGCAATACTGTTTCATTATATTTATCTAAACTATCCATATATTCGTACGGATACACTCCCTTACGGCATGCTAATCGAAATTTATTTTTATCAGAGAAAAAGCGTCTGAGATTCAAGAATTTATCATACTCTAATGTTTTAGATAATTTATCTAAACTCGTGTTGAGAAAATGACAAGAATCAACAAATCTGAGAGGAATATATGACTCACGAACATCGTATACATTTTTTATGAATTTAGTAAAAGAAATATATTTTTCTTTCCCTTTAGGTATCACCTCTATCCTGCCATCAGATTCACTAAGCTCTTTTATAAATAAATGACAATCATACCCCGCTAAGTTATGAAAGAAAAATGGAATGAACGTACAAGTCTTTAAAAGCAAGTTACAATGTGAGTGTACTGCGCCTCTGTATACGCCTGTTCTGTGACAGTGATCGCGAACTACATCACCCAATAGTAAATTATTACATATATAACAGTGAGTGGCGCTATTGTATTCAATTTGTTGTTGCAATGATAACGGAATCATTTTTTTCTTTTCAGTCGTATTAATTCTATGAATTTCGTTAACATGTTCCGTTAATGACTTTACAAATATATGAACGCAATCTTTTCCTCGATATGAAATGAATTTATTTAAACTCGAATCATATGCACAACATATATAATAAGCAAATGCTATTGGTACGTGTCTTTTTGTTAATTTTGTGTATTTAGTTTCACAGTTCTGGTTGTTATTAAGAGGTAATAACATAGTTTCGAAATCACCATAGATAACGAAAGGAATACGTTGCAATCTCTCGTAGTGAGTGAATTGTAAGATTGTACCAGGTCTGGGCAATACCGTTTTAATTCGAGCACAATTATGCATCTCCATACTATCATATGAGGAAAAAAATAACATACACTCATCACAAAAATATATTTTGCCTTTATGCCTCGTTACTTGGTGTCTAATAAGCCGTTCAAAATCTTTTATTAAACAATAATGCCCATGTTGAGAATTTTCTATATATAATAAATTAATATGGTTTATACTACGATATTCTGTCTTGTAGAGCGGGCCTACAAGTTGATTTTTTGAATCTAATCCGTAAATATTTACTGTAAATGTTGGATTATTCATTTCGAATATCTTTATATCTCTATTAGTAGGAGGAAAATTCATCCCATCTATTTTAAATATTTGTTTGTAATCTGGATATGATGCAGTGCGTGTACCATTTTTTTTCACTGGAAATAAAGATGCAACTGCACACCATAAAAAACAATGAGAGTCAGTGTTTTTAATGTTTAAACAACTTTTCGTACTCTGAATATTTTTAGGTAATGGTATGTAAGAACCCCCTCGTAATGGTGTGTATTTATTTATATTCATTTCAAGATGAGATACACTGGAAATAAACCAACCCGAATCTTTTAATTGAAATTCGCTACATTTCCGAATGAGTGTAGCTTTAACATGGTTATAATATTCATTGATATCAGTATTGTGATAAAATTTCTTATACTTCACTGTAAATGATTTCAACTCGGTCTTTATTTGGTGTGGTAAAGAATAATAACAAAACAATTCAAAATTTATTTTACAGCTATTATGTTGATGAAGAATATATTTAATTAACTTATTCACCGAAACTCGTACATCATTTAAAAAATCTTCTGGAAGTAAATACCTATCATGAATACCATCTATTCTAAAAGAAAGTAGTCTGTTTTTAAATGCCGAATTTATAAGCCGTACATTATCAATGTGGCTTTGTAACAAACAATTTTTTTTATGTAAGTTTGTTCTAAGATGAGCATAGTATATTTTCTTTGTAACATTTATACCACAAATATTACAATATATTTTATTCGTCATATTAATAAAATATCGTAGTGCACAATAATAAAATCAAAATATGTAGTTTTATCAGATTGCATCCAAAGTAAAAAAAAAAATAGGTAATACAATACCATATGTAAACCAAGTTATCTACTATTTACTTTGTAAGCATTGCTTGTTAATTTATACTTAAACCTAGAAAATCTAATTTTTATCTTTAATTAAAAAATACACTGATTACAATGTAGGCTTATATTCTATTACACGAAATACATAAAGTATGAAAATAACACGTTATTTAAATCAGTAAGTTTAAGAAAATAATATTTTACTTTTTCTTTTCAGGAATAAATTGTGCTTCAGATTTTGCAAATTTCTCTTTTATGTTCAATAAAAACGTTGCAAATATTTAAAGTCATCAGACTCTCTTTGTAATTTAATTTTCGTATTTATCAAAGCGAATTTCCAACGAGTATCATCTGGTAATTTCTCGATTTCGGACGTATAGTAAAGTTTTAATTCCAAAAAGAATTCTCCATTCGCATTGTTTTCAGTCTGTTTTGTCATTCCATTAGCAACTCGCTTCCATAAAATACCCGATAATTCAGAGAAAATCTAATTTTTACCTTTAATTAAAAAATACACTGATTACAATGTAGGCTTATATTCTATTACACGAAATACATAAAGTATGAAAATAACACGTTATTTAAATCGGTAAGTTTAAGAAAATAATATTTTACTTTTTCTTTTCAGGAATAAATTGTGCTTCAGATTTTGCAAATTTCTCTTTTATGTTCAATAAAAGACGTTGCAAATATTTAAAGTCATCAGACTCTCTTTGTAATTTAATTTTCGTATTTATCAAAGCGAATTTCCAACGAGTATCATCTGGTAATTTCTCGATTTCGGACGTATAGTAAAGTTTTAATTCCAAAAAGAATTCCCCATTCGCATTGTTTTCAGTCTGTTTTGTCATTCCATTAGCAACTCGCTTCCATAAAATACCCGATAATTCAGTTTTCTTCACACATATTTCAGTATCACTTTCGTCTCCGAAAAGATCCTTCATGAAATCGGTGCGTGTTTTCTTTGAACATTTCTTAGATGATTTGCGTTTTAAATTTTTAGATGTACTAGGTGATATCGACGATAAACCCTCATCAGAATCGAATATAGTTGGAAGGTTTCTATAACAAATAAAAAACAAGACCACTTAAAATAATTACGCAATATACAATTTTTTTTCCCAGTTCTATTACAATCGTAGAGGCTTTTACCTAAAAATCGAAGTCGTAGTTTTTATAGAAAATTAATTTAACACAATAATCGATGTAATGTAATCAGTTAAAATTAACGTAAAACACAAAATAACAAATGAGCATTTTCATAAAAATATAATGTGTATTTATAAAAGAAAAAAAAAACACATATTTTTCCACTTCTATTATAATCATGCATGCTTTTACCTACGTAAAATCAAAACCGTAATTTATATAGAATGTTAATATCGCAATCAAATTTTAAACACAATTTTCAACGTAGTATAATCAGTAAAAAATTAGTGCTATAAAAACATGAAATATCTATTACAATCGTGGAGACTTTTACCTAAAAATCAAAGTCGTAGTTTTTATAGAAAATCTAATATCGTAATTAATTTAACACAATAATCGATGTAATATAATCAGTTCAAATTAACGTAAAACATAAAGTAACAAATGAGCATTTTCATAAAAATATAATGTGTATTTATAAAAGAAAAAAAAAAACACACATATTTTTGCGCTTCTATTATAATCATGCATGCTTTCACCTACGTAAAAATCACAACCATAATTTATATAGAATGTTAATATCGTAATCAAATTTTTAAACACAATTTTCAACGTAGTATAATCAGTAAAAAATTAATGCTATAAAAAACATGAAATAACAATTGATTATTTTATAAAAAATATAATGAATATTTATAAAAGTTTGAAAATAATGTAATATACCTACATTTTTATACTCACATTTCAGCCATGGTACCACTGAAGTATTACTTGGTGCTTGGTTTTTGCAAGAACACTTTGTATTTTTGTTACTACTAGGAACTTCGCCTATCGTAGACTGGTGTCGAATAAGCTTGGAGTATGGTTTATATACGCTTCGATACACGTGTGAACTGTCTTCAAGGTTTAAAAACAAAACTATAAAAACATGATAGAAAAAAATTATCGTAACCCAGTTCCGTTTTATAAACGCAAGTCGAGACTTGAAAATCATAAAACATGAGAAACTTATTTCCTAAAGCCATTTTTAGCACTTTGCATGTACAAAGCATTTTTGTTCGTTCAGGGTTAAAGATACGAAAAACTTACACGTGTCATAGTTAAAACAATGAAACATTCTTAACATTTATGTTAGATGTATACAGTCAACGAGAAATATAAAAAAATATTTTTTAATTTTAACTATTAAATCATTACACAACATCAAAAAAACTTCTTAAGTTTCTGTACATACAAATATTTTATAATATTTTAATTTTTTTGTAAATTTGCAAAATATGACATTAGCTTTTTTTTTTTCAGTCAGTTAGTATTTATTAATAAAGTCGTGAACAATTACTTGATCGTCATTTATGTTTATTCTATTAAAGTTTATTATATTATTTCATAAATAGACTCTTTTAAATAATAAAATGGTAACTTCTCAAACGCAGGTAAAACGTATTGTTAACTGTACCATACACGTGTCTTTGTCAAAACAATAATTCATTCATAATTTGAAACCAAAGTCTTGACACAGTGAAACACTTGTTAATGAAACATTTGATGTGTGATGTATACAGTCAACGAGAAATATAAAAAATATTTTTTAATTTAAATTATTTAATCATTACACAACATCAAAAAAAAAACTTTTTAAGTTTCTATACATACAAATATTTTATAATATTTTAATTTTTTTTGTAAATTTGCAAAATATGTCATCAGCTTTTTTTTTTTTCAGTCAGTTAGTATTTATTAATAAAGTCGTGAACAATTACTTGATCGTCATTTATGTTTATTCTATTAAAGTTTATTATATTATTTCATAAATAGACTCTTTTAAATAATAAAATTGTAACTTCTCAAACGCTGATAAAACGTATTGTTAACTGTACCATACACGTGTCTTTGTCAAAACAATAATTCATTCATAATTTGGAACAAAAGTCCTTATTACTTTTAATGGAAGTGTGTAAGTATTCTGTTTCCGAAAGGGTCTAAATCTGTATTTCAAAATATTTTTTTAAAGTTAAATTGAATACGATATTACAGCAATAATATTAAGTAAGAAAACATTTTATAGTTTTAATTAATTAAGCAATTTATACGAGAAAAAAGGTTGTAAAAAATTATTGTAGTTCTAATGAAATAAATACAATCGAATAAAAAAAAAAACAGCGTAATAATTAATGCATAAGTTTTTAAATAATTTAGTTAATCTTAGGTGACAAAGTTGTTATAAAAAAATTATTATAGTTCTAGTGAGAAGTATATTTCTTTTCATCTACTTATTAAGTAAAATTCAATAATATATGCTAAACGGACTTATCCGGTTTTTTAATTGGGATTAGGTGTAGAGTAGGGACATACTTGATTTACCATTTAGTAAATCGACGTCCTGCAATCAACTCGTGTTGTCGTGTTGTGACTTATAGTAAAATATTTAAGAGTAAAAATTTTGTTGGTGTTGAAATTTGTCATGTGTTTAAAGTTATCGGTTGTCGTAACGGTGAGTGTTTTATAAAATTTCTTTCACCTCAAAATGAGAGATCGTGTTTTCCGAGAAAAAAAATTGGGGAGTCTGGCTCACATTTTGTATGGTATATAATTGGGGAGTCTGGCTCACTTTTTCGTTATTTGCTGAAAACCGTGGTCCGTGAGAGCGAAGCGAGACTTTTAAAACGGACCACGGTTTTCAGCAAATAACGAAAAAGTGAGCCAGACTCCCCAATTATATACCATACAAAATGTGAGCCAGACTCCCCAATTTTACACTACTAGCGAGTATCTCTGGTCTCGAGTAGACGATTTTGTTGTCGCTAGTCCTGAGCTTCGTCAGCTGACTTCGACCAAGTTTCTGAACGAAAACTTTTGAACCTTTGTTATGCTCGATGCTATGAAGCGGGCTATGCTCGGTATTTTCTTGATGGACAAAATCAGGAATACTGAAATCCGTCGAAGAACTGAAGTTGTCGACATAGCCGAAGTGATTAGGAAGCTGAAGTGGCAATGAGCTGGTCACATTTGCCGATGGGTTAGACGGGTTCTCGAGTGGAGGCCACGTATTAAGAAGAGGTGGACTGATGACCTGAAGCACCATACCGGGGGTAATTGGATGCGGAAGGCGTAGGACCGTGTGTGATGGCGAGCCTTGGGAGAGGCCTATATCCTGCAGTGGAGAGACACGGGCTGATGATGATGATGATGAGTGGTCACTAAATGACTATGTCGATTAACACCAAATTCATGGTAATGAAGGATTTTCAAATGTATGTGAAGAGAAAACTTTTCAACCACGCAAATATTATATCTAATGACGTCATTTAGGATAATCTAACACGTGCATAGCAAAAATTAAAAGATACGAGACACACAACTTGATAACAAGACAAAACTTCTGTCATTATAAAGTATACGTATATAAGTATACGCTACTTTATACTTGATGAAATACATGTTTATTCAACGCTTCTAACTTAGTCAAGTAGATTGTTTCGTGTTATTTGTTTAGTAGTAAGTAACAAACAAAGTAGTAAGGTTCGAATCCGGGCGTGTACCGATGAGTTTTTCTGACTTAAGTACACAATATCACTGACACCGTGCTTCGGAGGGCACGTTAAGCAGTCGGTCCCGGACGCTGTCAATAGATGGCGGTCGTTACAGTTCCCAACCCGCAGTGGAGCAGCGTTTTGGACTTACGCTCCAAGCCCCCCTCTTCACCCTGCAGGAGGCCTAAGCCCCTGCAGTGGGGTAAAAATGGGCTGATGATGATGAAGTAACAAATATACCTAAATAATCTCCATACAATACCAACTACGTTTTATTAGATTTTTATTCTATTAGGTATATGGTTTATAACAAAACACTAAAAAAAAAAGCCTTTCTGTGTATTCTCTCTTGAGTTACACAGAGTACAAAAAGATAATAGTTATTTCTATTTATTTCATTTCTCTGTTCTTTATTTTATAACAATATTTTTGGTACTTTGTCCTTCATCATTATTAGAATTGATTTATAATTTTTATAGACTAGATTAATTTAAAAAAAAAAAATTTTAGTTTTACAAATTGTCACTGAAACGCTTAAAACTTAGTTGATAACTATGCCAAATAAATAGTTATGAACGTCGTAGCTACGTTCCCGCGCAGTACAGCGTGTTAGAGTTGGCTAAATGATTAATAAAACATCAACAGATTTGGCTAAATGATTAAATCAATAGATATCCCCAAAAAAAGTTTTTTGAGCGGCTTACGCTGCAGTCCCGTTCCAAACGTGTGCCTGTTCCCAAAACAATGAAATAAATATTTTAAATTCACAATCCATGTCTAACTAATTCCGATTAAATATTAACATAGAGCTTCATTACTGCACAATAACATTCTGCATGGATTCGTTTTAAACACAATATTCACATGTGCGGTATTGACGAATGGAACGGTATCGCGTGTTCCAGCGCAATAATGGGATCATTGCCGCCTCAACAGCACATTTTAGGGTTCCACAGACACCGAACGCCGCAGAAAACCAAGCAATGATTAATTATTACAAATTTTTATTCAATATATGAAAATTATGACGGTCGTTGGATCATTATACGATAATGATAATACCTGGGACATTCCACACAGTGCCATCTAGTCCAAACTAAGCAAAGTTTTTATAATGGGTACCAGACAACTGATATACATACTTAAATATTTTTTATACTACATACGTCTTATATATAAAAATGAAATGAAGCTTTTTACATGTCTTGCTAAAACTCAAAAACAGCTGGACCGGTTTGGCTAATTTTGGTTTTGAAATATTTCTAAAAGTCCAAGGAAGGTTTAGAAGGTGAGAAAATGTGAAGAAATTACAAGGAAATACAACAATAGAGTAAAAACAACATCTTCATTTTCCCATACAAACTGTTCGTACCTGAGCTGTCAAATACTCGTAGAGTGCATTCAGAAATCAATTTCTTTACTCTTTTATGGGCTATCTCGGAAACGGCTCTAATGATTTATATAAAATTTTTATTTAGATAGATAACATTCCAAAACGGGTAAATAGATTTTATGCTTATTAAGCACCTGGGGGCGCTGCAGTAAACGTGTATCTTCGAAACGACTGGACTAATTTTGATTCGGTTTTTTGCATTACATGAGTATCACCTGCGAATCGATAATTAAATAAGTTGTGCAGTTATGGGCCACCAGGAGGCGCTGCAATAGATATGTATCTTCAAAACAGCTGGAACGATTTTGACGCGGTTTTTATGTCATATAGGTATCACCTAAGAGCAGGTTCTTAGATAAGGATTGCGGCTATGAGCCACTAGGGGGCGCTGCAATGAATGCATTTCTCTAAAACGGCTGGGAGGATTTTTACGCTGCGTCGTTTTTTCTGCGTGTCATCTAGGTGGTTTTTTGCGTTATAAACATATCATCTAAGAGCATGTTCTTAGATAAAAGTTAGCGGTCATGGGCCACCAGGGGGCATTGCGATAGCAAGTTTTTATAAAACAGCTCTGAGGATCTTGATGTGGTTTTTTGTGTTACATATATATCACCTAAGAGCAGATTCTTAAATAAGGATTGCGACTATGAGCCACTAGGGGGCGTTGCAATAAATGCGTTTCTCTAGAACTGCTGGGAGTGGGAGACCCAGGGGGCACTGCAATGGATATGTTTCTGTAAAACGGTTGGAAGGATTTTGACGTGGTTTTTCGCTTTACATAGATATCACGTAAAAGCAAATTCTTAGATAAGGATTGTGGTTATGGGCTACCAGGGGAGGAACGCTACAATACATTTACGTTTTAAACTGTTCTGAGTTCTGAGGCGGTACGTAGTTCGCCGGGTCAGCTAGTACATATTGTTACGGGTAACTAGTCTAGACATGACACAAATAGACATATTCATGCACACAAATATTTGTCTTGTCCCGGGCGGGAATCGGACACGCGACCCTTGGCTCTGCAGTTAGGGTCTCTAACCACTCGGCCATTCGGTCAGTCATATTATATATAGGATCATTTAACATGATAAACACACAACCCGGTTGCTATACATTGAGTAAATTACTCGTGTCAATTTGACACAAGATTTACGAACTACTTGCCAAGTGCAAGTAGTCTAATCTAGTATTCAAAGTTTACTAAGATCTACATGCTGTTAAGGAGTACATCTTACACTTTATAACTTTGTTAATCAATTTATCTCTAAAACGGTTACTCTCATGATGAAGTACACAATGTTTTTAATGTAACAATTTTATTAAGTTACAAATGTAAAACTTAATTAATTAATATTTTTCTGTCAAATATATTCAGCAGAACACAACATTTCATTTAGAGTCACACTGACCAAATATCAGATTTGCTCTAATTTTTTTTTAAATTGAACCTTTTTTCCTAATATCCCTGGACTCGTATACAATCTAAATGATCCTGTATATCAAAACATAGATGATGGAAAACCCCAAACATATTCTGAAATGTAGGGCAACAAGTTCAGTTTCGGAAAAGATCATCCTTTGAAATTATACTTGTTATCTAGTTTTATTATTATTATTCATTCTAACCGAGATGTGTATGTATATATATTTGTATGTATGGCTCTACGTGTGTATTTATATACAATATATATTGAAATGTATGTAATTGTAACGAGCCGTGATAGCCCGAGCGCAGTGAACCTGTTTCAAATTTATAAGGCCGTGCGGCCGTGGTTCGAGTGCGGGCGTGTGCCAATGCGTTTTTCTGACTTAAATTCATAACTATCACTGACTCGTGCCTTGTGCTTCGAAGGGCACGTTAAGCAGTCGGTTCCGGTTGCTGTCAATAGATGGCAGTCGTTACAATCCACCAACCCGCACTGTAGCAGCTTAGTGGATTAAGCTCCAAGCCCCTACACCTTGGGGGGAGGCATAAACCCCTGCAGTGGAGTATAATGGGCTGATGGAATGGAAAAATGGAAAATGTAATGTACCATCATATTGCAAATATATCTGTATAATTAGGCGTATTTATGTATGTGTAGTATGAAAGAAATAAACGTTAGATGTTATTTAGGTTAAGTTTATCATGTTATGAATTCTCGGCCATGTAAAATGCCGTATAATTGTATTTTGGTTAATCTTGTGTAAGTATAGGCCTTTGCAATACAGGCTATGCTTAGTGTTAGAGGTCTTTGGGAAACAAGTTTATTAATATTAATTACAAACAAACGATTTATATTTCTATTACAAGACGAAAATTTGTTAATGACAAAATAATGGTTTTAGATACTTCACTCACGTCTGGTACGGAATCGTCGGTTTGTAATTTTGGCTTCCACTTGCCCACTGTTTTTATTTATTAAATGACAGACTACGCGAAGTCGAGGCAAAAGATGGTTTTAGTTTTGCCAACGCTTTGTATTATGTGTCAGCCTATAGTAATAAATTACATATATTACACGGGGGTCCGTTTTTTATTCATAATACTTTGTGGATCCACAAGAACAATTTTCGTCGAGTTAAGCGCTTTTGTCATTAAAACTAAATTAATTATATCTTGACACGAATAAATTAATCATGGCAACTTTCTAAGGATAACTGTTTTATTTCAAAGCTTCGCTTTTTGAGGGTTTCTTATCTTAGAAGGTAAACTTAGGATTTTTAAGGGAACTATATTATTTTGTATATCTGCCTGTTGTAGACTGTAAATTATTATGAAGAGTTTCTACATTATTGGATCAATTTTTTTTTATTAATGTAATTTTTTAAACCATAAATTAGTAAATTTTTCAACTTATATGTGTTATGTACTATACAAAATTTTAAATTCACTTTTGAAGTAAATAATTAAATTTCTTTTTTCAAATTGCGGAATGTAATGTGACTTTTAAATTACGTAATCGTTACGACATTGTATTTAACGTTTTCAAAACGCTGTCTCCATACTCAATACCAGAAAAAAAAATTAAAAAATTAAAAATTTTTGAATATATAAATAAAAAAATTTTGAATTAGATGAATGTTTTTTTTTATTTAACAGGTTATGCCAATGAAATTTTCTTCAAATATTATTCTAGTCTATTGATGCAAAAAACCTTCTACAGAGACTACGTACATACGTATATGTACTTGGCACTATTCCATCTTTCACATTGTCTAGCTATCACGGAGGGAAAGGTCTCTCTCTACTGTGCTTAGCCCATTTTAGCCACATGAAGCGTATGTATGGCGGCTCTTCCACACCTTTCCACATTTCAGAAAAATAAGTTTATTGTATTAAGTAATATTAATAATGATGATATATTATTATTATATTTCTAACGATTGCCTTTTTAGACATTTCTGAAAATTGTGTATTTTTGCCACATAAAGGAGAAATTTTGCTACGTAGCTTCTTGCAAACATGCCAATTATAAAAGCCGATTTTTTTTCCTTCTGTTTCGGAATATTTATTTTTTCAAAATAATTACAACACTGCTCCTAGTCTATACTAATTTGCATGTATAGTCGAACAGAGAAACATATAAAAATGTAACTAGGTATAAAGTTAATCCAAATAATTCACATTCGAAGGATTTATATTTTTACACTTCTAATATGGCAAACGCCAGACAAATTGATTTATACGTGAAGAGCATCCATGGTGATGAACCATAAAATTTCTAGGCGATGTATTTTAGATTGCACGCCATAAGGCGCCGCCGGCATAATAAGTGAATACTGAATGGCAATAAAAAGAAGTTACCTTCTCGAAGCAACACGCGAACACTTTAAGTTACAGTCCAAACTTTAAAAGAATCGACTTTTCGGAAAATCGATACTGCAAGATAAATATCTATCGCGCAAAGGTGTCCTGTTTGTTTTCATTTGAAAATTCGAAAACGAATACGTTTCTCTATAAAAAGAATGAAGGCTTCATGTGCTCGTGGAAATCGTAGACATAAGTTATGTAGGTACCTTCACCGAACCACAAAATATATATTATCCTTGAGCGAAGAGAAGTTTTTTCAACTCGTAGCGAGTGTTGTCATTTTTGCATTTTATAAAAATCAGTTCGTTAAACTCTAGCGTGTGAAATAGCGTATGATACATAATGTTGTTGAAGAGGACGCGCTCATTAAACAAATTTTATCATCGCGATCCTAGACAGAAGAGATGGAGCGTCTCATAGTTCGAAACAATCGAAAACCAGAGAAAAACGACAGACTCAGAGATTAGACAGACCATTCCATTCCATCAGCCCTTTTTGTACCCCACTGCAGGGGCTTAGGCCTTCACTCAAGATGAGGAGCTTGGAGCTTCAATCCACCACGTTGCTCCAATACGGGTTAGCGAATTGTAACGACTGCCATCTATTGACAGCAATCGGGACTGACTGCTTAACGTGCTCTCCGAGGCACGGAGTCAGTGATAGTAATGTACTTAAGTCAGAAAAAACTCATTGGTCCACGCGGATTCGAACCATGGCCACATGGCCTTATAGATTTGGAACAGGTTCGTTGCATTCGAGCTATCACGACACTCGACAGACTATACGTCGCTATAATTGTTTGTTTTAGACATTTTACTTAATTATACATGTAATGTAATTGCAGAATCTTTATTACTTTTATTACGAAGTTTACATTTGCGTTGCCTAAATTCTAAATTATATTTCACAGTGAATATGTCCGAACTTCAAGTGGCGTATATTTTATTGCTCACATTTTTGCTGTCATGAGGTATCTCTACATACATTCATGCTCACAATCAAATTCTAATAGCATAGCATAGTAAACTCATAGTATCAAAATGGTTTATGCTAAAAATAAACGTTTTAGAAGCATCGAATACCTATTTATTGTTGTGATATATTGATATTGTACCAGTAATTACACCTTTTATGCAACGAAAAAAAAAAACTTGTTTTTCCGAATACGTTGGCAACAGCGCATACAGATATCGCATTGTGAATACTTACAAAAACGTAAGCGAAAATATATACGCCACTCGATGTTTTAAAATATTCGCTTTAAATCGAATTTTGTGTGATTTACATAAACAATTCATACTGTAAAAGAGAATTAAGATTCTGAATGTATACACTGAGAGAAATCCTTCGTACAGACAGACGGACGTATATTTCAGAAATGTACAGTCAACGTATACTTTAGACTTAAATACGTAGAATATAACATTAATACGGATACATCAAAAGTCAAGGATACACCGACAGACTTGTCCTGCAGCTGCATGGTGTATTATATACTGTGCTACGCTAAATCAAGTAATACCACGATTTAAGTATACGATATCCTTTTTTCATGCTGAAAATTTTCTCAGTGTAGGTAACTACTGCTGTCAAAAGCGCCGTAAACCTAAAGGTTTGTAATCTCGACATGGCTCGACTTAAAGCAAAATAGGAATGTCAAAAAGTATGCCGGATGAGGCCTAGACGCGGGGCACTGAAAATTCGTATTATTTATTTACCAACAGTTACTTTTAACTGTTGAAATCCTTTCTAATTGTAAAAATTTTTCATTAGACAATATCTTTTAAAAACAATTGATGCTTAGTAATAAATAAAAGTAAACTATTATAAAATTGTAATAAAACGTATCATGTTTCGAACCTAAGTTTATGTATGTAATCAAAGACGTTTGATTACTTAAAATCGGTTCAAAAACAGGCCCAAATCGGTCTACCAGGCCGTAATAATATAATCACAGTGTTACAAAGCAGATGCGTCCTAGCGGCAAATCTATTAAATTTTTTATCTTTATTTTAATCGGATATAATAATCTGAATCATAGCCACTCGCCATAAACATAGATTTCTTGTTATCTTAACAAAAGGTTCTAAGTTTTTAATGAATTTTTATCATTTTTTGAAATAAAATCATGTTTGTGAATTATATTACAAAAAATGTAATACCTGCTAATTTGTGGCAAAAGGCAAAAGTGAAACTGGCCGCAATAATCTAGGCACCTTATTATTGATAGTACTATAGCCTATTCTAACGTTTATATACCATCGAACCCCATCGTTGAACAGGTACATAACAAAATATATACTACACTTACGCGCCCAATATACTACGTTCAGCCGAACAGCCTGTATTATAATATACCGCGTACAAACGTCCAAAATAGAGCGCTTACCAAAGTAAACAAAAAGTTTCAAGTGAACAGATAGTGTAAACTAACGGTTACCGAGAAAAAGTTGATTTTTTATTTTTGGTTAGTTCGATAACCTCTACACGCTATGTTCAGCCAAACGCCCGGTATTTAATTAAGCTGTAGTCAGCAACTATCTAAGTAGATTAAAAAAAAATATTTAAATCGGTGAACAGTTTTCAAGATAAATTCAAATATACATATTTACAAATAATTTTATGAATTAGAGTTCTAATTCGCGAAATTAATTTTTAAAACTGTTTGGATTTATCTTAAAAAACTTTTCAACCGATTTTAATGATTTTATTTATTTCTCCCTTGTGATTCTAGAAGTCTTTATAGGCTACATTTTACTATGTTTTTGTCTATCAATCATGTTTTCACTAAACCGCGTTTTCAATAAAATTTGATATAGAAACAGCTTAAATTCTAAGGAAGCACATGGGGTATTATTTATCGTGACACATGTTCGTCACTGATCTTAATAATAATAATAATAATAATAATAACACACACAATCACAACAACGTCTAGGTCCCAAACTAAGCATTAACTTGTATTTTGGGTACCAAGCGAAGACACCACATACATATAACAACCAAGACCCGGTGCCAGTATTAATATTCATCATATAAATACTGACCCGACCTGGGATTCGAACCCGGGACCTCCAGCTTCGCAGGCAGGGTCGCTGCCCACTAGGCTAAGCGGTCGTCTAAATGATCTTGATGAAATGTAAGGAAATATTTTGATAAAATGGCTTTGTTCCGTGCTGATATGCAGAAAATTTAACATTCCTTTTCAACTGTAAACTTTTCTCTACCTTAGAATTTCTATATTGAATTGATTTTTTTTATTTTTCCATATCATATATATACATAACTGCAATATTATTTTAATTTCGAGACATTTGAAGATGTAGAAATATGGTAGAAATATATTCATTTTTTAATTACGTAAGTACATGTAAGTAGTCAAATTATTATAGAAAAAAATGGTACGTTAATACATGTGATCTCTCGTTCTACTAAAGTTATATGGAAAAATACGTAATACATTGTAGTGGTAAATATAGACCAAAGACAAATTAAACCCGTGGTAAGATTCAAAATAAGCGCTACATTCTATTGTATTATATTGTATTATGGTTCGAGCAAAATTTAAACATTTCTGCGCTTTTATATTTAAAATTGCAACGTCATTAACAACTAAAAACAAAAACATTGGAAATAAAACACAAAATATAATCCCGTTCAACCAAACTCGTACGCGCAAATTAATACATTTACATTTCGTTTTACTTACCTGTTGTATATATCCTATAATTTGGACGCTTTTACTTACTAAACGGCATAATTCTGTTTAACACAAACAAACACATTATAATTTGAATAGTATTGGAAATTGTGTGCATCGGTAGGGCGGGCGGCACGGACTAGCGAGTTGAGGGCGCGACGTACATTAGAATGGAAACCGAATTGAAACCTTAGAAACGCTATTCAAGGTCTAACGCGCACTTTATAGTCTTAACATAATACTTAATACAAATATATAAACTATTTGTTACTCCTTTCCTCCTTTCTTTTTTTTTATAACTGGTAGGTCGGATCCATAAAAAAAAAATAATAATTTTAATAGGGTAGTTGACAATTTTTTTAAAGTCATTAAATGACAATGAAAAAATTTTAAAAATAAAGCGTTATTAACAAAGTTATTAATGTTTAAAATGTTTTGTTAGACAGAGAGGGCAATACCGCACGGCGTACCTATGTGTGACGTCAGGCCATTTAAAATGTTAAATTTTGTTTTGCAAGAAAGAGACAGAGATAAAGTTTTAAAAGCTTATAATATCCATATTCTTCAACCGAATATAATTTTGTTTATAGATTTTGGTATCGTATGAAGCCTATTTTTTTCATAAATATAATATACTTAATAGTAGTCAAATATCGTATTATAGCCATAGAGATATAATACCTCCACTCCACTGACTCCATATTTTTCATATAGAGAAAGAAGCCATAATATTTAGCGACAACGCGACACGGATGTGTCGTAGTTAGCTTAAAAAGTGAAATGTTGATTCTTTCAATGGCACCTCACTGAAATTTCTTTAGTGATTAATCAGTGTGATTTTCGAATGATGTGTGCAAGAGACACTGCCATTTATATTGCCATGGTTTATTCTAATGTTCACACACGACGACCGCTTAGCCTAGTGGGTAGCGATTCTGCCTACGAAGCTGGAGATCCCGGGTTCGAATCCCAGGTCGGGTCAGTATTTATATGATGAATATTGATACTGGTACCGGGTCTTGTTTGTTATATGTACGTGGTGTCTTCGTTTGATACCCAAAACGCATGCTAATGCTTAATTTGGGGTCTAGACGTTGTTGTGATTTATACGTTATTATTATTTTATTACAACTTTTTTATAAATTTAATAACCTAGTTTCACTTCAAAACAATATCTCAAATGTTTCAGTGATATTTCCAAGCTGGGTCAAACTGAGATTTTATCCAATCAGACAGTATTCCCTAGATAAAACGTGTAGAACAACGACCCTTAATTACTTAGTTTAAATCTATTTCTTAAGGCGAACTTTTCCTCACATTTGCATTATCCGTAACACATTGTGCAGGTATATATGTTAAATATAGTGTAAAGACATAGTGCACCTTTGCTTACCTGACAGTAAGTTGTTCGTTTTGCTCAGCAAGAATAGAGCAGAGCCGTGGCACCAACCCTGGCTGTGAATCCGTGCCCATCATAGTGTGAGTCTTGCCCGTGGCACTTTGACCATACGCAAGAACGCACGCAGGGGAACCGCGAGCCACCGCTTCCAACACTGCTCCGCCAAGCACTTCGAATACCTTATAGAATTAAAGTTGATTTTGATATAAGACCATATCAAACTTACGGAATAAGTTTGTTGCCTTTCTTTTCAATTCATATATAAATAATTAATTACCTAGTTATTTAGATTGTATATATAAATTTCATAATACTATTATAAATATTATAATTATAGTCTATTTATTATTTACAATATCTGTTAGATTTATATTTTTAATTAGATTTTAGTTTTATATTCAAGAACTTTAGTTCTTAAGGGAGTAGCCCCTTAATTTAGGTTTGTAATACTTTTGTAATACTCAATATTGTATACATATGTTTTTTGGCATTTCAATAGAATAATATTATGTTGTTATATTTTCAAGGGTACATTAGTTATTATTAATATATATTGATATATTTAAAATTTAAAAATTATGAATAATTAATGAATCTAGTGACGAAGATTGTATAATATAACATGTCTATGAATATATTTAAAATTTTAGATATTACCTAGACTGACTTTTCTTTTGAGGGTCGAAAGCGTTATCAAAATAACCATACTATTTTTGTTTTACCATATGACAAATTTTACATATGAATCGTTCTCCTTAGTAAAAACTAGTTTCGGCTGAAAGCTTTGATGAAAACTAATTAACTGGGCAAAACTATTTTTTACTGACAAACTTTGAATATAACTTATAACTTTTTTTTATACGTTTCACAAACTATCTTCGTTTTCTTACTTTTCTATAATAACGCTGTACACAACGGCAGCGATTTGGTAAAATTGTTAAATACCTTGTAACATATCCAGGATCAACTCGCTCATTTTCTACATATTGCAAAGTGAAACAATACCTACTCCTGCAACATACATATTTCTTTACCTTATCCTGAGAAGCATATTTAGGATCGACGGCTGAACAGGAACTATCGAAAGTGTAGTCAGCATGGTAGCGGCGCACTCTCTCGCGACTGTCTCCTGCACCCGACAAGCTTACCTGGTCATAGGAAATAGTTTTTATGATAGTGCTTTTCCTTAAACGAGCTATATTTAGTATTTATAGTTTCTATTACTAAAAAGTAAATATTAAATTTAGTGGTGCATTCAATAACCGATTAAAAAAAAATTGTTTAGCATGTAGTTTTAGTTTGATATTGTAAGATAATCTTGCTGTCATAACAATACCTAAGTTTGTGTTTGAAGCCATGAAGTCTTAACCGGCTTTTAACATCACTGATTTACATGGATTTACAACATGATAATAATAATACATGGGACTTCCCACACAGCGTCATCAAGTCCCAAAGTAAGCAAGTATTATGCTTGTGTTATGGATTACTAGACAACTGATATACATACTTAACTATTCTTTATAATATATACATATATAAATATTTTTGTGAAGACACCACACACATATAACAACCAAGACCCGGTACCAATATCAATATTCATCATATTAATACTGACCCGACCTGGGATTCGAACCCGGGACCTCCAGCTTCGTAGGCAGGGTCGCTACCCACTAGACTAAGCGGTCGTCACATACTTACTCCATTTCAACAAACGAATAAGCAGTACTTATTATTTCATATCCGCTGAAAAAAATTTAATATATATAGGTATATTCTGCCTCTCAAAATGTCTATTTTTTCTTTTTGTGACATAACCCTACATGTATGAAAATTCATTTGTAATACATATGACTTCATCTGGACAACTGTGTCATCAGGACTACAAACTCAGGATTACAGGACGGTTCAACTGCGAGCCAGAGAACTATTGTTGAGCTTATTTCGTTGCTTTCCACAATAAAAACAAAAGCAAAAAGTAAAATATAAAACATAATCTTCATGATCAATCAAAATATTATGACTAACTATATTTTATCTATAAAATAATGCAAATAGAAAACATTTGTTCATATGTCGTCACGAAGATATTTTACTAATAAAATTTAGGAAAAAATTATTAAGTATCGAATAAGAAAATTGCAGACTTGATTTTTTTTACTTCAAGAGGAAGGCATAGACTGATTAATAGTTTAGATGTCGAAAAATTTTCGTTAAGTCCCTCGGGTACAATAAACGGTTTGCGACACTGTGTTCTACTCGTAACTGATAACGTAACTTTTTTTTTTACGTTTTGTAATATCATATTACCTTCACATTAGTAATGGTGACTGTATTTTCATTTAAAACACAAACAACCGGCGTCCGCTCCTTTTCTGATCTCAACTCCCTGGAACAGATTACATATACATTGAAATTAGATTAGATTATTTATTTTATCTATCCGGACATGCGAATTTACTTGAAAAATGATAATTATAAAGAATTTTCAATGAATCATAACGAATTCAATTTGAAAAAATGTGAGACATCGTTTCTTTGTATACTTTATTACTTAATTTTATGGACTCACCTTTCGCTAAACGGTCGTAAACGTATCGCTAATTTAACGTTCGACATAATTTTCAAGTATAATTTACCAAACGTACGTTCAATGCAACGTTGTTAAAATAATGTATTATATTTTTTCATAGGACACGACTGCAGTCACTATCGTCCGCCTATATTTTGGTTTATTAGTGGACGAAGTTATTTTCGGCTCACGCGCACGACTTCCTTGCGGTTAACGGTTTTATGTTCTTCGGTCGAAGCATTCATTCAAACTCGATGATATTATTAATGCTAAAGAAAGTAGATATAGCCCAGAAAACGGGCCGCACGATACTAGTCAATTGACTCGCCTTCGGTTAGTGTCGCTAGATTTGGAAAATAGTATTTTGTTTTCATATTTTTTCATTAATTAGAATTGTTTATTTGTGTAGGTAAGTATAAGTACACAAAAGTCATCAAATCAGAAGTATCTCGATGAAGAAAGTGCATATGATCCCGAAATCCTAATAGAAGGTTTAGAGAGGACTGTCGTTGGTAGGTAACGAGAAAGATGACAATGAATTGGAAATGTTCGAGCGACCGGATGAAGAAGACGATGATGTGGAAGAATAAAACTGAGATCCATGTATCAGCATTTCATGCACATTATGATTGCCCTTTACACTATACAATTCAAATTAATATCTTAGGAGCTATCGCGAAATATATATATCGCGTGACAAGCAGGCCAGCCGGCCAAACCCGACGACGCGACACGCGTGGTTAGGCTGAAGTTATCAATGTTGTATACAAGGAAATATTGTAATTTGTGTTTATGTATTAATTCTTTACTTTTTCAAATATTTAGAGGATTGGAAATCAAACACCTTAAAAATACGTCAAGTACAATGAAGTTATGTTACATTTAAATCTAATTAAATTCAATTCACATGTTCGATGCAACAAGCTGATACGACACTACGACAGAAAAAACATTATGGCTTGTACGAAGCCGGGGCGGGTCGCTAGTGACTAATAATTAAAATTAACAAAATTCCTCCCTACATTTGAATTTCGACTGTTATAAACGTACGCGTTGAGGTAAGCTGGCCACAAGCTGAAGAACATGACAACTCCGATTCCCTGCGCCCGCAGCACGAACTACCACAGTTTTTGCTGTTGCAATATATTGTATTCAATAAATCATCTGGTACTGGTGGTAATATTATTGTATAAAAATTGTTTTACACTCTTAGCAGTATGTTTTGGGTCGTTGTCTTGTTAAAATATCCATGTAACTGGAAAGTAAGCTTCAGCATAGAGAATTATTGTCTCCTCGTTTATACTAGAACTGGTCTGAAATTCCTTCAACTTTTCTGACAGGGCCCACACACACCGATTCTTGAAAAGCATCCCCAAATTTTTATATTCCTACCGCCGTGCTTTATCATTTTTCTTGTATGTTTATTATCCAATGTATTTTTTTCCATCAAAATTAATCATATTAATTTTAGTTTATTCTGAAAATAAAACTTTTTTTTGATTCCCGTGTCGTCCAACTACCAAATTTTTTTGCAAAAGCTAAACGATGTTTCATGTGCTGCTTAAGGTCAGAAGAGGTACTTTGAGAGATATTCTACCAAATAACTCTGATTCGACTATCGTCGACGAATTAGTCTTACGTCAGTAATAGCTCAGCATCAGCAAGTTATTTTTGAAATTAAACTCGAAAACAAGTTTCTTCTCAAGAAGACTCTATACGAGTTGACACTTCGATTTTCAAAAACTTCATTTTGATTTTTATCGTGTATAAAGAAGATTCTTTTTTAGAAAGACGAATGATTTCTGTTGTTTCCGAATATTTCCTTTGGATGAATTTTTCATTGTAGGTTCGTGGTCCCGTTTTGTTTATAATTATTAACAGCATTAAATACTTTTTTATAGAACATTCCAAATGTGCAGCTATTTTCCGATGTGACCATTTCCATCTAAATGTAAATTTACTATAATTTTTCTTGTAGATTCATCACAACCAGAGAACTATCACAACTCTTGTTTTTCCCATTAAAATAATTATATGTGTTTAGCTCATTTTTAAAATAATTATAAACATTATAAATATCTGTTTAGTACATACAGAATAATTTTTAAAAAGGGCGCCATATGTGCAAATGCAAATGGAATAGGTAGGTAGTACGTCATAATTTTTTATTTTTAAATAAATAAATTTAGAATCCAAAATAGCATAAAGGGTAGTTGTCTAACGGCCAGTAATATGAAAAATTTATTCTAAACCGTTAAGGCTGATTGCGCGATCAGAAAACCGAAAAACACAATTTTTTCAGGTAAAATTTCTCAACAACCTTTAAGATATTCGGTATAAAAATAAATTCAAAAGTTCGTTGTTGGGTAAGCACGAAACATTAAATTATTCAGTGTTATTTTTAGCGAACTGGTAGCAAATAGGTACCAATCTCAGAAAAATCACACATACGGGGCATATAGTATTGTCGGTATAAAAAAAAATGTCATCCATGCTGAATAAAAGCAAAAAAAGTGTGCGCAAAATCGTCGTCTAAGCGTTACAATTTAATGAAAAGAACAAGAAAACCTATAAAAATTAAATTTTAAGGTATTAACTCCGAAATACAATTTTTATATTTATTTTGGTGTGCTTTCTTTGTAATAAAATTTCGAAAATTACCTTTAAGAACCTATGCACACACTCGCTGCATATAGTCAGGCTCGAAGGCTTCTCGACGATGGACCAGTGCGAGAAAATTTACAGGGTCTCTTAGTCTCTTACCTATTATATTAAAAAATGCGTCTACAATAAATAACAATTATTTCTTTAAGTACGTATACAAGTAATAAGTCTATCTAGTGTGAATAATATATAACTCCGTGGTTATATATTTTTTTTATTAAAGTAATTTGTTTAGTATATTTTGGGTATGAATGTGTTTGTGGGTGTTTCTCTATGTAATTATAGGTGTCTACTACTGTAGACCTATACATATATGAATATGAAATGGGCTGCCGTGCATGTATACACCTGAAAATCAATGATTATATAAGTAGAGAAGGCAAGCTCCTTATGGCCCTGAAGGTGACGGTCGGGTAAGGAAAAAAACCGGCCAAGTGCTAGTCGGACTTGCGCACCGAGGGTTCCTGACCTGAAGTATTTGATATGAATTTTAATTTAATACCTCTACGCGTTCCTGAGGAAAGGGGTAAGTAGTAAGTTTAAAATTATTAAAAATATTTTTATCATATGATGTCACTAAAAATTTATGCTTTTCGCAATTTTCCCTTTGTCCGTGCTATAAAACGTTGCTCAAATTTCAAGATTCTGAGTTTACGGGAAGTAGGTACCCTGTAGGTTTTGATTCCCTTGCGAGTACAAAAAATTTGCAGCATAAACGGCTGTATCTTTTGATTGCGTTGGCTTAATACTTTGATTTTTTCACAGCTCCAAGGGACAGTAGACCTGAGTATTTGATATGTATTTCAGCTTGATACCTTACGCGTTTGCGTGATACACGTTCCTGAGAAAAAGGGTCTTGACAGACAGACAGGCAGACAGACGGACAACAAAGTAATCCTATAAGGGTTCCGTTTTTATTCCTTTTCAGGTATGGAACCCTAAAAAGGATGGAATTGGAAAATAACTATACGTGTAAGTACCTAGCTCCATCCTAACGCCGGCACCACACGTTGGCCACATCATTGGTAACCACTTGATAACCAACGCAACGTTCGTTGGTTTATTAATTGGTGAAGCATACACACATTGGCTCTTATATTAGTTCTATTCCGTCAAAGCCAATGTGAAGATGTCCGATACAGAAATTAAACTTACTTTAAGTGCTTTCTAAAAATAAAATAAAAATGTTTAATAAAATAAAAAGTTTTAGAAATTTAAAGACTTTCGTATTATACTTAAAATACAAACTTAAACAATATTATTTGGAAAAATTAGAAGATAAAAATAGTCGAATTAATTCTTGTTGAAAACATATAATTAAGTACTAAAATAAATTGAAAAATATAATAATAATAATAAAAAGAAGGATAATAATATGTATTTAATGACAATATTTAATTATTACACATAAACATTTTATTTTCGGAACACGCTGTAAACTGCACAGGTAACACGATGCAAAATATATTAATTAGCATGACATCACTTGTTACGAATTGATTCTGGTTTATGTTTGTCTACCTTCATTTCTGTCTGATATATTGTGAATTG
Source organism: Luffia ferchaultella (assembly GCA_949709985.1). NCBI lineage: Eukaryota > Metazoa > Arthropoda > Insecta > Lepidoptera > Psychidae > Luffia > Luffia ferchaultella. The sequence continues at coordinate 13,027,827 of OX453256.1, read as the reverse complement.
TTATATTGTTGTGATATTGTAAAACCTAGATATACCTAATTATTATCTACCTAACTAGTAAATAGGAATTTGTTTTATATTACTTACGCTTGCCGATGATATGGCTATCGGAGAAACCTATAATGGTTTATGATTAGTCAAGTGCATGTAAATGAACTTTTTTTTAAATAAATTATTATTTCATTCATTCATTCATTCATATGTCCTTGCGGATGGCGATGGCGCAGATGAGTATAACATTCTAGCACAAACATACTAATATAAATATATTTATATATTATATATGTCGGGTCAGTATTTATATGATGAATATTGACTGGTACCGGGTCTTGGTTGTTATATGTATGTGGCGTCTTTGCTTAGTACCCAAGCTAATGCTTAGTTTGGGGCCTAAACGTTGTTCTGATGAATACGTTATTATTACTATTGTTATTATACACTCAATGCGTGTAGCAACACGACTGAGTGAATCGCCACCGTATGGACGGATCACCAACGTTGACGCGCGAATTCTTTTGAAAAACCGACACGCGACGGCCAATAGCCAATGTTGGCGCCAACGTTGAGACCAACGTAATATGCCTCGATCCACACGTTGGACGAGTAGCATTGGGCCAACTTTGTAAACAACGTGTGGTGCCGGAGTAATTTTCGTTTTTTAAGCCGGTCACGGCCATGCGTCACACTGGTCATGGCCATGTTACAGCGGTCACAGATCACAGCTATCAAGATAATATTCTGTTTAATTTGAGGTTTAATTCGAGGTATAGTTATTCTCTGTCTCTTTCTATTCAGACTCGCATTTCGGATTAGTTTGCCTACTCTATTATATTACAACTTGACCGAAACCGTTGTACCGCCATAGGTATGTGCGCAGCCTGGAGGGAGGCAGACGCGGTACAGCGTTTTCGGTCAAACTATATCTATTTGTGTAGGCACAGCAGCAGCCATCGATTGCATACGTCCATGTACTACTATATTTCATTTCAAGCCCGAAGTGTTTGAAGTTGTGGTTTGAAATAAACTGTCAACCAACTGTCAGCTGTCATCAACTGTACCTGTACTTTTCTTTATTCTGTCTGTTCTGTGGTGATTTGTGGCTATGTTAGTCGATTTGAGATGAGGTTAAAATTTTTCTAAATATTTTTTGAGAACTTAGTAAGTTATTTTATTTTGAAGAAAAATCATACGACTGAAAGAAACGAATCAAATTGCTTACAGGTATTTATTCTATGCATTGTACTAAAGTTTGTTATGACATACATAATTTTGCAAACGTATTAAGTATAACGATCTAAAACCTCTGCTCGTGCCAGTAATTGATCCATTTTAAATTCAAGACATCATTCAGAGTACAAAAAACGGTTTTAGATACCTAGTGAATATGTAAATAATCTAGATTTAAAAATATTACTTATACTTCAGACTTTTGTTTTGGATTTCATTGTAATCTTGTTTTGCATAGAAGATGCTCGTGCGCAACCTTTCTAGAGCTCTCCGGGGCACGTTCCGCCTAGAAAAACGGTTTCTTAGTGCAGAACCGACAAAAACTGAGCCAGAAACCAAAGATAAAGATGGTTTAGATCCAATACAGGTATGTTTTTGATAAGTTTTCGTAGCATAAGTAAACTAGTGTCCATAAATATGTTATTTGTTTAATATTTGAAGTACTTTACTGCTCAGGGTGTATGATGTTTTGACAATGAACAAATCAATGATAGAAGCAATGTTATAGATAGGCACCTATGTAAAAAATATATTATAAAACTGCAAATTTAATATACCTAGATGATAAGTTAATATAACTTGAGGAATTAATAAGAATGTGACTGTCACAGATTCAGAAAATGTTCCAAAAACTGAAACATTTAACTACTAAAAAGAATTTCATTTTCTCCAACTCAACTATTTAAAAATATTTAATGAAAAATCTGTTTAGCTTGAAACTAGTTATAGATTTATCAAATTTTATCATTAATTTTTTTACAGGCAGAAGCCTTAGATAGAGACATTTGTTTATTAGTGGATGAAAAAGATAACTTCTTAGGAACAGCAACGAAAAGGGATTGTCACAAAGTAGGACCTGATGGAAATATACCGCTTCATCGTGCCTTCAGTGTATTTTTGTTCAACAAACGTGGTGACATACTCTTACAAAGGAGATCCGGTGAAAAGGTCAGTTTTAGGGTTCATAAGCTGAAAGTGAAAAATGGAACCTTTACAGTTTCGTCATATCTGTTTGTCTGTCGTATCTGTCACACACTCATAATTTCCACATTTATACACAAAGGTGAATGATATTTTTGCATGTACCTACTTATAGTGAACAGCCAGAGTTAACATTTCATTAGTTGTAAGGGAACGTATGAAACGTAATGAAACTTTATATTTCGGTTCTTGTTAGTTTATTTAATTGACAACTATTTTTTCTATTCAAAGTCAAAACTCATATTTTCTTTTTATACACCTTAAAGTTCTGCAAAGAGGTTTCAAACTTCTACATTAGTGGTCAAAAATTTTATTTTAATTTTTTTATTTTTGGTGCCTCCCCTTAGAAAAAATAGTGTCCATTTTTTATTTTTTTTTGTTAATCTTGTAATAATATGGAGTGTCAGTAATGAGGTTTTTCAAAATGAATTAGTAGTTTTACAAGTCACTTCTTATTTGAGCTCCCATTGCAGAAGTATTTAGCTCCAAAGTAGTTTTAATCATGTGCACATCATGGCAATTATCAACAAAAGCATTTAAAATCTCAAAAAGTCTCATTATATATACCCATTGATTAAGATGTTTTAGTATCTGTCGTGAGACATGTTAGAATTCAATACAATAGTTTCAGAATTATTTCGGTCATTAATTTAGATGAAAACCGTACAATTTGAAAAATATGTCTTACGCCAGCCACTATATGCATAATAAAGCCATAACCAACTATTAGTTACAAGACATGTAAGCCCGATTTCAGAAATCTGACACTTCACAGATTTTATATGGAGAGTTCCGTACAAAAATTATGTGTGTAGATGCATAATCCATCCCAGGAATCGAGTGTCAACAATTTTTGCCTGTTTCCAATACCAATACTTGCAAGATATCAGCTGGCATAAAAATTAAACAATTATAAAAAAAATATAATGTAAATACAAATTAACAATTTTCAGATATTTCCTTTGTGCTGTGACACCTCGCTTCTTATCAAATTTCATGAACCTAGATCAACAGAAAGTAGTACTGTATAGATTTTGATGAGTCAGTTTGCAGGTATCAAAATATGGGACATAAAAGGCTGTAATCTTTTGACTGCGCTGAGTTACAAGCTTGAATTTTGCAATCTCCAAGAAACCATAGACCTTGGTATTTGATATTAATTTAAACTTCATATGTCTACCCGTTCCCGAAAAAAGGGTATTGACAGACGAATGGTCAACAAAGTGATCCAAAATTCTGTTTTTTTTCTTTAAAACTATGGAACCCTGTAATATTTTTTTTTAGGTTACTTAATAGGAACATTATTATTATTATTATTATTACCTTATTACTATTACTAATGGTAGATTACTAATATCTGGCCACATTTATACAGCCTGCTTTGTAAAACACTAATTATCTAAATATTGTGTAAACATGAAAGAAAACTTAAGTTTGTTGTTCTCATTATCCAATCTCTTGGTAACCTTCTTTGTGACATTTTATCTATTAGTATATATGCAATATTTAGGCTAAATGACATCATAGCAAATTTGAATTTTGAATTTATATCCAGTAGCCTACGGAGCTGGAGGTCCCGGGTTCGAATCCCAGGTTGGGTCAGTATTTATATGATGAATATCGATACTGGTACCGAGTCTTGGTTGTTATATGTACGTGGTGTCTTCGCTTGGTACCCAAAACACAAGCTAATGCTTAGTTTGGGGCCTAGACGTTGTTGTCATGTGTACGTTATTATTATTATTATTATTATTATAGTATTTATTTAATTAATATAAATTAAATTGTTGTTGTTGTTATAATTGTTAATAATTTATTTATTTTGATTACTTTGTAGGTTACTTATCCTGAATATTATAGCAACGCTTGCTGCAGTCATCCTTTGTACATCGACAACAAAGTAGAGGACATAATTGCAGCAGCTAGGCGTAGACTGAACCATGAATTGGGAATACCCTTAGATCAGGTGATTTAAATTACATTACTAAAAAAAAATTTTTTCACTATGCAAGCATACTGGTTGGTTTCCCAGCAATTTTTTTTCTGATCTGGAAGAGATGGCGGTGGGTTCCTGATTATAAGATATCCTAATTGTATAATAGCTAAACTAAGTCAGTTATTGTTTAAGGAAACACAATACACAAAAATCCTGTTTAACAAATTGAGTTTAAAAAAATCCTAACACTTATAACTTTATTATATATAATAAAATAAAATCGCTTTATCGGCATTCTTATTTGTTCCTAAGCAATTGTTACAAAGAATCTAATTAATAATTGAAGTAAATTATGTATCATGTAAGTAACTGTTTAAATCTATTTAAATATACATGAATGTTTCTTTATTTGTCGCTCATACTTTCTTATACCATTCATCAGAATGCATTGGAATGTATTCCATTGCATAGATCGCTTTAGAACTGGTTCTTAGACACGTTTTACTGTTATAGGCCGCTAGAGGGCACTGCAATAGATGTTTTTCTAAAACGGCTTGGCCGATTTTGATGTGCTTTTTTGCATTAAGTAGTCATCACCTCAGAGAAAATTTTTAGACAAGTTCATCGTTTGTTGGCCATTAGGGGGCACTGATAGATGTTTCTCTAAAACGACTAGGCCGATCTTGATGCGCGTTTTTCTTTATGTAGGTATCACCAAAGGGCACGTTCTCATCTCAGATTAGTTTGCAGTTTTATGCCGATACGGATGTTTCTTCAGAACGACTTTTTCATCATCGTCAGCTTATATTATTGAACACAAGCCTACTGATCTTTAAAAACTAAAAAAGTAAAAACTTCAATATAAGAATGGTGGTCTTTAAAGTTTCAAAATGTTTTAGAATGTTCCACAATGTCCTGGAAGTTAACATCTCTTTGGAAGTCCCGGTACAAATATGTAGTCTACACGGAAGAAGCTGTGAGCGGAAAGCTAGAATTTGATGAAAAATGATTAATTTACTTTAAAGCCGTAGTACGTAATTCATTCCTAAATAACCTGAATATCAACTATGATTATTTGTTTAAACTTCGTTCATTTAAACAATAACCAACTTAGCTACAGACTATCAGTTTACTACTTTATAATCAGGACAGCCTCTCTGACAAGATGGTAAATTTGCTGAGAAACCTTTTCTAGGCGAATGCACCACTATACCCTCACAAATTGAAACATATAAATAAAAGTTTCATTTATGTTGTTTTGATTTACAATTCAATGCGTCTAGTGGAAAAAGGTACAATAGAATTGTACCCTTTTGCAATTTTGTTGTACGTAGAATATAAAAAAATTACGCTTCGATCGATCTAATTAACATGAAGCTAAGTTTAATAGTCATGGAGATGAGAAACATTAAAAAGTAAAATAATACATGTTCATAATTAATTTTTTTGGTTCTCCTGTAAAGTAGCTATTTTGAGTTGTATCCTCTTACACTAGACATTTTTTTTTTTCAATTTTAGCACAGAATTAGTGAAAAAAAAAACATAGCATTTTCATCTATGTAGAACATTTAAATATTTCTAAATAACTATTTCATTCACAATTGATTTAACATCATTCTAAAGCAATAAATTGACTGTCAACAGATGGATCCACAGATGTTCACTTTCATGACCCGTGTACATTATCACGATCCAGGAGATGGAATTTGGGGTGAACACGAGATTGACCATGTCCTGTTCTACCAGGGCGATGTTAAAATTAAACCCAACTCTAATGAGATCTCCGAGATCGCCTTTGTGCCAAAAAACGAATTTAACGCGTAAGTGCAAACCAAATTACCAATTATAGACCACAAAGCAGAGTTGAAACCACAGAGTATTAAAGTAGGTCAGAGTTGACATGTAGGCGGACACGCTGTCCCCTTCAAGTATGCAGTATAATGCATACTTAAGATAGATCTCAAAAGCTACAGGTGAAAGGGATGAACGACTTAACCGCTTTCTAAAATGATATAAATCCGAGACGAAACTATGTATGCGTAATATTTTTACTTATATTCATTGTGTGATTATTTTTGGGACACCTGTCTGAACAAATACTGTCACAAGGCACCTCTAACCTACTTTATTCTGTGATTGAAACCTGTTAAACTAACGTACTAGTTTGATAAGTTGTGGAGAATATGTTGCTGGTACTATTTTATTTGTCTTACACCGGATGTCAAGGCCCTATGCCAAACGAAAAGGTTATAAATAATTACTAAAAAATTAAAAAATTTATTAAAGTAATAAATTTTAATTCAGTTCACCCACAAATAGCCTACATGCTGGGAACTTATTACTATACTTGGACTCTATGTTGTCACATGCCAAAGTACTCCAAAAAAACATACGTGATATCACTATATTTTCAACCGAATTTTATATGTTTAAATACTTATTTAACAAATTTAATTTTGCGTACAGATTGTATTACCATCTAGCTTGTCTTAGTATTACTGACCAATGCCACTAAATAATAATACTTTGGACATTCCACACAGCGCCATCTAGTTCTAAACTAAGCAAAGCTTGTACTATGGATACCAAACAACCGATATAAATACTTAAATAATTTTTATAATATACTATATGTATATAGATATTTGACATCCAGACACGAAACAAATAGATATGTTCATGCACACAAATATTTGTCCCGAGCGGGAATCAAATTCGCGACATACATACTTTGTAGTAAAATTAGTACAAACTTATTAAATATTTGTGTACATGAACATGTTTATTTCGTTCCGGGTCTGGTTGTAAAATACTTATGTATGTATATATTATAAACAATATTTAAGTGTGTATATCATTTGTCTAGTAACACATAGCACAAGCATAATACTTGCTTACTTTGTGACTAGATGGCGCTGTGTGGGATGTCCCATGTATAATATTATTAGATATCATAGCCTACACTGCAATATTTGAATGTAGGTTTGTCCAATTAATATTTACTTTTGGGGCAAAGGGATAACTAATTTGATTAGTAAATTACAATGAATTTTCAGATAATATCTTCCACATACAAATATTATTCTTTTGCAGTTTTATATGAGTTAACCATCATACTATGTTTTAATTGCTTTCTGTATGTGAAAATACAGTTGTAACTACATCCTTAGACGATTAGATATGTCTTGTTAAATGTGTGTATGCTAACTAAGTACCCTCTCACATTTATGATACATTGAAAATTCGAAATGTAGCTCTTGAATACAAAATCTGATTAATTGTAAATTTTGTACATCGCTCAGGTTCATACCGACTTTGGAAGGTCCGTTGACACCCTGGTTCAATATGATACGTAGGCATAGACTCAAATTGTGGTGGGACAACTTACACCGTCTGAAAGAACTAGCTGAACCAGAGAAAATACAGAAGTTTGAGGAGAAGAAGTAAACTTTTAATAGGTACAATATGAAGAAAATTTAAATATTAATAGTGAGTTACAGGCAGATTCTTCAACATTTGTTTAAGTAAAATCATTAACCATCAATGGTTAGGAATTGATATATGGTTGGGTGTCTATGTACCTCACTTGTATTCTTCATAACTTTTAAGTTAATTTCAGTATAAAGCCCATAGTAGATACATTAAAAAAATCTGTAACAGAAAAAATTACATTAAATTGCAATCTAACTGACTTAAATATGAGAGTTGCCATTTGTTCACTGCAGTCCCTTTAGATAAAAACAAAAATAAAAAGGTTAAGATTGTATTTTGGCTACAGACATCATTGTTTAGTTATATCCTGGGCTTTGATGGACAAGTTTCGTAATGATGGTTATATATTATTTTAGTACATTTAACTAAAATATAAACCAAAACAAATATATCAGTGAAACCAAATTTCAAATTTTTCATTAAATAACAGTCAAATCGAATTTAAAACTTTGCATCAAATCGCATTATGACTCAAAGTACCGGAGCGCCATTTACGTAATGGGATATATATACGGGCGATGACGTCACGTACTCCATGCATAGAATGCACAGACAAGTCAACCTTATAGACCACGCTTTGACAGGGAGTAGCATTCGCCAAGGCTATGTAGTGACACTACATAACTACGTCACTAGTGAGCCGTCAGTTGGAAGCACGTCGGAAGCCATTAAATCGTCAATTTTGAACGAGCCAATGAAAACTAGCCGACCTCTCCCCGCACCCCGCCACTTTTTGGCGATTTCGTTTTCGTACTGACGTGGTCTTAATTAAAGCGTGGTCTAACTAAAGGTTGACTGGTCTGTGATAGAATGTAAATATTAAAAATCGAAATTTAAGTCTTTTATCTGTTAGTTTTTAAGATATCTTAATATTTCTTTTGCAGTTATGTTTAATTGTGTTTTAATTTTAATTTTTTGATTCATTATAAAGGTCCGTGAATTTGGTTCATGTCTTTTTCTTTTTATTCATAATAAAATATAGTAATAGAGCATTTCACTATATTCCTCTAATGGGTTAGGGTGTTTATTAGTCTACTAAAATAATTAGACAGCTGCGCAAGTACGATATGTCTATTATTCCCCATTAGTAATCCCCATCGCTCTTGTTCTAGTCCGTCGTTTTTCAGTTCGTCAATAAGATCACGTGGCAGTTGTCTAATTAACGTGGTTATTGAAAAGATTCTATCCTTGATTGTATTTTAGTTTTTAAAAATCAAAATATGTATAAACTTACTGGATTATTAATTTGTTCATAGAAGAAAAACCTGTTTTAGTTTTTTTTTTTTTAATCTATGTAATATACAATAATTAATTATATAATAAATATTTATACGTACGTTATATTCTGTTTTTTTTTTCCTAAATATTTAAACATATCGACACATAACGGTACTGCTATTTCATCATCATCAGCCCATTTTTACCCCACTGCAGGGGCTTAGGCCTCCCCCAGGGTGAGGAGGGGGGCTTGGAGCTTAAGTCCACCACGCTGCTCCACTGCAGGTTGGGAACTGTAACGACCGCCATCTATTGACAGCGTCCGGGACCGACTGCTTAACGTGCCCTCCGAAGCACGGTGTCACTGATATTGTGTACTTAAGTCAGAAAAACTCATTGGTACACGGCCGGATTTGAACCATGGCCCTATGGGGCCTTATAAATTTGAGACAGGTTCGTTGCGCTCTGGGCTATCACGACACTACAGCTATTTACCATTATTTTATTAGTCAAAATTAAACAACACTACATAAAAAATTAAGTAGGTATAGGTTTGTCGAATTTTAATAATCGTAATTAATATTTGTTTTTTTTTTTTTCAAAAAACAAAGCACTCATAAATCTAGCTTCAGCCTTTTCTTGAATTAGGTAGTTATATTAAATCCGGCAGTTGAAAACTGCCTTTCTGGTGGAACTGTCGCCGAAGTCAATGTTCAATATTTCAGAGGAAGCCTCTTTAAATGAGGAAAGTGATGCTTCTTTGACCAGAACTTCGAAAAGATCAAAAACGTTAGCAAAATTTCAGACTCTGTGATTAGAGACCATATGTACCAACACAGAAAAAAAAATTCTGTTATCAAGAAAATTTAGTCTTAAACATACTTATGCAAATAGGTACTGCATATTCTTGGACCAATGCGATTGACGAAACATATATTGAATAGGTACATACATGAATTCCATACATCGACGAAAGCTTCCAGTCGGCCAAATTTTTTCTGACGTCTTCAACAATAATAATCGTCATATTTCAACTAATTTGCACAAAACATTAATAAATTATAATATAATTTCTACATAAACCTTTCTCTTGAATCACTCTGTCCATTAGTGTCAACCATATACCAATCCGTTCTGCAGTTTTTGAATTTTTCGCGTTCAGACAGACAGGCAGACGCGGCGGGCGATTTTATTTTATAATATGTAGGTAGTGATTATCGGTGATGTTGCGGATGCGGGGGAGCGCCAACGGAATTCTGAGAATGGTTTCCGAGAGAATGGATTCTGCTGTCTTCGGTCGATTTATAGATTTACTACACGTCTGCAGACGTATGAATAGGTAAATTTATTTTGGTTTTGATTTGTTTTAAATAATTTTTTTTTTGCCAACTCAATGCTAACATAGTTTATAAGAAAATCGTACTAACATTGTATGTGTGGCCAATACTAACTTAGCTCAATAAGAAAACTTGTAATAACATTTTATGGACAAGTTGAGTCTGAATATAATTATTTTTATTGTTTTATTGATAATAATAATTACGGGCCTTTTATCAATAAGAATATGAAGTTGTGGATAACATTTTACAAATTTTCGCTTACACACGACGGAGCCCCTGTAGCTCGGGAGCTATCTTTGACATGGCTGATACGGTAGTACGTAGATACACCCCTGATATTTTAAATACGATACCGATTAATCGTAACAGCATGTTGAATCAATGGTTTACGATCCCTCGCTTCGGTATTGTAATACTTTATACATAATATTTAAAAAAAAAACACATTTCAATATCTTTGTTTTCTTTGTTTCAAAATTTAGGTAGTGATGACGTCACAATGTAGGCTGACGGGAATTCCAAAGTAACAACAGTAAAGTCATGTTTAGAAAAAAAAACAGTTGACCTACCTGATATTGATAGGCCACTTTGTTGTTTTACTAAGTGCTACTTAATCATATTCAGCGTAGGTACATTATGATGTGAAATTAATTCCGCATTTTTGTTAAAATAAACACCATTTCCTAATCTTAAGAGTTTTAAAAATAGAAAAATAAGGTTTAGACATGTAAAAAACTCGAATGGTTTTGAAATCAGCAATTTTTATTTTTAAAATATACACGCATAATTACAGCATTCAAATAAACCTAAAAATATATCTCCTATTAGCTGAGAAACTCGAAATGTTATAAATTTTTATAATTACCTACTTACGCTTTACATCACAATTAATGTTTTTGTTTTTCTTATTGAAACGCGCACAATCTTTAAAATAATACTTTAAATTCATCCTGTGCCCGCTCACAAATCGGAGCAAAAACCAAAATCAAAGAGCCGAGATAAAAACCGTAAAAAAAAACTAATAATTCACATGTAACGAAATGTCAAATATATTTAGATTCGAAATTACTAAATTAATTAAGGGGGATGTAGTCTTTCTCTACGCGGCTTTTATTTGGCGTCGTTAGCTTCGATCATTATTTCTGGACTCAATTCTGATGAGTGACAGAGGACAGAAGTTAATTCCCAAAAATATCTATAAAATTCTCGTCGAAACAACTCGCATCTTTCCACTCCAGGGCTCCACTCTTTTTGGCAAACTAGGCTTAATATATTTACGAATCATTATTTTCAGAACAAAAAATTCAAAGAAAATTCCATCCTCGGAATTTATTGTAAATCAACTAAATTGTAAACTATTATATAATTTTTTTTCTGTAGAATTGATTAAGGAAGAGACATGGGCGGGACTCTCTTGTATGGAAAGCCTATCCGCCTTAAAATTAAAAATTTTATGACAGCTCTATAATGTTGTCGGCTCGTGTGTAAGCCGGTTTCGTGTACCATAAATAAAAAATCGACCTCAGCAATTGATATAGTCCTACTTGTCTTTGCTCGTTTTCTATCACTATTAATAATAACACTTGTACTATGGATACCAGACAACTAATATACATACTTAAATAATCTTTATAACATTTACATTATATAGATATTTTATTTCACATTCAGACACGGAACAAATAGACATGTTCATGCACACAAATATTAGTCCCGTGCGGGAATTGAACCCGCGACCCTCGGCGGTTAGGGTCTCTATCTCTAACCACTAGGCCAAGCGTTCATCCGCTACTAGTCATTTACAGTCGCAGACACCATAGTGAAAGTCCGTTTGTTTACGATTTTTATCTCGTCTCGTTGGCTTTCATTTGTAAAGGATAAGAAATTAAGTAGGTATTCATAGTAGCGCACGTACAAATATCACTCTTAAATCGGTTTTAACTCTTCGGAACTATCAGATCCTGAAGATATGCGTCTACAGGATATCCTCGAGCTGTTAGAAGTCGCTATCCATTGCAAAGTACGCCCTTGGCGGTAATTCCTTCGTCCAAAAACTTTTCTAATAAGAACTTGATGATTTGTGTCAGAAAATGATCTTAAAAGATACGCCTCGCATTTGATTTGGTTTCCGATGTGCAAGCCGTTTCTGTACGCTGTATGTAAATATCTTACTGCTATCACTTGAAGTATCTGAAAGGATAACACCGGTTACGTGGTGGTGAACAGATCAACAGATTCTATAATATATCAATTGTATTGTTTGAACAATGGAAGAAACGATATCTCAAGCGTTACTCGACGCGCTATGTTTTTTCTATGATTCAAACCATCATTCCAACATACACTTAACGAAACATTCGACTGTCAGATGCGTTGCATTCGTTGATTTCAACGACTTTCAGCAACTATGCAACCGGTCAATTATTTAATAAACGTACCATCATATTTATAATATATCTAGCTCTACTAAGACATAGATATATTTTTGAAGTGAAAACTTCTTTAGCGTTTTGATTTGAAAGTCGATGAAACGAAAAAGCGACAGTAAAAAGAGACAGACACATAAATTTTAATTTTAGGAGAAAATGAGATAAGAAGCACAGTGTTTCTTATGTTCGTGGTTTTATTTGTGCTCCGCTTCGTAGGAATGGAATGAAAGGAATGAACGAATGCCGCACGAACAAAGGCGCTTGTTGTACAATATAATAAATTTAAATATCATTAGATATAATTTCTAACAACAATAAAATACTGTTACACTTTAACTTTTAGGTGTAAATCATGGATAGACGCGCATGTAGAAGACCTAATCTGAAAGACAAAACAAGAAACCAATTAAGCGACATGCACATATATAATTGTATCTCTTTGTGTGCAATGACATTAGTTTATTTCTTTGTTTTCGTCTTTGTCTTTTTGAGTCTCACGCAAGAATTTTTTTTTTAATGTTTGAGCGATAATGAACATAGTAATGTGGAGAGTAATCTTTCACTGACCGGTGGCCGAGTGGCTAGAGACCCTAACTGCGGAGCCGAGGGTCGCAGCTTCGATTCCCGCAAAAGTACCTATCTATATACTATAATAATAATAAAGTATACAATCACAACAACATCTTGGCCTTAAACTAAGCATTAGCTTGTGTTTAGGTACCAAGCGAAGACACCACATACATATAACAACCAAAACCCGGAACCAGTATCAATATTCATCATATAAATACTGACCCGACCTGGGATTCGAACCCGGGATCCCTAGTTTCGTAAGTAGGGTCGCTACTCACTAGGCTAAACGATCGTCAATAGACTGTCACTTAGACCCTGAATATGTGAGTTTACCTTCAAACTCCATAGTAGTGGGGATAGTAGATACATAAACTGTGCAGTCTATACCCAGTCGGTTTAAACAGCCTAAAGACCACTTTAAAAACACCGATTAAATACACTAATTTTGGCAGTGTTCTCTTTATGAGAGGGACTAAATCATGACACCTATTCATTCAAATGTACACTGTAAGGCAAAGAAATAGGATCGGTAATAAGTTTTTGGTACTTACGACATCCTCATAATAACATTATTTTCCTCAGGGGCCGTCCATTAATCTCGTGAGGCTTGAAAGGGGTGGGGAGGGGTTTGACAAAAATCACGAAATGTCACAAGGGGGGACGGGGGTGTGGTAAGATATCACGTGTATTTATTTTTTCATTATTTTTTCAAGCGCGTGATTTTTAAATCGAATAGCGGCGTGTAGTGTAAATATAGTGTAAAGCGTTTTTATCATAGTCCTAATTTCAAAATAAAATAAGATTATACTTTACACCTGTATTTAAGATAATATTCTAAAATATTCTTAAAAATTTAAGTTTTTTGTAGATACTAAAAATACACGTGATGTTGGGTGGGGGAGGGGGGGTAGTCTTAAACCTCACCATGAATCACTAAGGGGGAGGGGGGTCAAAAAATGCTTTAAAAAAGATCACGTGATTAATGGACGGCCCCTTACTATTAATTTTAATAAAAAAAATCTTTTATAAATAAACTTAACCGTGAATCGTTTAAAGTTGACCTTTTCCACGATAGTCGATTGGACTCTATTTTCGTATCGAAGATCTGTAGAAAATAAATTACTGCGCGACAAACTCATTAATATTTCATCTCGGTAAACTATTGTCAATGCTTTGTCTCATTTTGTATAGGTACAAATATTCCACTCTTTTGAACTTTATTGTTAACCTGTAAGTTCTATTTGAATAACAAATATATCTTGCCAGATAATTTTCTACATACATATGTAAATTGCATTACCATAGCAACAATAATTAAAGCCGTGACCGCGTTGAAGCGCCATGACACCACCATCATCTCGTTTATCAATTTCTCTTCGCATCCATCGGGCCATATTGTTAATTGTGTCTGGAAAAGTCCATTATCGAAGCAAAGGGTCAAACTTGAGATATGTAATTGTTAAAATAAATCGTTGTTTGTAAATATAACCAACAACAATAAAGATTTTAATTTGGATTCAAATCAACGTTAATTTCATAGGGTAGGTATTAAAAAAAACGTAGGGATTGACCTTTTAGTTAGTTCCAAACGTTCTAGCAACTGCGTACCACCTGAAGGTTTTCGAAGATTTTGGCGTACCATCATCAACAGGAGGTCTGGGTGTGTAAATTGAAAGAAAGCCCCCTGGTCTTAATTTTTAGTTAGAAACACATTTTTTATCAGAAACATGTCCATTATTTTATTTTTATTAAATAAGTAATAAAACTTTATATTCAATTATTCATTCACTTTTCCATTAGTTTTTAATAACATGACAGTAAAAGAAAAATAAAACATATATGCACATTAATTAGGGGTTATATAGGGGATAGTCGGCGCCCGGTTGGCAGGACGAGGCCAAGTGACGCGCGTACCTCCAGTGGTACGCGTATCACGGGTTGAGAACCCCTAAGTTAGAGGATACAAGTTTATGACCAAATCTAAATTTTGGTGCCAAAAAAATAGATCCCTCTTAAATGTTGATCAAAGGACATGCGCATCCTTGTCATCAGTGTGCCAGTTAATCACAACTCAATAACACACCTACCTTTATGACCGGTAGGTATAGATTACACAGTTATTGGATTAATTAATGATTTTCTACGAAAATACCCATTATTGGACTCACAATTCACTAAGGTAATAATATGATATAGTTATTGAGTTATAAGTTTAAAAATGTACTTACACTAATTGGGAATATTTCGTAGAAATAAATACTGTTCCGAAACCACGCTACCAAATTAATTGTCGCGAACATACCTACACTAGATTGTTCTAGTTGCTTCATCCGAATTCTGAAGAATGAACTAATCATTGTAAACAATAAAATTCAATTAATTTCTTGGTACTAGCGACATCTAATGTTCGTAAAACGCATCTATATACCTATTAACGTATGAATGAGGTCTGCTTAATGCAGGATTAAAGGTGTGTATTGCAAAACGTTCCTAATTTACTTCGCCAACTTTATGCGTTCCAGTTGTGAAGAAAAAACATTCGAGCAAAACTTGATCACCGGTCCGAACATGGCGTTGTAGGATCAAATTTTTTTTTTCAGAAAGGACATAAAGTTTTGTTCAATCTGTGGCCGCTAACTTGGATTTAGAACTATATTAGATAAGATAAAATATATTGTAAGTACTTATTGTTTTATCGTTAGAATTATAAACCTGCACGAAAATTCAAAGCTCTAGTTCTGTTAGGTCTATTTGGCCTAAAATGGATGCCATAACAGATGGCAGTCGTTAAAATTAACCAACCCCCATTGTGCGTGGTAGATTAAGCTCCAAGCCCCCTCGCCCTGGGTGAAGCCTAAGCCCCTGCAATAAGGCATAATGGACTGGTGAAATGGAAAAAATACTAACAGATCTATTAACAAGTGAATATATTAAAAAGTAACAAAATACGTACGGCAGGGTCATATTTATAGATGGCGCCACGCTGCAACACACCGTGGTGTATGCAGGGCCACATGGAATCCAGGGAACAACAGCTGTATGGGACACTGTCCGCCACGAACTTGTGACCGGCGCTACTATATTTTCTGTTCATCAATACATATTGTTATAAATTTGGTTTTAGATACCATGAGGGCACAAATCAGGCATACGCCTAGAGCGCCACTACCAAAATGGCTAACGGGTAAGTACCTACTTAATATTGAGTGAGTACTTAAAAAGCCCGAATGTAAATAATTGTGACTGCTTTCGTTTCTATTTTGGTTTTGCCTGTATGTTAGGATTATGATTGATGTTCTATAGCAATGAAACATAGGTATCTAAGAAATAGCTCTCAAACACATTAATATCAATCTTTCATAGAAACCAGTTCATCCCGTGAAAAGCTTAGCCATCTTCTGTCAGTTGGAGAATTAAATTCTTGGCACTCCCTTCTGATGTATTTATTAGTACAGTAATGCTCCATTGGCAAAGTAAGTTAATTTTCTATAAGTAGAACATCTTCGCGATAAATAGGCGACACAAGTGGGAAGAAGCGGTGCAGTGGGGCAGTGGACGCTTGCCGTCGATCACTCTATAGCGAGCGCCGGCGAAGCAGACAGCGTTGGCTCACGCGCTCCCGCAGCTCAAAACCCCTTTACCCACTGACTTTGTGCTGTTATTTATTAATCATATACATACATCAATTACCCATAGAGCATAGCGCATTCATGTTCTCCCATTTAGAAGAAAGCAAGAGATCTATGCCCATACAGCCGTGTCTGAAGTATTTTTATAAGATCGAAAATATTAATATACGATCATTTTTATTACACCTATACTTATAAAATCCACCATTTAATATTTTTATACAAATACCCTGAAAACCAGGTCCAAGGTACAATGGGACGTGACCGACGTTCTTTACGTGTGTCTAACAGAATTGATATATATGCGAAGCTACATACAAAAAAGATATTTGTTCGTAGCTATCGCTACACGTGTCTGGCGCTAAATATTCGTAAACGCGTTAGTACCGAACATGTCTTACTTACTCGGGGGCCGCGCGCTCCAAGTACTTTGCCGTTGGTATGTATTAAAGTATAACGTTCGTTGAACCGAAATTATGACCAGAATACTGATTTTCTAACACCGCGTTTGTGTTAACATTGGCTCCAACCTTAGCCTCAATATAATGTGGCACTCTCCTAACACACGTGTGAGAAGGGTGCCACACTATGATAATCGTCGATTTGTCAATATATGTAGGTAACATTAAAACAATAGGTATATTCTTTGTTCATACTTACATTAAAACATTAGTGGTTTTAACTGCGTCATACCAAGGTATATAGAACCATTCGTGGTAGCTGACACGGCCGCAGCAGTGAAAGCGTGTCTGCAGTCGGTCTATCGCCACTTTCGAAGGCAAATGTTTCGAATAGCGGAGCATCGCTTTACTTATTCCACCTTTTATTTTAGCTGTAGTTTGTAAACAAAAATTATTTTTTGCATTGGATAATTAAGTAATGTCAAACAGTTTTGGTGTTCCACCGGGTAGGTAATGTTTAAATTAACTGCTTCATTCAAAAAAAAAAAATAGTTCACTGTTTATCGAAGCTATTTTGCAGTTTTTTTTTGACTACGATTACGCAATTCATATGAAGTACTTTTGAAAACATCTACCTATTTTGAGCCAGTCATCTAGCTTGCTCTAAAGTTGACGCAGGTACGGATCTGCGCAGTTGCAGGGTCCGCCCTCGTCCCGCTAAAAGGTAGGAACCCATTTTTAGCTACTGATACGCTATTCGCCTGTACCTACTAGAAAGGAATAAAGAAGTTTGGCTCTACCTACTATCTGTCTTATATCTAGCTAGGTACTTCCGTTGGCCGAGCGTTTAACAAAAACGCTGAATATGTATAGAGTAAGTACCTATTAAAAACGTACTTAATATAATGGTCTTTATAAACATACGCTTATACTAACCTCTAATTATTGTTGATTGCAATCCCGAGTAAAACATGATTGCCAAGAAAACTATTATCAATATCAGAAGGGTCCAGATATAATAAAATAATCTATTTGTGACATTGTATTCGCTTTTCGAAAGTCCCGCTTTGAATAACTGGTACAATCCATAGAGCTAGGCAAAAGAAAATCGTCTCGCTTTACTATAAACTAGTAAAAGAATTTCACCGATGACATACAATAACTGGACTGATATAACTTTATTTACAAATTAACCAACGTCTCCGCATTTTAAAGTGTAACGTACGTGAGGTGGCAAAATTTAAAATCTGAGCTCTATGATATATGAAGAATGACTCGGGTACTTCAATACATTCCGAGATGATGAACAAGTTGACGATTCTACGCAGCAGCACCAAATTGCGGATAGCAATTTGGACATATAATCACATGTCACATCACGTGAAGAAACTAAACTGCCACAATCAGCGGTAGTATCTCCAAAACTGCCACTCTAATGTATAAATCACTACATATTATAAAACCAAATTCCCCGCCGCGTCTGTGTGTCTGCGAACGCAATAAACTCAAAAACTAGCGAACCGATTTCCATGCGATTCACACCAATAGACGAAGTGATTCAAGAGAAAGCTTTATATGTATAATTCATAATTTTTTTGTCTAAATTGGTTGAAATCTGAAGATGATTGTTAAAGATATCAGACAAAACAAATCTATTGGGAGCTTTCATTGAAAAAGCTACCTAATTCCATTGAAATATACCTAACAAAATAACGTATGTAGGGATTGTTCGTCTTTTATAGATCTAAAAGAAGCGCCTTGGCATAAGTCTATTTTTTAAGGATAGCTTACTATAACTATTTTAATGTTTGAATAAATAGTCTTAAATAATGTGGTAATTGGAAAACTATTTATATGGATACGATATTAATCTTTATCAAATTAAATACGTTAGTTACCTACCTTAAGTATTTCATACACATTGTAAATATTTTAGTTTGTTTTTATGTTGGTACACATGCTTTATTTTCTTTCAAATATTTGCAAAATTCGAAATAAAATATATTAAAAATACTCCAAGTAGGATGAACATATGTTACATTTAAATCTAATTCACATGCTCGGCGCACCAAGCAGAAAAAAAATGTAGGCATACATGCTCTGCTGCCCGTGCGAAGCCGGGGCGGGTCGCTAGTGTATAAATAAAATACAACAAACCAAACCTATCAATTTAGAAATGGTGGATCATCAGCCTATCTTGGGCTAATTCGGAATGGATCGAAAACCATCTAGGTCGCTCATCGCATTCTTATTATAAAACCTAAACAACAGACAGATACACGACAGATACCTACTAGACAAAAAAAGAGTGGCTGTTTCGGAAAACGATCTCAATAAGCGCAAACTCTCATGGTCCATAGACAACATCCATCTTAGTTGCTAACTTTTGATAATCAAACTTCCTATTTTAGATAGCATACCTCTATCAGCACAGCAATAATGGATGTGCAAGTAATGACAACAGGTATTGCGTTCCCATCAGGCCAACAAACTAGGTCCAACAGGCTGCCTTCATCGTTACGTATGCCCTCTGAAGTATTCACTAGCCATACCAAATAGAATATCACGATTGGCATACAGGCCATTAAAGCCATTCTAATATTATTGAACGAAGCCCAAGTTAAATACATGGTTTGTCGCTTATTTTAAAATGTTCTAATAAAAGTATTGGTTTTTAAGTATTATCCCTCGTTTCCACCAAGTATAATACACTGCATGATACAGTGATTCAGTATGGATATGACAGTATAATACAGTGTATTATACTTGGTGGAAATGAGATGTCATGGTGGTAAAAACTAAAAACCAATGAAATAACTGACAGATATTTGTGACATTTACAAAAAAGTTTTTTCTTTAACCTGGAGGTAATATATGGAAAATGTTATCCAACCTTTAGATAGAAACTGTTGTGCGTTGCAAAGCGACGCTTCATTTTCATTTATTTGATCATGACTGAAATAATAATTTGTTAAAAATATACCTAATACATAATAAATTTTACTCCGAAACAGTTGTACGTACCAATTCGCGTCCAAGTTGTCATCTTTACATAAGCCGATTGTGCAGAAAGTGCTATAAGTTATTGCAGCAAAACAAAAATATTCAATTAATTTTAATTTTACTAAGTACTCATATCAAACTATATATTTGCAAATATATCTGTACTATGCTAAACATCTTTTTAAATATAACAGTTCAATATAAAAATTATAAAGCTTACATTTATTTAATGAACATATTTTAAATTCTTTAAGGGAAACTTTTTTTAATGTCATAGTGTCGTGATAGCCCGAACGCAGCGAACCTGTTTCAAATCTAGAAGACCATGTGGCCGTGGTTCGAATCTGGGCGTGTACCAATGAGTTTTTTCTTACTTAAGTACATTAACTATCACTGACTCCGTGCCTCGGAAAGCACGTTAAGCAGTCGGTCCCGGTTACTGTCAATAGATGGCGATCGTTACAATCCGCCAACTCGCATTGGAGTAGCGTGGTGGATTTAAGTTCCAAGACCCCTCACCTTGAGAGGAGGCCTAAGCTCCTGTAGTGGGGTATAAAAAAGGACTGATGAAATGAAATAAAGAGAAACATAATATGATGGACCCAAGATGGAGGAGCTAGAGACATCTTAATTTTTCTCTGAGGGTATGTATGTTGCCCAACGTAGCCCAATGACTAATCTGATGGTTACTTTATTAGTATGGGGAGCAAAAGAGGTGATATTTATAATAACCAGCCCATAATTTTTTTCACCCCATGTTTTAGTTTATATTGACTGTATGCAGGATGAAATTAAGGGACCAAGCAAGTTTTCTGTAGAACGTGTATTATCCTACGATATTATCGAACTGAACTCTCAACTAAAAAAGAAGTACCGTAACCGGGGGTGATTTTGCACCGAATTTTATAATGTAACAAGTAAATGTCAAATAAAATACTTAAGTATATTTTTTATTGCCGCTAAAGATCTTTTAGTAATTGAAAGATGATTTATTTAGGAGATTTTTGTAATTAGTAATTGACAATGACACATAATATGGTACATTTTTTTTAAATTAAATTTGGAGCAAAGTATTCCCTTTCGTGGGGATATTTTGCGTCACTTTATAAAATCAGCCTTAACTCATACAAAATAATTTTGGCGCAATAACACCCTACATGTTTTATGGCGCGGAGGTTCACTCTATGCCATCAAGCTGTTTTACAATGAAAAAACTTCACCTAGAGATAAGTTTTGGAGTATCAATCCTCCCGAGGACGTCTCTCCACTCACAGAAGGTTACATCTTTTTTCTGTAGCCGTTGCCATGACTTTAAGGATTTAACCATTGCATCTACAGTTGCTCTCTTTTCATTGAAGTCGATGATAAAACCAGGATACAAAATTCAATCATATTTCACAACCACAAATGTATCTTTCTCGCGCCTCAAATATTTAAATCTAGTTTCTAGTCGAGAGGGATATGCATCACTCTCATCACTGCTGTCGGGCTCTAAAAAGCAACCATCGCCATCATCTGACTTATCATCTATAGAGTATTCATCTCGATCACTCCGCTGTCACATCAAAAGCTTGACCATTCTCTGTCTTCGAATGCTTCATGACAAATGCTTTTACCGGCGGAGATTTCGAACTTGTTTTTACGTCTCTTTGGCCCTGACTCTGTGATCGTCTTGCATTTTGATTCCAGGTGATCTATGAAAGATGCCGATACTACCGTGTTGTCCATATCGCTTGCTTTTGGTATTCTTGCAAGTAATTCATCTATGTTACAGGCGCAAAGTACCCCCATTTTTGCATCATTTCGACCCAACGATAAAAATTGCAACTGAAAATTAAAGCGATTGAATTTAGGCGTAAAATACTTTCTAATTAGACAAATGGAATGTATAACACATAGAAGACGATTGGGTTCATTTGCCTAAGTATAGTGATTGTACAGATACTCACAGATTTAAACTAGGTTTTTTTTTTGACAAAACTTCAATCTCCAAACGAGGAATCCTTGCACCGGAAATAGCAGCAATGGCGATCTGTCAATTTACTTGACAGACTACTGACTCTTTGTGATTGCGTTCAGACATCAATAAAACCATAAAATCTAAAATCTATTTTTTAAATTGACTTTTGACATTGGTAGGATTTGGAGCAAAGAATTCCTGGCAGGCGCAAAGTCACCCCCAGTTACGGTAACTAAACAAAAAAAATACAAAACTTATTTTAATGTGGATTTCCAACAAAGAGGTTGTGTGTTTGTTTGTGCACTGTCATTCTCCTCAAAAACTACTTGACGATTTCAATGCAGTTTTTCGTATTACAGTTCCAATCGTATTTTATGGCAGATCCGAACGTAGGCACAAGTCGCGTCGCAGTAACCAGTTTTAGGTGTAGCGGGACGCAGCGGAGCGAGGGGTATATGACTGTACCTGCGCAAGCACGCTTACAGCGTTGTATTCCGATCCGCCATAAAGTTTGAGGCGAACTATACATAGGTATCACCTCATTATTATCTAGGCATCGAAAAATCCCTAGATTGTATATTTCAATACCGTTGGTCTCTTTTCATTGTACGAAGTCAGAAGATGACTATGTTTTCATAAAATGTTATGAAATTAAAATCGTTACTATATAATAATAATAATACCTGGGACATCCCACACAGCGCCATTTAGTACCAAACTAAGCGAAGCTTGTATTATGGGTACCGCACAACTGGTATACATACTTAAATATCTTTTTTTTATAATATATACATATATAGGTATTTTACACCCAGACACGGAACAAATAGGCATGTTCATGCACACAAATATTTGTCCCGGGCGGAAATCGAATACACGACCATTGCCTCCGCAGTTAGTCTCTAATAGATCTGTCATATCGTAAATTGGCTGAATTTAGTGCTCCGTTGACGAGCTCTTCGGCGCCGCGTGCGTCGGTTGGCGGACGAGTCGAACATACCTAGACACATACATAACCATGCTAAATAGCTTGATAGCACTAATAGTCTACAAATATGCTATTATACATGCAGAAATGGTTTTGATTTGCAGTCCCATTAATTTCACCCACCAGTGGGATAGCACTTTGATTAGTAGGAACCATATCGTAATTCATGTGACTCGTGGCCCCGCCAATCCAAAATATATCTATTATTCAGTAATGGATCCAGGGCATTTAAGTTCGTGTGTTCTACTGCAATGCCAAACAGTTCTCATGTTTTTATAAGTTGTCTATGAAATGAGTATTTGTATGATCTTATTTTCACTCAAAACAGCTTCCTTTTTGAAAAGTTTTTTAAGTGATATATTATGTAATATATCAATATATCATACATTTAATCATAAAAGTGCGAATAGACTAGAAGCCCTCTTCTGTGTTCACCATCTAACCACTCATACTCTAGCTAGCTCATGTAAGATGACGAGTTTTAGTCCGAGTTTTAGTGCGCAAGGTCCCCGCGCACCAGTCTTTACCCCCGAGAAATCCCCGCGCGCCGGTCTTTAACTCCGCAAAATAGCGTAAAGTCATTTCGATAATGTGAAGTGACATGAGTCTATTAAAACCAAATGCTGATGTCAAATTAATTTGGTCTATGCATTTAATACAATAATGTCCCATTTCACATTGGAACAGAAACGAGACCAATAATAGTAGGACGAAATCGGTGGTACCACAAGTCACAGACTGAAGAAATTATAGGATTCCTTCTCGGACTACGCAACCCGAAAAAAGTGCATTAATAATAAAAAATATTAATTTTAATTAAAATCAATACAACCAAAACCGTGTATAAAACTAAATCACATTTTAATCACCAAACCATAATATAAATTGCATTAACATTTGTTTGAAATGTCACTCGAATTCATTTTTAAATAAAATTACATTTGCATCTGAAGGGTCTCATAATACACCAATTCTTCATCAGTAACAGATGGCCGGAAGGACTGCACGCCCTCCCATAATTCAGATACACCCAGTATCACTGAATCCGTGTTCAATTCAGTCTCCTTAGTGAGCCCTGCAATCAACGTCACAATATAATTTTTGTAAATGGATAAACCATTGATACCATAGTACATGTATTACATACAACCACGAGCAAATACCTATTAATTAGAAAATTAAATTTTAACTTCACACCAACTCACATCTATAACACACCAAAATAATGTCGGACAGGGTGCTTATTTTATTCATATTTTATATAATATTAGGTCTTAACCTATGAAGTTGCCGTTCTTCAGTACTGGTCATTTCAAACAAAAAAAATTCGATTGGCTATGAATTCTAAATTCAAGTTAATTTTGTTTTAAAAACATGACATTGTTTTTACAAAGTAAATCTTTTGTTTATTGATTAGCATTGTGTTTTCATTACATTTGAACATTTTTCGTCATAATGGACACATTAAAAATTCGTGTAATTATGGAATATGAGTTCCGTCGTGACAACAATGGTCAACAATGATGAATTGAAGGCGATTGTTGAAGCTGATTATACTCAAACTAACTACAACTGAACTAGCAGCAGGTTTTGATGTTACCATCAAAAGGTACCCCACTAACTTAACGATCGCCAGCGCTACGGACGCGTCGAGACCTGCCTCGCGTTGCTCAACGGGCACAGAAATAAAAGAATTTTGAACCGGAATGTTACCTATGATGAAAAATGGATTCTGTTCGACAATTGAAAGCGCTCAGCAAGTTGGTTAGATCCTGGTTCAGCACCAAAGCAATGTGTGTAGCACCTACAAATTAGAGCCTCGAGAAAGAAATAACACGAATTTAACAACCCTCAAACACAATTTATTTCATTAACACAAATAACGCCACCTACAGACACAACGACATACTATAACGTGCAACTTATAATTCGACCGCGAAACGTTAACTCGAGCTTACATAACGCACGGTAAGTCACACACGCGCACACCAAACGACTGGTGGCGCCTGTGGAACGGACGGCAGGGAAAACAGACTCGCCTGCCGGCCACCGGCACTCGAGGCTACGCCGTTACGTAAGCATGGCGGCCGACGTAGATTTAAATTAACAACGGCCAAAACGGCAACGATCATGGGGTAAAGGTTAGAATAAAAATGAAAAGCGATTCATTCGGTAAAGAGGAACAGAATAAAAAGGCAGCGATAGCGCGAACAGAATCGGATGGCAGATCTTTCTGTTTGAAAATAATCTAAAAAATTATGTAATGCTCAGGCAGATGGTCATAGAATATAGGACAGTAGAAAGTCGTATCTTAGCACGTACCCCCGCATAGGGACAATTGTACTCGAACATAAGAACTGCGGGCGCCGCTGAAAAGGCGAAAAGACGGGAGCAATAATCGGCCCGCCCGAAACCATACTCGAGGTACACCTCCGGTATCGCCGCGCCTGCGCCCCACGATCTCGGATCCAAGGTCGGAGGTATGGTGACGAGACAGCGGCTGGCAGAGGAAACCCTCTAGCGCCACTACCACGCCTGCCGGACCACGCAGAACCGACGGCCGCCGGCACGCGGCCGCACTAGGATGTCGAGATTGAAGTCGGAAACGGTACGGATTCAATTTTATGGGGCTTAACCCAAATCGAAAGTGTCAGTGAAATGAATCGGCGATTTACCGCCAAGTAAATCCGGTGTCCGATCGAATACGTCATCTCCGTCGCGGGCGTACTCTTATCAATCGACCTCATTAAGGACGCTAAGGCTTAGCTATTTCATCGCCCTGCGCGGCGGAGCAACGTATATATAAAATCATTGTGTTTTGAACAAAAGTAAATTCCATTTTTGTTATATGTAAAAAGTAGTTTCATTCCTTTTGGCTGAGCGCACAGCATCGCAAAATCTCCGCCTCAAACAAACGACCCTCGAAATAAAAGTCTGCTGCTTGCTGACTAAGCTCAATCCAGGACCTGCGGTAACGACCTCGATTATATTTTTGTAACGTAAGTAACAACACACGACCTCAAGTCGTTCCTATTATAACGTACCAACATCGAATCATACATGTTACATGTGTTAAACGAAAAATAACCCCTAAAAAGGTGGTCACTGTTTGGTGGACAAGTGCCGGTGTGATTCATCACAGCTTTTTACAAAATGGCATAAGCATTACTGCAAATGTGTACTGTAAATAACTGAAGACAATGTTGGAGAAGCTCGCACTTCTGCAACCAGCTTTGGTCAATCGGTCGTCCCCGCTGTTCCTTCACGACAACGCGCGACCCCATACTGCACAACAAACAGTCTCCAAGCTACTAGAGTTGGGGTTGGAAGTTTTCCCTCATCTGCTATACTCACCAGATCTTGCAACTACCGACTATTACTCTTTTCAATATTTGGACAACTTTTTAACGGGAAAAAAAATTCAATTTGGGAAAGACACTACAAAATGCCTTTGAAGAGTTTGTTGCCTCCTGTCTAGTCTATTTTTACAAGAAGAGCATCAATAAACTGCAAAGATGCATTGATTGCACGGGTGATTACTTTGAATAACAGAAATAAAAATGTTTCAAAAAAAACAATACTTTAACTTATTTCATACAAAACGGCAACTCCGTAGGTTAAGATCTAATATTTATAATTAACTTAAAAAAAATTGCGAATCGGAATCGCTCAACGATGGCAGTGTACTGTAACATATTTACCAAAAAATTGTGTTTTTTTTTAAGTAGTTCGGGATGAGAAGCGCGAGCCCGAAACATTTTCCATTCCATCAGCCTTTTTTATACCCCACTGCAGGGGCTTAGGTTTCCCTCAAGATGAGGGGGCTTGGAGCTTAAATCCACCAGGCTGCTCCAATGCGGGTTGGCGGATTGTAACGACCGCCATCTATTGACATCAACCGGGACCAACTGCTTAACGTGCTCTCCGAGGCACGGAGTCAGTGATAGTTAATGTACTTAAGTCAGAAGAAACTCATTGGTACAAGCCCGGATTCGAATCACGGGCACCTGGTCTTATAGATTTGAAACAGGCTCGCTGCGTTCAGGCTATCACGACACATAAGAGCCCGCAACATAATTGAACTGTTTTTATTTGTTGTTTTACTTTAAAGTTTGCACTATAACACACAAAGAAATACATTTTTTTAGAGTTTATTGTTTTTACTCTATCGTAAAAGTCTTACGTAATCTATCGTAGGTATCGTGGCGCTTGTATGCACCTATTACCGTTTTTACGATAGATTAAAAAAAACCTTTAAAAACACGTTCCTTGTACAAGCCCCCTTATTTGTTTACTTTTTTTTAAATATTTAGTAGGATATCAGTTATAAAATATTTATAGCTATAACATATATCTATACATGGGCATAGGCGTAAATGCCCCGGTGGGCCATGCTTACTCCAGATTGTCGACTACCTATCACAGGATGTCGGATTGATTACCAACCCAAAATTTTAAGATGGGCACCACAAAAACACTTTGAAATAAATAATCTACACGCGAAGATTCAACATAATAAATTCTAATTAGTTAATTTTTAAATCTCAAAAATTATTAATACCGCAAATATTATAACAGTATGCAAAAGCGTTTTGGATTCCGAAACACAACGCGTTTTCGAAAAATCGATGGCCGATAAATAGCTCAACATTTCAAGTTGAAATTATTTGCGTATATGGCACAATTCGATTTCCGGGGGCAGGCACCTCTTGAAATATGATTTAGATACACCAATACCTGCGGAGACGAAAGAATGCTATATTGTGGCGACGAGGCTCTACACCTATCACGATTAATCCCTCAGAGTGGGGACGAAACGTATAAGTAGAGAAGAGGTCCACGTAATCTCAGTGTACCCCTCGTGGGAAATAGGCGTGAACTTATACATACATAAAAATTACCATACCAGTATTCAATTTTGTGACTAGTCCACGAACAGCCGCCGAACGAGCAGTCGATACAACTTGCAGGAGATCGGCACCCGTGCAATGCTCAGGCAGAGCGGCCGCCACGTCCCTCAAATTCACCTCTGGACGGAGTTTGTGACTACCCAGGACAAAAGAAAATGTTTATATTACAACAGTAGATGCATATTATATAATATATATGATGATATACTAGCATATATATTTGCTCGATTTATCGCTCAACATTGTGCTTTGACGAAATCGATAAATTCTTCACTTGTTCGATTTTATTGATTGATATACCTGTCGCGTGGCAGCGCGTGTGTGATGCGTATCTTAGACACATTTTTGTCGAGCGACAAAATAAGACGCTGTAGTTCGAAAATGTCCATCCAGCGTTTCTTATACAACATACTCGATTTTAGTTAATCGAGCGACAAAAATCGAACAAGTCTGTAGGCACCTAAAACAGAGCGTTTGGGTAAGGCATAGAGTAAATTAATTTGACAGCAGCGTTTAGTTTTAATAGAGTCATAAATGTCACTTCACAGTATCAAAGTGACATTTCGCATTTTTGGTGGGTTGAAACCGGTGTGCGGGGATTTCTCGGGGGTAAAGAGCGCCGCGCGGGGACCTTGCGCATCGGAACTCGAACTATAAAACTCCCCATCATACACCGGCTAGCTATAGTATGAGTGGTTAGACGGTAAACGCAGAAGAGTGCTTCTACTCGATTCGTACTTTTATGGGGTAAGGTAATTCTTTTCAAGTTATCATATCTAAGTCAATTATTACAGGTGTAAATATGTTGAAATGTACAAGCGATGAATACCTTCTGCAAAGAGCGTTAAGGACTTTGGTCTTCTCGTCGAGACCGCTATAAGGGCCGACATATATGAGTTTGTCTAGGCGGCCGGGCCTTAACAGCGACTGCTCCAACAGATCCGGTCTGTTCGTGGCTCCCATAATAAAAACGAAACTTGACGTGTCCGCATCTATTGAAAAGAGGATCGTTTATGAATGTTAGATTTAATCAATATTGTGTTTGTGTGTGTGTCTGTGTGTTTGATGTGTTTAACCTAAATTTTTTTAGTGAGGTTGCAGACAATATTATGTTGTTTAATATATTTTGATGTAATTTTTTTTGGTGTTCTGTAACAGTTATTTTCCGAATAATAAATAAATAAATACAACAGTTCAGTTTTCTCTTAAATTTCATATAATATGCACTAATATAGCTTCAACTGATAGTCAAGTGTTTGTTTAGTGATACCTAATTTCACATATTGGTTGATTAAACAAAGACATAAAAATTAGTAAGATACGAGACGGACGAGATTATGCGCCGACAAAATTTTGTCGCAGTGTGCATGTTAGCCCGCCTGATGACCGCTCTTGTCATTTAAACTTCTATTATCGAACCGTTAAAGTAGGCGCGGCAAAAATGAAATGATCAACAATATTCACATACCGTCATTGTACGTGACACCATCGACTTCAGCCAGCAGTTGGCTGACGACGCGATCGCTAGCGCCTCCCGAGTCACCAGCTGCACCGCGTCTCGGAGCCAACGCGTCCAGCTCGTCCAAGAACACAATACACGGTGACGACGCGCGAGCCGACTCAAAAACTGAAATTGGTATTTTTTATTTTTAATTATTTAATACTAGCTTTACTGAAATTAAACGACTCTTGATTTTTATTTCAAAAGTATGAGAACAAACAAGAAATTGCCTTAAAATTAAATTAAGACCATGAATTAAACCTTTGGGAATACAATAGTTGTATGTACCAACTTGGATGGAAATTCAGACTAATTCATACCAGTTATGAATGCAGTGCTTAAAATTTAAGATGCCACTGCTAGTTGACCAAGAAGCAGATTGCCTATAAACTTTGTATGTACATATTTATGCTAACTGTACTTTATTAATATATTACATTACACATTATATTTAACTTGATATATGATTAACTAAAAATATGATACTCATTACCTTTTCTAACATTTTCTTCTGACTGCCCAATATACATGTTTAGCAATTCCGGACCCTTCACACTTAAAAAGCTGATATTCATCTCTGTGCTAATCGCTTTAGCTACTAACGTTTTTCCACAACCAGGGGGACCATATAACAAAATACCTATAAATAAAAAAATAAAGAAACAATAAATAAATTCATTAGTGTATTGGTATAACATATTTGAACAAAATTATTTTAAAAAAACTTTTCTGCAATCTCAAGAGTACGTAAGTGTTCTATCTAGTGGGTGTGGATTCCGCACTTTGTCCTTGATGTGGACCATTGTACGTGGTACGTAAGTGTTAGAAATCATCATGCTGTTGTTATAAGGGTGTTGATCAGTACACAATAATAATATAGTTTATTACCAAAAAAAAGCTGTTCCAGGAATCCTTACCGCTAAGCTTACAAAATTGGTGGCAATAATAGGGTGAAATAAATTTAAATTGTACTTATATAAGGAAGGGTTGATTTATAATGCTGATATAACAGTTATATGAATTACTATAGATAAAGTATTATATTTCTGCATAACGGATTTTTTTTTAATGCAACAGTATTATCCGAACAGACAAAGATAAGCATTCTAAACGGTGGACGCCCACGGTCCTTCTCTTTCGTAATTAAGTGAATGTTACGCTTACACTTATTGTATTATGTCAAAACGCCATCTTAATCTATTACAGTATATCCAGTTTAAATATTAACCATAGAGGTAGATACCTGATCGTTTGAATGTTGAATTCTTAAAGAGATGTGGATATTTTATTGGAAATTCTATCGTCTTAAGTAACTCTTTCTTCAATTTATCTAAGCCTCCAATATCTTCCCAATACACTTTAGGAATCTTTGGAGCATCTAAATGTTGACTCTGTAGGTTTCTCATACATTCTGTAAAATATCAAAATGCATAACATTTATTCATATTAACTAAAACAAGCACAATGGACAGTTATTATGACAAGGTTTTAAATACTGAACAACCCATAAATGTGGAACATTTTCCAATCTTGATGCTGCTGGTTTTTTTCAACATTTATGATTGCAAAAACAATGCCCATTAAATGTTTGACATGAACAAAAAGTACAAATATTCCTAAATTCTAAATATAATTAAATATACATAGGAAATGTATTCTCAAGTTTGTAGAGGTCGGGTAAAAATATACCAATTATATTAGTATTTATTTTATTTTCAGATAGAATCTTTTCGCAATAAAATCTTTTAAACTTGTTTCTCAGACTTTTTAGACAGTTATTGTAATTGTTTCCTTCAATCAAAAGGTCTATGTGATGTAAAATATATTTTTCTTCATCTCAGGCATTTCTTGTTTGACCAATGGGCATTGTCCTTTACTGGTGTTTATAGAGCATAAAGTGTCAATGTTTGAGAATCATACATTATGCTTGTTTATGCATTTTTTTTTTTAATTTATTGTATATTGTATAATTTTACTAGGAATTTGGAATCCCTATAGATTCAATTAATACTGAAGATAATATATCTGAGGACATTAGAGATGTTTAACATCTATTTTATCAAGACACAATGACTTACAATAAAGAGTTACGTAACGCTAGTCATCTCCAGAGTTTTGCACCAAGGATACCACTATTATATGAAATATAATATATTACCTAATGCTGAATTAAAATCATCCTCTTGTACAAAAATCAAGTTTGGGTCTGGGGCTAATTCGGCAGTAGACCGGTGTTGTTTTAGAAATGATTCTCTCAATGCAAAATGCAGTAAGGTATCTATATCACCATACAAAAATGTTTCAGTTTTAGCCGCTACTCTTTGCAGTACCTCTTCCATATAACTATCTTCATTTTGGGACTCATAAACAATCGAATCATTGCGGTACATCTCAGTTATCACATGATCGTCTTCATATAATTTTAACCGCATCGCTAAATAGAACCATTTCAACGTCTGATATCTTTCTTCAGTATTCGGCTTTGAGATGTGAAATTTTTCTAAAAATATTCTCAAAATATTTGGTTTTAAATCTGTTCTTTCAGTAACTGCAATAAATATTATTGGATATTTTGTATAATTTTGATATAAAGTTATCACCGTATTCATAAAATATTCTAAGACTCTACAATCTTCATTGTTCTCTGGATCTACAGCAAATACCTAAAAAATATAATTAATTTACATAAAATGAGCATGTAGTCAATAGAACAAAACGGAAATATGGCATGTTTTTATCTATAAGTAATAGCTATTACTACCAAGTTGGTAACAATTTTTTTGTGACAATTTCTTAAAAAGTCACCTTTAACACCTATTAATATTTATTGAATTAGCTAAAAATTGATTCTAGTTATCTAAAAACGCCTCAGAAATGGTCTAAGGAACAGGTTTCTCTCATTATGCTTCCATAAAGTATAGAAAAAATTCATTATTAACATGTGTTAATATTTAAAAAATTTAACAAGTTTGAGCAATTTTCCCAAAATTTATCCTATGAATTTATAACGAATTTAAAAACTTTACAAAAGCATTGTATGATTTATAGGGTTTAATACACAAATTGTGCCAGCTGGATACCTATTAGTAAGCCCCTACTGTCCATTCATCCGTTCATCCGTCAGTCTGTATTCAAAGGGCTGTATCGTCTGAACAGTAATAGGTAGACACTTGAAATTTCCACAGAATGGATACTACTATGGTTGCTATAACAAAATATTAAAAATAAAATATAGTTAAAAATTAAAGGGGGTCCCCTTACTAGAGACATGTTTTTTTTTTTTATGTTGTACAATGGCATGGAACCCTTCATGTACAAGTCCGAGTCGCACTGAACCAGTTTTTTTTTATAAGGCCATAATATACTAATGAAAAGCCAGTTATTTTGCTTACTAGAACATTAGGATAATGTTAAAATTTACCTCAAAATTATCTAATAAAACTGTAGCTGGAGAACATTCCTTGGCTTTTTGTATTGTATTATTTATTTTACTTTCTGTTTGTTTGGCTGTAGAACTTTGAAGAGCATTGCAATCTATTTGAAGGCAGTTTAAACCTGTAAAAAGTATAATTTTTAATAAACATGCAGGTACTTACCTAGTTGTCTTCTGTTTGTTATTTATTGTAAATAAATATAGTTTATTTACCATTGTATTTAGCTAATGACTTTATAAGTAAATTCCTCCCAGATCCTCTTGCACCGGTAATAAGAAACATGGGTATGATTGGGCTAGATAATGATGAAGATAGGTCTCCTGGAATATAATTTTGATTTAGTCTTTCAAATACTTTTTACACAGAAAATACTACTTACACAATATTTGGTACTACTTGCCTATATTTCCACATATAAATGGATAAAATGCTTCCTGTACTCTATAAAATATTTTTCGTAATCCATCAGGGCAAGATTTAAGAAGGTCTAGATTTTTGTTTAGACAGCAATTTTGAAACCTGAAGAACTCATCTCTCGGTTTTAAAGCATGTATGTTATCACCTAAAGATAACTGTGTCACTCCTTTTACTATGTAGAAAGGTAAATCAATATTATCATCACTTTGAGAAACTGGAGTATATAAATTTTCATTAGAGTTTTTATTGATTAATTCACTGCTTAGTTTACGGCATTTGAAATACAATCGGCCTAGGGAATCAATTAAATCAAAATATTTATATTGGAATTGCCCTGTGATCTCTGGTGTTAATTCAATACTAAATAAATCATGAGGACTAACAAGTTTAGGTACTTCAAAATGGTTACTTAAAATTTCTTTGACAAAATCATTTGATAAGTCATATTCATTCACTATTAAATTGACTACTGCAGCTGCTGCGATTTTTGGAGCACAATCTAATGATGGCACAGGATGGAATGATATTTCAAGGTCACTGTCATCAATATTGAGTCCAAACATACTTCTAATATTATGAAATTCAGTTTCTGTGCCTAAAACAATATTGTTTTGTACATGTTTTGACCCCACAATGGGCACTATTCTAATTCTATCAAAGCAGCTACAGGTGTCATTAGACCACAACTCTCCATATGTATTTGTAGTAATATAGTTTAAGTTATATTTCAACAGCCTCTTCTCTTTTTTATTTAATGCATATGTCTCCAAGCATTTACTTTTATAGCAGTTACTTAATTTTAAGCCTACCCACAATGCTCCATTATCAGTATAGAAAAGATTTTCACTAGCCAAATCAATAAATTGATCTCTGGAAATAATCAAACATTTGTCCAATAGTACTGATAGGTTATCTTCCAAATGTTCCTTCAAAAGTAATCTTTGAGCACATGATGAAATAGGTTTATAAATGTAATTTTCCATGGCCTTTCGAGCGCCTTTGTATTTTACGGTAAGTATTCTGTATTTAATAGCAAGATAAGCTAAAAACAGATACAAATTGTACTTCGGATAAATAACTTTTATGCAAAATTTTATGACCCATAATTTACGAGTATAGTTTTCGTTCATAGTCATTTATGCGTATTTTGATATAACTTGCCTAAATGTAAACATATGTAATCACTATTTATGTATAAAAATTTTGTCGTCACTTAAATTAATAAAATAATGGTTGAAATATGGTTGAAATTTACTGAAATGTTTTGTTTATAATTTGAAATGACGCACAAAGTCACAAACGTCACTTTGACAGCTTTGACAGTGAGATAGATTGACAGTAGAAAAACCTGTGCCGCAGAGCACACAGATTATATAGCAGAGCATCACAGAGTTTTTATTTTGGATTTAAATTCTCATGGATGTATTATTAGGTTCAGGACTTGTACTCGGCTTTGTGAAACGAGGGATGAGTTAGCGAGTTCAGAAATGAAAGAATGAGAGCCATCTTTTATACTACTTTTGCCTTGTCAAAATAGTTCAATGATGGGTTAAATGGTTAGTGAGGGCAATGGACCAACTAATGCGTATGAAACATCTGGTTTTTATAAAAAAATTATCAAATTATAATAACAATATATAATGTGGGGTTTTATAGATATTTAAAAAAAAAAACATTAAGTTCATAGTTAATGATTGACCTGACAATTATTTAAAAAACCCCATTGTAGAAATCAAAACTGTAATTGAATCATTCGTTGTTACCATCTGCGTTACTAATAAGAGTTACATAGTCTATATACACCCCGTATAACACTGTCAGTCAAAATGTCTTACTAATAAAACGTCAAATCGTGTACAACATCTGTGTAAGCAATGTATAACTTTATACAACGAAGGACCCTAGTTTAACGCGTCTATAGATGGTATAAAGCGTAAAGCTAAGTAATAAGTGGTAATAAACAAATTAAAATACGGTTTTAAGATTATTTTAACTTCAGAATATGTTATGAAAATGGACATAATAGAGTTTTTTTTATTTTGTTGACGCAGAAGACGCAAGGAGAATTGAACCACGACAAAAATAAAAGTATATAAAGAAAGATGTAATATTTTACAACTAATGGACTGGTCGAATAATTATAGGTACAAAACAATTTGTTAGGATGGACAACAGTATCAAAGCGCCGTAGCAACCTTCTTGTAAAATGTAAAATCCACGATAAAACTATGGAAATAACGTGAAAGGAATGTTTGCGATATTGGGACAAAAACTGTACACTTCCTTTCACGTACAGTTTTTAGTTGTTTTATTATAAAAAAATTTAGTAATTAAATAAAAAAATTGTCAAAAAAATAACACGGAATTATCAACTCCTTACTTATTTTTGGAAATTGGATAAAATAAGTATTGCATTACTAAAATTTTACGTATAAAGAAAAGCGTTACGCTATGAATGCTATGATTAACACATAAAGTGCTGCGTGATGAGGAACGCAAATAAACAAATTTGCTATCAATCGCTATAAACGTTTTATAACTATATATGTGCTATGCATTATTAGTAAAAATCATAGACATATATATACTAGCGTAGGAGACCAACTGACATCTAAACATCGCATGACCGAAACGGAAATGAGTATGTGTGCAAAATTCACATGTTGTTGAGCCAGTTTTAGTAATGTGCATGGGTGTTTTTAATATTATTGATAGCACGTAGTACTTTCATGATAATGTGTCGTTGAAATTACCGCGTTATCATAAGTCAAAATGGGCAATCCTATTTATTATTTTGAATCTGCTATACTACATAATTTTTGTTTCGAGTTACTTTTCCTAACTTTTAGTTTTTTAAAATGACAAATCATCAATCAGTTAATTCAAATGCCATTTCCTTTACTCCAATAAATATTTTTTTTTGTTAAGAGTTGATAATAAAAAATTTGCAGAAGTAAAGAAAGCGTTAACATCATTATGGAAATTTTAATATTTAGTTGAATACAAGCCAAGTAATAAATAAAACAATATAAATAAACCATTTGTATTTTTAATGACAATACGTCATGTTGCGATGCATAACAACAAACTTTTTAGCACTCTTTGTAAACAAAAAAATGAGAAAGTACAAAACAAAAACATTTACAATTTAGAAGTTTCATGATGAAAATCATATTTAATTCGATAGAATTGAAAGATAAACCAAAACTAATAATACAGTTAAAGTTTTTTTTTAAAATTCGTTAATAAATGACTAAGTAATAAATTATCGAAATTTATGTATTTTCGTGCGGCTTGACTGGTGGCTTCTTATGGCCCGTGATGTCACATTGCCTACTCGATCGAGTTGTCGCGTCATCTCACTGCACCACAAATTATGCCTTGGATGAAATTCCTATATTTCATCCAAGTCTATAACATCTTTTGTTTCTTTATGTAATTGGTAGTTAAGTTTTATTTCATTATAAAGGAACAAGTTTTTGTAAAAGACAAAGTGATAATTTGCTTAAAATTGATATTTTCACTGTGATGGACTTTTTTCTTCAAATCCGTTTTATATTAGTGCTGAAATAAAGGTTTAGGCTCTAAAGTTGAAGGTTCTGGTGATATATCCCGGTAAACGTACGCTGACACCGATCGCTTGGTCTTCAGATTGACCTGTACAGAAATTACAGTTGGCATAAATGCTTTGGTCTTAGATATTAAGTATATACTACGGCGTTAGTATACTACTTAATATACTAAGTAAGCACATATGAATAGGAAAGAAACCGCTACCGGCACGAATTCAGTGGGTATGGATCCTTTCTTCAAAAGTCGTCGGTGCTTTCGTTGGACAAAACAGTCTTCCTTGAAATGTCTACTGCAAACGAAAGAATGTTTTCGAGGCGTCCAACCTGTTCTATTTAACATTCTTATCCATTGTTCTTTGGTAATTGCGTTTACAGGAAACCTGGATATTATGAAATAGTCATCATTAGCACGAATCATTTTTTAACACCGCAGTTTCTTGGAGGAAATTGAGGTTAAATTATTGTATACAGTTATTTCGTCATTCAAAGTTAAATTATTTACGACGTTCTTAATCAGAGAGCAGATAGAGCATCAGATTTTAAATCATAAATAAATAACGATTAAAATTAAATAGAGCATCAGATTTTAAATCATAAATAAATAACGATTAAAATTAATTGTGTATATATCTTATATTTTCATTTGAAAAAGTCTTGTATTTACATATGTACCCTATGTGTAGTATATATGTATAGATTTCATACTTTCTCTTACAATATGCTGCCAGGCTAAATAAACCTCACAATATGTTTAAAAACAGTTAACGACATCATTGCATTGGAACAGGTGCAATTAGGTAATATCAAATTTACAAAATATTTATATTTGAAAATATCGACATATCGATAGATTTTGTGCAATCCCTATGCTTAATTGTTTGATTGTAATTTTACACAATATTTTTGTATCGTACACATAATTGTTTAAAATAACAAATTATTTACAAAATAAAGTATTTACCGTATACTATTAACGTATATCCAAGTAAATTTAGGATTACTTTTTATAAAAATAAGCATTAAGATAACAGTATGTTATTGGCAGTTCTTATATGTAGAATCTCTCTTTATTTGGATTATTATCATATGTTACAGTGCAATCTAAAACAGAACACGACCCCATTGTATTTAACAAGATTTAATTTATATATAGTTCAGAATGATTAAAGCACAAAATAGCAAACAAAACTGGACCTTATTTTGACAAGTCGCTAATGGAAACTAAATGTGTTCAAAGAGGTTTTACGACAGATTTTGTTGCGTTTCTTTCTCGCATGTAGGATTTCCCCAAAGAGCTGAATGCATTCGCACACTGTGTTCCTCTTTTACGCTAGTATATATACCTTTATGGTCTTACCCGAGCGTGAAGTGCCTGCATTAAGTGTGTAATCACAGGCTTTGCTGATGTAATAGTAATGAAGAGTGATCATAGAGTGATGAAAAATTTCTTTTGATTTTATTTATTTTGCATACTCTAATTTAGATAACAGTATGTTATTGGCAGTTCTTATATGTAGAATCTCTCTTTATTTGGATTATTATCATATGTTACAGTGCAATCTAAAACAGAACACGACCCTATTGTATTTAACAAGATTTAATTTATATAGTTCAGAATGATTAAAGCACAAAATAGAAAACAAAGTTGGACCTTATTTTGACAAGTGACTAATGAAGACTAAATGTGTTCAAAGAGGTTTTATGACAGATTTTCTTGCATTTCTCTCTCGCATGTAGGATTTCCGCAAAGAGCTGGATGTCATTCGCACACTGTGTTCCTCTCTTACGCTAGTATATATACCTTTATGGTAAAAATCATAAACAAAGTCTATACAACTCATTGAATAGTTGTACAGTTGGTGTCGTGATAGCCCAGAGCGCAACGAGCCTGTCTCAAATTTGGCCCCATCGGGCCATGGTTCGAATCCGGGCGTGTACCAATGAGTTTTTCTGACTTAAGTACACAATATCACTGACACCGTGCTTCGGAGGGCACGTTAAGCAGTCGGTCCCGGACGCTGTCAATAGATGGCGGTCGTTACAGTTCACAACCCGCAGTGGAGCAGCGTGGTGGACTTAAGCTCCAAGCCCCCCTCCTCACCCTGGGGGAGGCCTAAGCCCCTGCAGTGGGGTAAAAATATGGGCTGATGATGATGACAGTTGTTTGACGGTTGAATAAGAGGTTTTTATTTGTAAGGCAGCATGTATATAACTCGTTTACCGAAAATTAAGCATCGCCATGACTACCCCGTTTACACTTGATTTTTCTAGGCAATATTGGTGGGCATTCTCTGACTGACTCACCGCTAGCTATCTCCTTCTTCTCATTTTGCTTCGTTTCGGTTTACAATTAAAATGAACTTATGCTTAGATGAATGTTATAAATAATAAAAAGTTTCATTTTTATACTATAGTTTCGGGTGTGCACCTGTACCTACTTAGTAGGTACTAGGTACTATTACAATCCTAATCATGAATTAATCCTTTTGAGAACCAATACTATTTGGTTTGACTGGTAAATGGATATGGATTCTTTTGTATTAGTCAATCACCATTAAAAAAAAAGTTAAATAAATAAAAAAATTATATTTTTGCAATCAAACAAAAGGAAATTTTTTTAATGTTTTAAACAATATTTCCAAAGAAAAATATAAAAACGGCATGTTAGAAAAAGTGGTCATACCGACTTATTTTTATACTGATTTCAGAACGCATTCTTAAAGCTTCTGACATCATTTGACATTTCCATATATTTTCGTTTCTTCGTCCATCTTTTTTTTCTTTCTGGTCGCAAAATGGTGAGTGCATTGTGATTGTTAATAATTGTTTAAAATAATTTAGGCAGGAGATAAATTTACCTTGTACTTGTGATTATAATTTGTCCAAATCATTGAAAATGATCTGTTTATTTCTTGTTATAAAAATTTGCCTCTCACAAGATGTAACCTCGTGGTTAATCGGCTTGTGAACAACACTATTTTTTATATTTTTAGCCACCTAAGAAGGATGCGAAGGCTTCGGCCAAACAACCTCAGAAGACACAAAAAAAGAAAGAAGGATCCAGTGGTGGCAAAGCTAAAAAGAAGGTAAAATTTAATGAAAACAATTTGTTAGGTTAGGTGAAAAGAATTTGTTAGGTGCATACCTACACTACGTGTCTAGACTGTAGGAAATAAGAAACAAAAAATTTACAGTAATTTACAGTAACTTCAATTTATCATTTTTCAGATTCCAATGTACCTATACCTACTTACCTAAATGTATATATATAAATTTTACTGTTTTCTTGTAGAAGTGGTCCAAAGGAAAAGTTCGCGATAAGTTGAACAACCAGGTGTTGTTTGACAAACCAACATATGAAAAGTTGTACAAGGAAGTACCGCAGTACAAACTAATCACACCTGCAGTTGTATCTGAGAGATTGAAGGTTCGTGGCTCTTTGGCTCGGCGGGCACTTATCGAACTCAGAGAAAAGGGTAATGATGTAAAATTATTCTTGTAATTCATTTCATGTTTTTTTTTAATTTTCAACAAATTTTACTTCAAGTATGCAATGTAAAATACTAAGGTAGCGCTTTACAACATAGCCCGTTGAAAAATTGAGAAATATGCATTTAGGGGGACGGAGGAAGGAAGAAGAAACTCCAATCATTAGTTTTTTTTGACAGAAAATGCATAAAAATTAAAAAAAAAGAATTTAAAATACGTATTTACAACACAGGTTTTCCGCTATTCTTTAACTTATAACACTTAAAATTACGTAGTACGTAAATTACTAAACACAAAATTAATATTATTATAAACTAAATTCCCAACTAACATAAGGGTTTTAAAAATAATCTAAATAAAAGAATCTAAAACGTAATTACACTGTAATAGTCACGCACGATATATCCAGATAAATCCACTTTACCACCAAAATGAACCAAAATCATCTCCATTACCATGAAAAAATTGATTGAGACTGATTGATTTAATTGAACGAATCATACTGCCACTACCTTGACAAACGAAGTAAAAATCAAGTTATCAACCATATCTATATTAAAAAAAAAAAAATACCAATAGGAACCTAAAAATACACCAACAAATAACAAAAGTAAACCAAATTATTAAATATTTAAATACGTAACTTTAGTAATGGGTGAAAATTCGATTTGCGTGGCGCTCGGCGGCCGCTGCCGCGGCACGCTCGCTTCGCTCGCTCGCCTCGCGCGTTTTTTATGTTCCTAATGGCATTAAATAGTAGTCGAAGTGTCCTTATATTCGGTTTTTATTGTATTTTCATTTTATTTTATTCGGGTTTTAGGAGTTATATTAAATGTTTTTTTTGCCAAGTTGTTCTTTAATAAAAATAACTACCTATTTTTTCTCCAAGAAATGTATTATATTAATATTACTCTCTCAATTGTCTCAATAATTCCTTTTTATCATTATTATTACTTAATTAAGGTGCTTTCGGTTTATAGAAATATTCCCAGTGTCGAGTGTTTAGCTAATGTATTTTACTTAAGCTAATTTTTCTTGTTATTTTTATTCGTTTGATAAAAAATAGGTAGCAATGA
Source organism: Luffia ferchaultella (assembly GCA_949709985.1). Lineage (NCBI taxonomy): Eukaryota > Metazoa > Arthropoda > Insecta > Lepidoptera > Psychidae > Luffia > Luffia ferchaultella. The sequence continues at coordinate 12,986,251 of OX453256.1, read as the reverse complement.
AATTTTTTACAAAACAACTTACATTTTATTTTAACTAGTAGGAAATAAAACACCAATATCTAGGAGATTTTTTACAAAGGAGTGATGGTTATTACAGAAACAAGACAAATATGTGGTTTAAGTTCCCCATTCGCAGTAATTAACAAAAATTTTAATCTCAATCAATCGATTGATTGAATTCTAGATTTGTGAAAATAAAAACGATAAACTATTCAATCTACTTAAATATCAATCAACTGTCAAGTAACATTAAACTTGAATGCAAAAATGGCTTCTAAAACCATTATATTAATGTAATTTTACGTAGTAAATACAAACAAATTTCTATTTCTTAAACTGGAATAAAAGTGTTTCCTTGAATCCATATTTTTACAGTGTGTTTCTAATTACCTAAACTATACAATTACTATACAAGATGGATTATATGAACCAGGCTATGTTGGAAAGCCGACCCAATACTAAATTATCATTTACGCCTACATGTTAGGTATATCTTATACTAATTTATCTCTATGCACATCACTGCATATAATAATAATAATAATAACACATCACAACAATGTCCAGGCCCCAAACTAAGCATTACCTTGTGTTTTGGGTACCAAGCGAAGACACCATATGCATATAACAACCAAGACCTGGTACCAGTATCAATATTCATCATATAAATACTAACCCGACCTGGGATTCGAACCCGGGACCTTCAGCTTCGTAGGTAGGGTCGCTACCCACCAGGCTAAGCGATCGTCAGATATGTAAAAGATATACCTGTTTATGTTCATACACTGACAAGCCCTTAACATTAAAATAGACCATCACAATATCAATAACAGGCATAAGTCATCATAAAAGAACATGGTACAGCAATCAATAATAATATATTAAAAGATTATCTCTTCTAGATTTCCAAGTTCAGACTTTTTTATTACACTACTTATACAAATTTACCTCTATGTACATCACTGCATGTGTAAAAGTAGTATAATGAAAAAGTCTGAACATGAAAAATTAGAAGAGGTGTTATCTTTTAATATATTATTATTGATTGCTGTACCATGTTTTACGATGACCTATGCCCATTGATTCAACAATTTAATAAGGATTTGTAGTCGCTAACCAAAAGTGAAATAAAAGCGTCCGCAACGAGCGTGAGCTGATATGGCCGCGGCGGCCCACGGCCCGGCACCGTTGTGCGCGTCGGTGCAAGATACTACGGTTCGGACGTGTCGCACTGTTTACGGGAATGTGACGAGAATTAAATCGTGATAATGTTCAAATTAACGTAAAAATAATTGAATAGCCATCTGTAGGCATAAACTAAAGTTAAATTATAATGTTTACTTACCGCAAATACGATATTCAGCTCTTTTTTGCGTCTTTGACGAGTAGTTTCACAAATTTTTACGACAAGTCGGCATGCGCACGTTTACTCGCGCTAAGCCATTACACCGACTAAAAGCCGTTTGGAAGACTTATTGCGTTTTGGATGACTTCCTGCACGGACACTTTAGAACACGGATGGCACATCCAGTTATATTATTGGTATGTCAATGCCTATGCCATTATAAATACAAGTGTCAGTGAATTTGATGACCTATAAAAAGAAGGATAACCAACTGTGATAGACACCCTGTCATTGATATTGTGATAGTCTATTTTATTGTTTGTGGTTTGTCAGTGTGTGAACATTAGAATAAACCATGGCAATATAAATGGCACTGTCTCTTGCATAGGTTATTATGTCTGGCTTCCTTTTTTAGAGATTTCTGCACACCATTGCGAGGTAAATGGCAAACATTTACATGAAAGATCTGTAATGAAAGTGGTCAGTAATTTTAAAGGATATAATTGATATAGTCAGTATTTATATAATGAATATTGATCCTGGTATCGGGTCTTGGTTGTTATATGTATGTGGTATCTTCGCTTGGCACCCAGAACACAAGCTAATGCTTAGTTTGGGGCCTAGACGTTGTTGTGATGTAAACGTAATTTTTCTGGCAAATATGAATTCAGTTCTTGATTATGCACCCAGTTTTTTATGATGATCAATATTTCTGTATAATCTGTGACAGTTAAAACTGATATATTGAGTCTGATTTTAAAATGTATTAGTAAATTGCCTAAACAACTAGTTCAAACTATTAATGGTGTTTTATAAAATTTTCAGGTTTAATAAAACAAGTCGTTCAACATCACGGGCAGGTGATCTACACGAGAGCGACCAAAGGTGATGATCCAGTCGCATAATATAAGTTTTAAATAAAATAATGTAAAAACATGTAAATCTTTTATTTTTGGTGAAACATTCGTGTTTTGTATTCCATAACAAAGTTTACAATTTATTCATAATAGTTGGATTAATTTTATTACAAAAAGATTTGTTTTCTCATTTGCAATATTATTTACAAAGGAAAAGAGAATACACATAGATATGTAGAAATCACCGTGTGAATAATTTGTGCTTATCTTCTAGATCATAGAGTGCAAACCTCACTGAAGGATAAAGTGTACGTAGATGTTCCTTCATTGTAATTGAATGTTCCTCATTGACAGTTTCAACAACAACATTCGCCTGAAATAATTTGTTGATTATCAAATTTTGTAACTTAGCCTGCGCATAATTGCTAAACATTAATTTATATTACTAAAATTTGGGATATCACACAAAATCTGTGTGTGTGTGTGTGTGTCAGACACTAGTCCATTTTGGATTCTGTAGCATCGAGTACTATACACAATCAGCAATTACACAAAATTAAGTTAGAAAGTTGCTGATATCTCACAAACTTCTTAACCAAAAGAATTTTGTTTTAAGGGTTGCTCCATTGATTTTTTTTCAGGTTTTATAATCACAAAGTTTAAAAATTAGAAGAGGGGGGGATACTTTGGGTCGATGCCGTTTTCGCGGCCGACTGCTTATCGACCATAAAAGTACGAATTGACTAGAAGCCTTCTTCCGTCTACCGTCTAACCACTCATACTCTAGCTAGCTGGTGCAAGATGGCGAGTTTCAGTCCCCGAGGTCCCTGCGCGCCGGTCGTCAGTGACATTTATGACTATTAAAACCAAACGCTGCTGTCAAATTTATTTACTCTATGATATCGACCCATTTATTGAGTCGATCGGTCGCTCGCGCATTTCGGTAATGTTTTGACGCTGGCATAATAGTTGTAGGATGGTTAAAATGTACTTTTTAGGGTTTCATACTCAAAGGGAAGTACCAACGGGAACCCTATTACTAAGCCTCCGCTATTCGTCCTTATGTATGTCACAGTGCTTTATCGTCTGAACTGTAATAGGTAGACACTTGAAATTGTGAGTGTAAAGTACTAGGGCCGCTATAACAACAAATAGATACCTAATAATAATAAAGTTAAAAATTAGAGGTGGTCCCTAAATTTTTTTTTCTGTTGAATTACAAAACTTTAGTATAAAATTTTAAAGTTGCCCTGATGACCATTAAAATTAAAAGGAACAAGGTTCTAGAATAGCCTTACAAAAATTTTTTTTTCTATTTGCTAATTTGCCAAATATAAAAAATTATCTGATGTTGAAATTGCCCTCATCTGGGTTTATTGTGCGCTGCTTTCCACAGTAACAAATAATAAACTAAAGCCAAAACTAAAAATGTCAAATGAAATTAACTCAAGAATCATTTAAAATATGACTATTTACTCTATTATAACGCAAATAGTAAAAAAATCTGTTTAGTTAACGTCACAGGGATATTTCATCAATCTTTTTTTTTTTCTGAAAAAAGTATAGGTACTTAAAAAAATGATAGACTTAATGTTTTTATAGAGAAAGGTATTGGTCTATATTTTTGAAAAAAAAAGTAAACGTTAAAATTTTGGTCCAACGCCATTGGTGTTTTAATACCAGTGAAATTATGTGAAACTATTTGATTATCTCTCATAGGTATAACCACATGAAAATACTTTTTTTCGTAATTTGACAGCCGAATTGTAGATTTTTATATGTTTTATAATTGTTTCAATTCTTTTTTCAACAAGGTTTACTATAATAGCTTAATGTACTATTTGAAGAGAATAAATTATACGCAACGTACCCACGTGGTATTAACGTCGTTGTTAACCCACATCTGTTCTGTAGCTAAACTCTTCAAGAGGGCGTGCTGATCAGCAATTACACTAGCAAGGTTTTTTAAGCCAACTCGCGTGTCGGGTACAGGCACAGCGAAACGAACTAGACGCCCATTGGCGCCAAGCCCGCGTTGTATCGCTCGAGACAAACGGCCACATTCTATGTTACCGCTGCTTATCACGCATACGACCCTGGTATATAGGAATTTAATTATCATTAAATATCTAGGTATTACACAAAACTGATAGTTATTTTCAGGAATGCAGGTTGCGAGTTGTGATCGTCTGCTTATCAGACTTCCTTGTGGCCGATCCGAAAATAGTTAACGTCTGGTTGGCGTCATGTAGTTGTCACAATATCGGAGGGTAGGTACTACGTAGGCCATACTGAAACTTTTTAGATTACACATTTATTCTTTTCAAAGTTTATGCCGTCATAATTGACACATTTTTGCATTCGGTGGAACCATTGTAAAAAGCAGTTGGACCAATCTTATTTATGGACCTTTTCAATAGCTTCATGGAATGCATTCGCCGCCTTTCAGAGCTCGTAAAACGAATGGCTCTAAGTTTATCTTTAATTTTCGGGAACAAAAAGAAGTCGCATGGTGCGAGGTCTGGACTGTATGGCGAATGCGTCATCAGTTTTACATTTGAACCCTTCAAATACGCTTCTGTTCCCTTAGCGGTATGTGAGGACGCATTATCGTGGTGAAGGACGACTTTGCTTCGAGGATGCTTTTCCCGAACTTTTTCTAAGACTGGGTAGCAAGTTTAGTGTTAATATACCAATTTGCAGTTACTGTTCTTTGGTCTTCAAGTGACACTGTTGTGTAATGTCCTGATTTGCTGAAAAAAGAAGCAACCATTTTTTTGCCAACGGTTCGACTTTTCTTAACTTTCGTTGGTAAATCTTTAAAACATAAGACCCATTCTGCCGATTTACTTCTTTTTTCCGGTTCAAAGCAGTACACCCAGGTTTCGTCACCTGTCACGATATTATAGACAGCCAATGATTGCCCTCCATTAAACTTTGTTATCATTTGCGACACCACTATACACGCCATCGTTTCTGGTCATCCTTCAAATCATGCGGTATCCATCGAGTGTAAAGCTTCCGTACTTTCGGATGCACATGTAAAATCTTTTGCACTTGACTCATTCCACTTCCAATACCTACAGCACGAATTTGCTGACATGTAATTTTTTTATTAGTCTCAACTAATTGACGTACGGTATCAATATTAAATTCGGTAACCACAGTCGCTGGTCAACCTTCACGTGCATCGTCATGGAGATAATTTTGTCCACGTCTAAAATTACTGAACCACGTATATACAGAGTTACGAGATGGATCTTTATTATATACCAAATGCCGATTGAAGTCTCTGGTAACTCTCTAACTGACTTAAGCCAATGGATATTAAATGAACACATAATACACGTAGGTACGATAGTTCTTACAGATTGATTATTGTATATTTCACGGAAAAAGTGTCTATGAATTTTGAATTCAACAAAAAATTATTAATTAGTTATAAGTAGTAAACTATTGTATGTACTATTTATTTCTGCGAGAATTGTATTAACAAGTGCACTTACAGCTCGTGTGCTTACTTACAGTAGAAATAGGATATAAAATATGTTTTAAATGTGTAGCTAAATACGAAATTCGATGACATTCTAAACAAAAAAAATATTGTTTACCGACCTTTTCCCACGTAATTCAGGTGCCAGGCCCTGCATGAGTGCAGCGAGCGCGACAACACCTCCACCGGCTGCAACAAGCCGCTCTCGCTCAACTACCGCTAGTAGGGCACGGGCCACCCATGTCTCGTCCACTATTAACTGCCCAGAAATGAAATCTGGATACATCATGAGATACCTTCCTCAAACTAGTGTTGATTTCCAGAATTAGTGATGGAAAAGAATCAATATCGCAATCAAGGGCCTGTACGTAACAATATTGTATTGTGACTCTATCCGCCAAGGGAATATGAATTAAATACTTAGTTTTATATTGTACATTCTGTAAAAAAAGTACCGGGAAAAGGTTAATAAAACATGAAATGTTAATTATTATTCTAAATTTATTTTATCACCTTCAAAGTATGCCCCTTCCGAAATAATACACTTACGCCAACGAATAATCCAATTATCAAAACATTTTTTAAACGCATTTTCCGGAATCGACTTCAGTTCTCGCCGCGAATTTTCTTTTATGTCTTCTATCGACTGAAAACGGGTGCCTCGAAGTGGTAATTTCAGTTTCGGGAAGAGAAAAAAGTCGGCCGGAGCCATATCCGGTGAATATGGAGGTTGTTCAATGGTATTTGTTGAGTTTTTGGCCAAAAATTCGTTCACAATGATGGCTTTGTGCGATGGCGCGTTGTCATGGTGCAAAATCCACGAATTTTCTTTCCACAAATCTGGTCTTTTTCGACGAATTTGCTCTCGCAAACGCCGCATAACACTCACATAATATTCTTTATTTACCATCTGACCTTCTGGCAAGAATTCCGAGTGCACAACACCGCGATAGTCAAAGAAAACAATCAACATGACCTTTACTTTTGATCGACTTCGGCGTGGTTTTTTCGGTTTCGGTTCAGTTGGAAGGCGCCATTCTGAAGCTTGTTGACTAGTTTGCATGTCAAACTCGTAAACCCATGTCTCGTCACCAGTAACAATGCGTTTTATGAATGTAGGGTCGAAACTGACTCGTTCTAGCATGTCTTCGGCGACTTTTACGCGATTGAGTTTTTGAAGAAAATTCAGATCTTTTGGGACTAGTCGAGCGGCAACGTGTTTCATGCTCAAGCGATCGTTTAAAATTATACGAATCGATGAGTGAGACACAGAAAGCTCAGCGGCTATCTCTCTCAAACTTGAATGAGGATTTTCAGTCACCATTTCCTTCACTTTAGCGATATTAACTTTAGTTGAAGACGTTGATGGCCGACCAGAGCGAGGCAAATCTTCCACCACACCCCGACCGCTTTTGAATGCACTGTACCACTCATATGCACGTGTTTTTGATAAAGTCGATTTACCGTAAGCTTTCTGCAACATTTTCAGCGACTCGGAACACGAAATTCCATTCGCAATGCAAAATTTGAGACAAACTCTTTGTTCAATGTTTTTATCCATTATAAAAATCGCAAAACACACTTGAGAGGACCTAACAAAATCGAGCACTGTACACAAACTAAATGACAGATGGTGCTCAAACTTCGCACCAATATAGAAAACAGTTGAGCGTACTCACCGACAAAAAAGACTTTTTGAATTGAATTTGGAATTAGAATTAAATGAACGATTCCCGGTACTTTTTTTACAGAGTAGTAAATTTGAATTACAAACAGAAAAACTGAGAGGTAAATTTTTCGGCAAGTTCACGAGTTCGATCTTTTCCAAGATAATGTCTATTCCGTGCCTGGATGTAAAATGTCTATCTAATATATATGTACTTAGTAGGTACATACCTACAATATATAAATTTAAGTAGGTATGTATCAGTTTGATATCCATAGTAGGTACATCTGCCTAATTTGGGACTAGATGATCGTGTGTGAGATGACTGAGATATTATAAACATACCATTCTGTCAAGCCGGCCTTTGACAGTGGCGAAGGCATTAGGCCCTGCGCTAGGCACGTCCAGTCCCTCTGCCATGGTGGGCAGTAAAGGCACTAGCACTGGTCGGCCTGCCTGCATCGCCCGCATCATGGTAGGCACACGGGAACATTCCACACCCTTTCAGGAATATTTTATAGATGAATGCATGGAGTCAAATATGAGTTAGATATTATTCCCTTCTACTTGCGTTTGGTACGTAGTTCTTACCGCGCTAATGTTTTTACGTTTTTTTTTTACTGCTCTGTCTTAAAAATAACAGCGGGGTGATAAATGCTATGTGTTGAACCATATTTTTACGGGCTGTTGGTTCCAATACGTAGGAGACACGAAAACACCGATTTAGTTGTATTTTACTTTATTACGAAACTAAATCACAAACTGTTTCAGTCACAATTCGCACAAATTCCACTTTTAACGCACTTATAGCTCCCATTTGATCACACTTGACTTATCACGGCCAGGTGGACTGATGACCTAAAGCACCATACCGAGGGTAATTGGATGCGGAAGGCGGAGGACCGTGTGTAGTTGCAAGCCTTAGGAGAGGCCTATATATCCTGCAGTGGAGAGACACGGGCTGATAATGACTTATCAAGCAAACTGAAACTGACCGACAACGTCGCGCTGGGTTTCCTATATTAAGGCCTCTCGAAATTCCCACCACGCAGCATCTCGAAGTTTCCCATCGAACATTCTATTTTAAAATTCTAATCACAATGTACCGTGGGAATTTCCTAACGCCACGGCACCACCTTTGTGTAGTCGCAAAAATACGCCTCGGAAATTGGATTTTTGAGCGCGCCTTCGTATGACGAACACCGTCTCTAAAATTGAATTTAATTTGTTTGTGATTTATTTTTTATCTTAAAATTTCTCGATATTTCTGTATTCAGTCGATGGGTTTGAATGCGTGATTTTTCGAGTCCTTACTTTAAGACATCAACATGCTTCTATACATAGACGTCACAATATCATTTATTGAATAGTGAAAGTTTTATCAACATCAATTTAGTGGTATTCGAGCATTCAAAAAACAAACAGTCTGACAAAAAGCATATTTATAATATTAAATAGTAAAGTATGATGAAAGTATATTAAAAATGTATATTTAGGATTCAGGGTTGTTGAATAAATTTCTTTGTTGAAGTTACATAGAATACATTTACATGGAACAAACTTTCCGATTTGATAAGTCCAACTTCGATAATGAGGTCAAAGAAAGAATCAAAATTGGACAGCCGTTCGGAAAACTACGCAGAGTTTTTGAGTCTGACCTCAATGCTTAAAGACTAATAAAGTATTTGAACAGTGCGTGTTACTCGTACCAGTGATGACATTCGGAAATGTGACGTGATCTCTAAATACCAGCTCAAAGTTGTTCAACGTGTTATGGAAAGAGCTATGTTTAGAGATTCTCTACTGGATAGAATTCGCAAGGAAGAAACCTGCAGAAGAACTGGAATGACAGACGTAGTTCACAGAATTAGCAAGTTGAAGTGGTAATAAACATAATGGATATACGGGCGAAGCCTCGAGCTGCAGCTAGTCTATACTAATATTGATTTGATTTTTGTTTGCTACGGATAAACTTTAAACTATAGGCCACATTGCATCGCTCGCACAACCGCAGATCGTAGAATATGACAGGCCCCACTAGGCGGACGGATGACCTAGCAAAGTTGGCGAGCCGCCCCCGTAATTTACAGGTGCCCTAAAACCGTGTGTTGTGTAGATCTAGGAAGGAAGCTTTTGTCAAGCAGTGGACACCCAGCGGTTCAAATGATGATTAAGTTTTTTGACAATACCTTATACGTACTCATGCGGATAAGGTTACCAAACGGATCCCTTAAGTCTACGTCTCGCTTCAGCTTCGCTCTGTAGACTAGAACTGACTAAGTGAAGATCTATATAAAATCTACCAATAGCCCTTATGGGAAACAGGAGTAAGCTTATATATATACTCTATATATATATATACTAAATAAAATTATTTTGTGGGTGTGTTCGTGAAAATTTAATTAAAAACTATTTGACCGATTCAAATGAAAGTTTTAGAAATGTTGTATTCTATATTTCACGGATGCCGCTTTATATAGATAGATAGTTTTTCTTAAACGGCTGGACCGATATCAAAATAGTTATTTATGCATTCCATATCATCTCAGAAGAGCTTTTGCGACGACCGCTTGGCCTAGTGGGTAGCGCCCTGCCTACGAAGCTGGAGGTCCCGGGTTCGAATCCCAGGTCGGGTCAGTATTTATATGATGAATATTGATACTGGTACCGGGTCTTTGCTGTTATATGTATGTGGCGTTTTCGTTTGATACCCAAAACACAAGCTATTGCTTCGTTAGGGGCCTAGACGTTGTTGTGATGTATACGTTATTATACGTTTTTAGAAAAGTTTTATGGTTATGGGCTACTAAATCTGTTTGTTCAAAATGGCTAAGCCAATTTCGATGCGGTTTTTCCATTACATAGATATCTCAATGCAAGTTCTTAGATAAGTTTAACGGTTATAAGCCACCTACGGAGTGATTCCGAACTAGCGCTATACATAACACGGATGATATTTAAAACTATATATCTCAGGTGGAAAGCTATAATAAAAAATCGTTTTTCTGAAAATCTAAAGGCAGTAACAGATATAACACTCAGTTTTGGCGTAAATAAACGTTTTTAAATTCGCATTGTAGCTACATTCAAATAAACTTTTTCTCTGGCGATGACTTAACTGACACTCGTTTCGAATCAGCCTGCAAGGGCGCTACAAATAGGTGTGTTTCTTTGATGAGCTGCTGAGCCATTTTTGATTAGATTTTTGCATTACTAGGTATTATCTTTAAAAAGTAATTTATAAAATAGGTAACATTTAATTTTTTATAAAAGCTAAATGAAAAAATGTTCTAAAAGTGAACCTTAGAGTTTCAAAATTTTTTAGAAAGTCCTACAATGTCCTGGAATGTTCCGTTTCATTAACGGTCCCAAGTATTCGCTTCATTCGGGCGAAGCTGCAGACAGAAAGCTAGTATAATATATACTAACGTATACTAAACACGAACACTTAAGTTTCTTGCTGGCCACGAGCACGCCAGCGAGTAACCCGCCAGCCGCAACCGGCACCAAGAGCGCGTCCACCTCGGGCAGCTGTGACACCACTTCCAAGCCAACTGTTCCCAGGCCCGCCATTACTAGTTGATCGTCTGAACTAAACATTTATTTATTTACCAGATTAAATAATCGTCATCTCTCATAAACTATTAGTCTACGGCCTCAGTGAAAGAGCGTTCTGCGGGGCGTGCGGTGTGGCGTTCATGCGGCGTGCGAGCGCTCACCAAGTGGCCTCAGTAAACGCCCAGCGATCGCGTTAACATGGCGTGGTACGATATTATTGATATGTATTTAGAAGAGAATTTATGGATGAAATATGAATTACGAGAAGGTCGAAGTGACATTGTTAAACAGAAAAAAGTGTTGGGAGAATTCGCGACGCTTGATAAAACCTTAAGATTAAACGAAAACAAATTACACGAATATACAACGATGTCAGTGTCAACCTTTTTCCTATTTTTGCATAATTTATGCGATGACAACCATATTTCTGGTTTTTTTTTTAAACTTCTGAAACTATGTCTTCGAACGACATTATGAAACGCTGCACACGCCGCTGCAAAACTCAAACTGGTTTGAACGCGCACGCCGATGCTCCGCAGAACGCAAACATGCACGTTGTCCTCACCGCTCCGCCGACCGGCCACTTATACCTATCTTATCTGTGACTTATACCACGTTCATTTACAAACATGCGTTTGTCATGAACGCCGCACGCCCCGCACCGCCGGACGCTCGATTTGAGCGGGCACTGAGTCCGTACACTTATTATTGTTTTAATTTAGCGCTAATCTTAACATCTGCTCTACAAGATTTTAAAAGCGGCGATATTAATTCGTAACAAACTAATAGGTACGTATATAAATCATAGGATGGTTACCTATTCTAGGGCAGGTACAGTTCGCTTCAAACTTTATGGCGGATCGGCATACAACGCTATAAGCGTGCTTGCGCAGATACAGTCACATACCTACCCCTCGCTCCATTCCGTCCCGCTACACCTAAAATGTTTTACTGCGACGCGACTTGTGACTATATTAACATCCGCTATAAAGTTCGATTGGAACTGTACCTACTATATCAATAAGATGGTAGCTGTGGATAGTAAGCACTTGAATTTCGTTATTTCACGTTATCTCATTAATTAAAAAAACCTATGGTCATTTGCTCGGGTTTATACCTAAGTTAGTAATATCTTAATCTATCACGTTCTGCCATCGCTTCGAATAGATTGACTCATCGATCGTCAAATGATCTTCAAAAACGCACCATTCAGTGGAAGACACTTGGCAGCTTGTATCCCACTGAAATCAGTTCATTCGCACCGGATCCTTGGTATTTTGAACGATTTGCAAACTCTATGGATTTCCATTGTACATTTTTTTGAGGAAATTACCTACACAGCATATCGTAACTCCTTTGGGCTTACACACGGTTTCCATGAGTCCCATGTAATGCCAACATACACGTTGATATCTTTGCCGCATACTTTTTTTTATTGGGTATAAATACGGTATTGAAAATATAATATTTATCATAATAAATAAAAATAGACTTTATACGATGACAAAATTTATAGGGAAAAAATAGTTTCATTCGTTTCTGAATTTCGTTTCGTGAAGTCTTTATAAGGCCGTGCCGCCGTGGTTCGAATCCGGGCGTGTACCAATGAGTTTTTCTGACTTAAGTACATAACTATCACTGACTCCGTACCTCGGAAAGCACGTTCCCTGCAGCAGCAGTCGGTCCCTGTTGCTGTCAATAAATGGTGGTCGTTACAATCCACCACCCCGCACTGGAGCAGCGTGGTGGATTTTAGCTCCAAGCCCCCTCACCATGAGGGAAGGCTTAAGCCCTTGCAGTGGGGTATAATGGACTGATGGAATGGAAATGGAAAGAAAAGGGACACATTTGATCGACAGACATCTACGAGTACATGCCTAACTGATGTTATATTATTAATGATGATGAAACATCCTCTCTATTTTGTCGCTCGGAGTACAATACCTGAAGGTATTACTGTGCCATAGGTTCACCTAATATAAACTTGTCCGGTTTCTTTTTGTGTTTTCTTGGCGAACGCTATCGCTTTTTCTATAGTTTCCCCGCAAATAACGATTTCGGCCCCATAGTCAGAACAACGTTGAGCCAGTGTAGGCGACGCGCTTTCCGGCAAAACCACAGTCACCTGTAAGGGTTAAAATATAATTAAATGTAGACTATCTTAAAAGAACGAAGTCTAGCAGATCAAACATATGCTGGTAGCTAGGTACATACAAGTACTCTGCCGTAAGTTATGCACACGAGTCATAGAGAGCGAGGCTAAGTATAACAACTATAGGTAATCCTATAATTTTTATATTCAATTACAAAACGACTTTGTTTGACTTTATTGTAATTGCATAAAAAAATTTAAGATTACCTATAGTTTTACTTGTAAACTTGTTTTTACTTACCTGATTTCTAGAACTCGTGTGCATTATTTCCGGGCACTAAACAAATGTTCAACAGCGTCCCAGCATAAACCGACTCAGCGGCAACGGGAATATGCTTGGATATTATTTAATTGCATAATTATTCACAATACCGTATGAAGACGTACCGAATTAAACAGAATTCATTTATAAAACTTTTTTACAGCTTTCAGAACTCCTGTAAAAGTTTTTTTCGTGTTAGTTTTGTAATTTTCCTGCGAAGGCTATTTTTTCGCACATTTTTATTAATACCGTACAGTATTAATACCGTCCGTAGATCCTGAAGCCACGGATCAATAATGGCCCTAGGGTAGTGCGGGAGGAGTAGCGACTCTATAGGTAAGGGGCGTCAAAATAGAACTACAATCGTGTTTCGTTTGTACCTTTGAGAAGTGGAACTCCAAAAACAGGTCAAGAATGAGTCTGGCTCGTACAATAAGCTTCCGTACCTACCAGCATTTCCAACAGTCCATACAAGACTAAGGGAACGGTTTTTTTTTCGCAGAATTTAAGATACCTAATTAAACCACATCACTGAATATTTGGAAAAAAAATATTTATAAGCCTTAAAAATCGCCTTTCAAACGATACCTCAGACGATGCAAAAGCTACACAGTTTGGAACAGAAACATTTCATTAGTTTCAAATATTTCCTTTTATTATTAAAATAGTTCTTTAGATTAGCACTCAGTCGGCTTAAAAATGGCAAAGCACCCAGCGCTGATGGCGCCTCTCGGCGGGTGGGACTCGGGATGAATTTGGACAAGACGAAAGTCATGTTCAACGAATATATTCTACCGAGATCGGTAACTGTAAAAGGTGCGATTCTTGAAGTTATGCAAGACTATGTCTATCTAGGACAGACTGTCCAGCTAGGCAGACACAACTTCAACAAGAGGCCGACCGAAGAATTCAGCTGGGCTAGGCTGCTTTCGGGACGCTCCGTCGTCTGTTCTCGTCGCCACTATCACAATGTCTGAAGACCAAGGTCTTCAAACAATGGATCCTGCCTATAATGATATATGGTGCCGAAACATGGACTCTCACGGCAGGACTGGTCCACAAATTTAAACTCGCTCAGCGCGCTATAGAACGGGCTATGCTCGGTATTTATTTGAAAGATAAAATCAGGAATACTGAAATCCGTCGAAGAACTAAAGTTGTCGACATAGCCGAAGTGATTAGCAAGCTGAAGTGTCAAATGGGCTGGTCACATTTACCGTAGGACCGACAGCCGATGGGGTAGACGAGTTCTCGAGTGGAGGCCATGTACCGGGAAGCGAAGCGTTGGACGCCCAATGACCTAAAGCACCATACCGGGGATAATTGGATGCGGAAGGCGGAGGACCGTGTGTGGTGGCGAGCCTTGGGAGAGGCCTATACCCTTCAGTGGAGGGACACGGGTCAATGATGATGATGATTAAAATAGTGGAATCTATTAGGAAATGATTTAGTGCCGCCCCAGCCATCAAGGGAAAGGATAAATGAGCCTTTGTGAGACATGAAACCGTAATAGTAATGTAACAAAGTGATATGAATTAGATCGTTTGTTAATAATGTATCCACGTCTAATTTTCTTTCGATTCCAACAGATGGACTTCTAAAGCTGCTTTAGAATTAAGTATACCTAATAAGGAAGAGTAATTACTTGCTCGTGACCTGAAAATATGGGTAGGTACTATGCGGTTTGATAAACGTTAACAAATTTATCCTGTTCATAATAAAATTCTATGCAATCAATAAATTACGGGCACGCCCAAGGTCCCTCCATGATAAGCGGCTGCCAGTGCCATGGCACCCGAGGAGGGCACGATCACGCCACGCGATTTCAACTCTTCGCCGCCTGCCACCATTACGTTGCGGATACCGCGTTCTGCGCAGCTGTAACATTAAAAGAATACAAAATAAATGCTACCAGCCCTTTGCTAGAGCTATTGTATTTAGATTGCAAAAAATTAGTGCAGTTCTTATTGATTTTGTCAACATAAAATATCAAAAGTAATGTCCATTTTCAAGTCTTCTATGAACAATTAACTGCTCAAATACTTGACGTAATACGCAAAAGTGGGGTCTATGGGGTCAAAAGTGGGTTACCTTTACACAAAATAATGTGTAACTTCTGTGGTGTAACTACAAACAACGCTACCGCATATCTCACGGATGAGTCCGTCCGCGGTTATAATTATATGGTAGAGACGGCCATGTGAGTGGCGGTTCGGTCTGTATGTTTGTACGTAGCTGGATAAACGAATGACTGTGTGTTTGAATAGTGTATGGGCGAAGGTTGATATTCATCTGATTCTCCAAGGGGTTTGTGTAGTGAATCCGCACATTTGAAGTAAAGATTAATGCATCGCGAGTGGGAGAGAGACAGGGGCACGACTAAGCACGACTACAATAAGTTTGAAATTGTTTAAACGGAGTGTGTAGTGGCAACTGTCCATAAAAACGGCGTTAACGATTGCACCCGATTAAACCTTAACCAATTGGCGCAAAAAAATTATATAATTATGGTATTCAGATCAGCAAAAACTTGCTTTACTTATACACTTTTTATTTTTTAAATATTTTGATCATCATAAGAAATAAAACATAACTGCGCCGGTCAACTTTGTTTTTTTTTTTTTTTAATTTTTATAATGAAACAATTTCGAAAAGAAATCCGCGCATTAAGTTTTTTTGCTTATGATATAAAAAAAATTTAAAAATAAAGATATATAATATTTCATAAATGAATTTTACTATTTGTAGGAGTTTTTATCTTCATAACCTAAATTTTGGGGGGATTTCCGGAAAGATTTGGAAAGAATGCGAGACGGTCCTATGAAAACACTGTTTCACATACAAAATCTCATTGCCAATTTAACCTTCAAAAGGAGGCACGCCAAAAAAATTATTAAAAAGTCTATTAGAACCATGTGCACGCAAAATTTCACATGAACACTGATTTAAACTTTAAAAAATCTGTAATCGTATCTACCTACTAAATCAAAATATTTAATACCTACCTGCCCGTGTATTGCAAATTTTCGCACTTCAGATATATCTTGTAATCCATATTTTTACTGATCTTAGCTTCCTGGAAACAGTACATTAATATTAATACCTCGGACATCCCACACAGCGCCATCTAGATCCAAACTAAGCAAAGCTTGTACTATGGATAATATTTTTTTTACACCCTTACACAGAACAAATAGACACGTTCATGCACACTAATATTTGTC
This sequence comes from Luffia ferchaultella, assembly GCA_949709985.1. NCBI lineage: Eukaryota > Metazoa > Arthropoda > Insecta > Lepidoptera > Psychidae > Luffia > Luffia ferchaultella. The sequence goes on along the minus strand of OX453256.1, from coordinate 12,969,694 downwards.
TCTGGCGGGAATCTAACCCCGCGACCCTTGTCTCCGTAGTTAGGGTCTCTAACCACTCGGCCAACCGGTAATCACTTCACCAAGTATACAATATTAACGCACTGAATAAGTTTCTATTCTAAGTAAATTATGGAATGGCTTATTTTATAAAAAAGAGAATGATTATCAGAAATAAAAAACACCCAAATCAAACCTTAATTTATACAAAAAAAATCTATATATTTGATCAAAATAATTTCCTACCATACCATCAGCCCTTTTTATTCCCCACTGCAGAGGCTTAGGTCTCCCCGCAGGCTGAGTGGGTTTGGAGTTTAATCCACCACGCTGTTCCAGTGCGGGTTGGTGGATATTATATATAGGTTTATATAAAAAAATCTAATTATTTCATCAAAATAATTTCCTACCATACCATTAGCCCATTAATACCTCACTGCAGAGGCTTAGGCCTCCCCTCAGGATGAGGGGATTTGGAGTTTAATCCACCACGCTGCTCTAGTGCGGGTTGGTGGACGTTATATATAGGGTATAAATAATTTCTTATATACCCTTATTCTCTATCTACGCATTTCTACCATCTAATTAGCTCGGGAATGTCTTTATTCCAAATCGCGGAGAAAATGGTAGTAGTTTGGGACACAGGATCCGGCGAGTACGGAGGATGACGGAGGGTTCCTGAATGAAAATCCGTAGCTTTGAAACGGTTTCTGATGCAGTATGAGTTCTTGCGTTATCATGAAGCAACAAAGGTGAAGATCGGTTAACAGTCAGAGCTGTTCTTCTGGCAGTTTCATCCTCATCGGAAGTTCATGAGTATATACCTCAACTGTTATTGATGCACTGGATCTGAGGAAGCAATAGTGGATAATACCACGAGTGGACCACCAAACAGTCACCATTATCTTTCTGTGGTTAAATATTTTTTAGTTAAATATATCTGCGTTTTGGGTTTTTTTTTGGGTTTGGGTTTTTCGATTTCAATTATCGTAAACAATTCATTTACAGTCGCACGCCACGATAGAATTTGGTTCAAAATTATTTTCTTTCTGTTTTGATTAACCAACGCAAAGTAAGCTTCGACCCGTATGCTTTGGTGCAGGCCTTGAATTCATCCGGCACCCGTTTTTCTAGTTTTTTTTTTATTTTTAATTTTGATAGTTCGGCGCAAATGTGTCAGTCAATATAGTGGTACATTCTGCAGTTCATTTATACGGATCAGCTTCCTTCATAGCTTGCCACTAGCTTGCAATTGATTGAGAGTCATAGTGTTATTTTACTGTTTTTGCAAGCAGCTGCTCACTTTTATGTTCTAAACTTATTACTGTACTCATATATCATATCAAAATTGTTACAGTTTTGTAAATGTTCCGAAGTCAACAATAATACTGCATAAGCCATGGATATACGATCTCAGCGCGGTACGTACTTTTTTTTTGTTGTATTAAAACTGATCTATTCATTAATAAGACATGTATCTTGGCCACATATTCTCATAAAACGCCCAAAACGACGACCGCTTAGCCTAGTGGGCCGCGACGCTGCCTGCGAAGCTGGAGGTCCCGGGTTCGAATCCCAGGTCGGGTCAGTATTTATATGATGAATATTAATACTGGCACCGGGTCTTGGTTGTTATATGTATGTGGTGTCTTCACTTGGTACCCAAAATACAAGTTAATGCTTAGTTTGGGACCTTTGTTGGGACGTTGTTGTGATTGTGTGTTTTATTATTATTATTATTATTATTATTATTAATTTCAACTTACACCGTGCATATTATATTAATATAATTTTTGGGTTAGCAGCTCTCCTATTACGGAGAAATTTTGAGTAAGTCATACTTGAGGCAGCTTAACACATTGTGTAAAACTTGTTTCACAATGTCTGAACATATGTGAAATTGAAGACCTTGCTGAAGGATAGTGCTACCACGTGGGAAGTTCACATAGGCATATCTACGTTTAGAGCATTTTTTCACTAGGTACCGACAACTCATATTGATATTTCTATCCATTATACGAGTAGTATCAAGTAGTATATATAATATATTTTTATATGTACTGACCATAACCATTAAAAGTACCATTGATTAGGATATGGCCCCCCTGTTCTCTAAGTACCTATTTATACTCGATACGGTTTATATGTATAAATAAAAAAATGCGGCAAATTAGGCCAAATTATATCAAATTGGTGAAGTTTTGTGATTGTGGTGAAGTGATAGCCCAAAGCGCAACGAACCTGTCTCAAATTTATATGGCCCCATAAGTTCGAATCCGGGCGTGTACCAATGAGTTTTTCTGACTTAAGTACACAACTATCACTGACTCCGTGCTTCGGAGGGCACGTTAAGCACTCGGTCCCGGACGCTGTCAATAAATGGCGGTCGTTATAGTCCCTAACCCGCAGTGGAGCAGCGTGGTGGATTTAAGCTCCAAGCCCCCTCTTCACCCTGGGGGAGGCCTAAGCCCCTGCAGTGGGGTAAAAAAATGGGCTGATGGAGTGAAGTGAAGAAGGTGAAGTTTACGTTTGACAGCTGGTACAAAAAACATTGGTAGCGCTTTGAAATGTTGCCTGACGAAAAGTTAAAAATTATTTAATTGTACTTATAAAGGAGAGGGTAGAAATTTCACGGAGTAAATATTTTTAACGGAAAAGCAAAATATACTATTGAGCTCGCATTATTGCAAGCAAAACCTAGATTATACAATAACATAATAATAACTAACCTAATAGGCGTCCATTCCTACACGTGAAACCAGTTTAGGGCGCTCTTGCAAAAGCGTCAAAACAAACTAACCTATTCAATGAACCTAACTTATATTTTGAAATGGTCAACTGTCAACTCATCTTGGCCGAATTTAAAATTGATCATAGTTATGAACACCACCAGGCTGCATTGGAAAGTCAACCCTTATCTTCGCTTGTTTTTCTTTTTTCAGTTATTTTTTACCCGGTCGGGTTTTTTTAAATATTTGTATATTAAATAGGTTATTTTTTGTTCAAACTGTCTAACCTAACCGTTTTTTTTTTTGGAATGGTGAGCCGTCATCCAATCTTGGCTGAACTTAAAATTGATCATTGTTATGAACACAATGTTCGTCAGGCAGCATTGGAATGCCGACCCAAAACATTTATTTGAAATGCAAAGAAAGAATCGCAGTATCTTGTAAGGCATGCGTGGCGAGTCTGATGATAGCATCCATGGCTTACTACCTATGACGGGTTTGATTCCAAAATTTGAAAGTTCATAATCCTGAAAGTTGATGGTCCCGAATGATCACAACGCCGAAAAACATATGAGTTGAACCCACTGTAAAAGTATTGTAAATACCTACGCAAAGCGGAGTATGAATAATGCCATCCTCAATCCTTTCAGCGGCATCTCTTATTGCATTGAATGACAAAATTTTGGGATGTTCTTCATTTTCCGTCTGCCAAAGAAAACAAATACTGTAATAAACTTTTAGCACTGAAGGAACTGCATGCACAAACAAAACATAATGCAAAGAGCAAACCATTTTGGAATTTGTATAAAGTGTATATGGGATTAATATTAATCTTCATCAAAATTATATTTAACTAGTCCATTTTTAATCAAAGTACCTACTGTAAATTTTTAAAACTTTACTTAATATCTTTTTAGTGTAATGTCAAATCCATGTCAAATTCGAAAGCAAAATTGCATCACAATGGCATTTTGAATATACTTTTTTTGTTATAGTATATGTCTAGGTTATATAGAAAACAACCTTGTCACACTAATGAACAAAAATGTGGGAAGGCTCGACAAAAAAGACTTGCATAAAATAAATTTAAATAATTTAATTTGGTAACTAATCCAAATAAAATGAAGTAAGTAATATTATAACATTTTAAAACTATTTGCTACAATCATACTACATTCTTAAGTAGCTTAATCAATCATCAAGATGGATCGCCTCATGCTTGGAAACGATCAAAAACGTGAGAAAAATGACTTAGATAAATGATTTAGAATCATACAGGCCATACGTCATAACCATTGTTTTCAACAAACATTTTGTTAAACTGTAGTGTTTCAGTAGCTGTGTTTCTCTAAAACGTGGGCTGATTTAGATGCGGTTTTACACATTACATAAGTATCACCACAGAGCAGATTCTTAGAACAGTTTACGGTTTTAACCAGTCAGAGGCGCTGTAGTTAGATACCTAGATATGTTTACTCACAACGGCTTGTTTATTATTATCGTCATTTGTTAAACATCCCACTGTTGGGAATAGACCTACCTCGGAGGCTTACTAACATTTAAAAAAAATTAAAAGCAAAATTAAAAGTTTAAAAGCTCTACGACCATAAACGAATACGCTCGGCTCGGTAGCGCTGCTGCCTTTATTTACTCTATGTCTACGAAGAAAAAACAGTGTTTAATTAACGTGTAAAATGTTGTTTTAGTAGTATTGTGTTAAGGTGAAAATATTCTTTTTAAAGTACCACTACTGTAAGTTTTAAGTACTTTTTTGTTGAATAAACTTCATCTTATTTTAATCTCTTCTGGACTGATATCAACGACGAAGATTTAATAAATAAACGTTTTGTTTAAATTAAAATGTAAATTGTCTTATCACGTTATTACACTTCAGTCAACTCAACAGTTCACATGTCATGTGATTTTAAAATATTGATAAATTGGATAATTACTGATATGGAACTATACACTTTGAACAATGTGGTAAGTACATTAAGATATTCGTGATATTCGTGTCAAAACAATCACATTACGGCTTTTACCACATAAAAAGTATACGGCTATGTATAGCCGTATTTTTTGTTAAAGTATAAAGTATATATATAATATTGGCTGGTCACAAAAATCTCATCCTACACGATTTTTCCAGATGTTAGGTATCACCAATAGACCTCATTACGTAAATAAAAATATAGATTAAATATTCATAATCAATAATTATATCCTAAAAATTTTTTTACAAAATTTGGCTACCTTCTACTTACATAGAGCGAAAGGGTGAGGCATGGGGCATGTGGGCGGGGCGCGTGCACGTGGACTGGCGCCCTCGATAAATGGTGACTAGTATATTGGTAGTTTTGGGAAAGGTTAGCAGCTGAAAATAAATGATTATTATTATTATTATTTACGTAGTCTTAACTGAATATTTTCCTGTTGAATGATACTAAAAAGGAACAAGACGGACAACGGCTTTTTATCAAAGGTCATTATATTAAAATTTGGCTGGTCATTAAAATCTCAGCCTGTATATCGCCGCCATGTGGTCATGGCTTTAATAAATACTGGAATTATTAAGTACATTTTGTTCACGGAGATAAAGTAGCAAAGCGCTGTCTTTATCACACAATTCCATAGATATGACACAAATAATGACATAAACTAACGGCACCAGCTAATCAGTGGGCGTAAAACTGATCTAAAGTAATATTACGCGTTCATAATGAATATTAAGATATATTTCAATACTTAATACACAAAATTTTATTGCATCCGTATGTGTACGATCCGTGTGTAGGGATGTGTAGGTATTTTAAATTTTTAATGTTTTAAACGTATTGCATAGTATTGTATTTTTAATTACTCCTGCACTTTCCTCCATTACTATTCAATACGATTAAAAAACGCGTGCCAATCAGCCATGTGAACGTTGTTTTTGCGCCTTATATCAGATCAACCATGTGTAAAGGTATATAAGGGTTCCGTACCCAAAGGGTAGCAAACCAACGGAAACCGAATAACTAAGACTCCGCTGTCTGTCCGCTCGGCCGTCTGTTACAGGGATGTATCATCTAAACCGTAATAGATAGACCCTTGAAACTTTCACAGAGTGACTATTATTATAACCGCTATAACAACAAACAACAAAAATAAAATAAAGTTAAAAATCAAAGGGGGTCCCATACAAGAAACGTGTTTTTCCCGACGTTTTTGGTGATTGATGGTTATTATTGTACGGCATTTGCGTAATTCTTTTTGTACACATATACAGATACTTTACCCGTAAACGCCGTACATATTTTCAGCGCAGGGGTCGAAAGCCAAGGGTCGCAACCCTTATCTCTGAGCAGATTATCCTTATCACTGACTTCCGGCACCACCACTCTAGTACGGCACTAGGTTTTTCGACATTTATTTTTAATCGTCTATACACTATAACAAAGCCGTACATTAATAATTTGTCGTAATTTGTACCTGAGAAATTCCATTCACTCACGTACTCACCTGTACCGCTCAGAAATGACGGCATAGTGCTCAGAGTTATTTTCTGATATAGTAACAGCCTTCTAAGCGTTATTCACGGTGGTTCATTTCACATGTTAATTTTTTCCACGGGCTTCTAGTCTATAAATGAAAATACCATAGTGTAAATAAATTTGACAACAGCGTTTGGTTTTAATAGAGTCAGAAATGTCTCTTCACAATATCGAAAATTTCAACCGCAAGTTTACGGGGGTGAAAACCAGTGTGCGGGGATCTCGCGGACTAAAACTCGCCATCTTGCACCATCTGCCTAGAGTATGAGTGGTTAGATGGCAAACGCATAAGAGGGCTTCTAGTCAATTCGTACTTTTATGGTTGCTCTTTACGAATTGGCGAAATTAATTGAACAACCTTCTTTGTGCTGAAGTTCACATTTGAATTTTAAATTTGAAACCCGTCGATATGCTTAAAACCTTCACTCACTTCATTCCCCTCCATCACCCCTCCACCCAAACTGGCGACGTTATTTGTACATGAACGAATGATAGATTATACGAGGCCAATTAGCGTACCCAAATAATTTAAGATAATTATCTTAGCCAGAAAGTGGAAACCGGCTCAGTCAACTAATAAATAATCTGTGACCCGCCCTAAAAGGTAACTTTCCTCTCCATGCTATGATCCTTGTATAATCTATACTTAAAATAACTAGGACATAATTCTCTTTTATCGCTGTCTTTAACAATTTCCTTTGTTTATACAGCTGATATCGTAATGTCCAAGTTGAATTATCAAATTGTATATCTTTACGAGCATGCGTTTTCCGCGAGACGTCTCCTAATTACCCTTTGACCTCACTTCATAATTACGAACGGTATCCCTTACGATAAATATCATTGCTAATATATATTTCTGCTCTTGATGCTGAGATCGTGCAGCGAGTACATTAATTCGTAAAATATGGTGTTGCAGGGTACAGAGTATGACCCTATGTGCGACAAGGAGAACCCTCAAAAAATATCCTTCGAGGATGTCTCTGCAGCCGCCTTTAGGATACAAAGTGGTATAATTAAGACGCCATGTGTGGTAAGTACAATAATTTCAACATCAATTTCATGGTTTGTTTGCCAGTTGATCTATTTGTCAAAGTTCTTACTGAGCTCCAGGTATTCCTCCAGAAGATCCAATAGGATCCGACTGTCTGTACCTGTAAAATTTTCTTATTAGAAATGAGTAAGGCAGACAGGACGTTATGTCGCGGGTGACGAAGGCCAAAAGAGCTTCAACAACAGTACAACCGAATTTTTTTTTTGTCATTGGAAATGACTTTCATTTCGTTGGAGTATAGGGGGTCATTTGGGAGTTTTGTGAGACAGGCAGATCGCATGAAGAGTTTTCGAGATATCGTAATGAACGTGGTGTCAAAAGACACAGCTCGGTGAGCTCTACAAGATGGCAAATGACAATTTGGAAAAAGTTCAAAAACAAAAAAAAATACCGGCAAAAAACAAAAAATATTGCAATTTTTTTATCCCGATTTTCATTTTGGGAGCCCGATATCTCGAGAGCTAGGTCCGAATAAGAAAAAAGTAAAAAAATGGCTCGGGGTAATTAGACCGGGGATCGATTGAGACTAAAATTGTTAGAATCGGACATCCGGGAGTAGTGGTTAAGGGTGCTCTTAGTTGGAAGTCGGATATGCGTCGGTGTTACATTTCGTACTAATTCGGTTTGTTCGATCGGAATGTCGTACAGAATGTTATATTTCGAAGTTTTAAGCTTATTCAGATAGAGTTGTGTTATTTTTTGCGAAAAAAAATTATTTCGAAAAATATTATCCAAAACATGTGTGTTTACTTTATTCCATTAGGTTCATTTCCAATGTCGTAAGAAGTTCGTGCGAAAGCAGGAGATCCGTTGATTTTTTAGGAACTGTGTTATTGTGCAGGTATGTAATATGCAACCTTTACGGCACATGCTTTATGGCTAGGCAGACCGGGCCGAGTTTTGCCTGTTTTTGAACCAATTTCAAATAATCAAATAGTGATATTTTGGAGCGCAAAATATTATTTAGTAGTTAGGAGTCATCGATTAATCACGTGACTCAAATAAGAGGGAGGGAGTTAGGATATCATCGTGACCGATCATGATGAGCTACGTCGCGTGTATTTATTTTCGCAAAATTCAACTTTATAAAGTGTAAAAATTAAATGTAGTTTTCAACATACAAACCACATTATTCTTAACGAACGCGATGTACCAAAATATGAGAATTTTTTCTGTGGCTTGACCATATACGTTTATTTTTTTTTTATGAAACTGTTTCATAAATTACGTCAAAAAAAATAGAGTACTCGTACTATAAAATATGGTAAATCGACTCTAACCACGTAACTTAACAACATCTACTGACTTGCTGGTTGAATGAAAATTCGCGTTATATATATGCGACAAATATAGCAGCCTAATTGGCCGGTTTTTATTTACTATACCCGGACGTCAATTACTTCGAAATCACATCGTAAATTATTTTCTCTAAGCATTAAAAATATTCTCTGTGTTTAATATTGATTTGTCATTTGTCTAGAAATATAATACGTGATTTATTTTCGCAGAAATCTCACATGTCCCTTAATTACAATATGGAAATATATCTCAAAAACGACTTCCTGCAGCACACCGGAACGTAAGTACCTACTGTTTATCTTTGATATATATATTATTTATCTTTAAAAAAAATCACACACACACATGTACCTAAGAGTACACGGACGCGTCGCGAACGAACTACGGATGCTCTATCATTGGATGCACTCCTAGTAAGTCTGCTTCTAATGTACGTACACTTGAAACCATAGTTTTTTAGCGACCGCCAGGTAGGTATACTGTGAACTTTTGTCGCCTAAACTGATTGACGTTCCTCAAAACCATGGATTATTTTATACAACCAATTTTTCTCGTTTTTATTATGACTTATCAGCTGTAGATTTTCTCACAAGTTTTATTTTTCTCCATTGTTTTTAAAGTAATCACGCTTTAGACTTTTACAGAACCTATAGAACTAAATAACGCCAAAATTATACGAACAGTGACCTAGGCACAGTGTGTTAAAAATTTAAATTAGAATAAAAAATTAAACTATTCAGCGTTCTTAATTATTAGACCAACCAGTAAGCAGTAATACTAGGTTCAGATTTATTATTGTATTACCACGAAATAAAAATAACAATAAGGGGAATGAGTTATACTTAGTTTGTTTAAAAACAAATCTGTCTTTAAATAATCATTCTTAATTATATGATCACTACTAGAGTATATATATTACCTACATATATGTTACAGTTAGTTTCGTTTTTAGTTGAAACGCGTTTTCTCTACTTAAAATTAGTTTTTACTGAAGCCTTTGTTGCAACTAAAATTTACTGCTGCTCAAAAATGAATATCTGTTTCAAAGTATGAGAAAAATATAAAAAAACTTTTTAACAAAAAATTAAACCGACCAAAAAAAATTATAACCGAAAAATAAACTTTTTTAGTCTTAGTAATTATGCTTCTAAACTAATGTAACTAATTTTAAGTTGGCCACGATTTATCGGCGCGAGTGACCGGAGCGAGGGCTGACGCTTGCCTCGGGCAACGAATAAGTATTGCTATACAGCGAGGTGATGCCGACGACAGCCTTTTGGGCACTTTGCCGCACGACACTGATTTAGATAATATTTTTTATGTGTAGGTATTTTTAGTTTTTAATTTGGTAAAAGCTTTCATTTTTAATTAAGCATTTATGTTGATTAATTGATTTATTTATGAATCGATTGACTGTAATATACAATACCCTCAGCTATTTAAATACTTGATAATCTCATAATACTAATGTAATTTTTATTATAACTTATAGATTTGAGTTGACATGTTATTACGTAAATATAAAGATGGTAGGGAGATGCACGGTTTACTGATTTAATAATCTTTGATGATCGATTGTTTGGTGTCGACTCAAAATTAATTACTTAATTCGGGAACTTATTTAGTAAGACTAAAAAGATTTTTAGTGTTCAGTTTTCTTTTTGGAGGTTCAGTTTTTGCTAAAAAACTTTATAAATCAAGAACACTAGTATAAAAAGAATTTTTTTTCAAAAAAAAAACTTATACAACCTATGCACACAATTTTAATAGTATTTTAAGGAAAGACAATGTCATGTCGCGCTATTTTTGCTAAAAACGGCCTCTGTAGCTCCGATCGAAAAATATTTTTATGGGTATAATAACAATGTTTAATGGCAAGAATAGAGAACATACCTAATCTTTAAAAATGTGTGCAACATTAATTCATCCCGGTATTCATTTGGTATTCCATATTCCCGACCGAAGTCCAATTCCAAAGTTCATCTTTTTCACAGCAATTTTTTTAACTAAATTTCATAGGTTCAAAGAACGTGGGGCACGTAACGCACTTCTCCTACTATCGCCAGCGGCGAAACAAAAAGGGGTGATATCAGCTTCCCTTGGCAACCATGCACAAGGCCTCAGCTACCATGCGAACCAACTCAAAATACCTGCAACTGTTGTCATGCCGAACGTGGCGCCAATCATGAAAATTCAGAAATGCCAGTCTTATGGAGCAGAGGTTTTAATTCATGGGTACGACATGAAGGAAGCTAAACAATATGCTATGAGACTGGCGAAGGAAAAAGGATTAACCTACATTAATGGGTAAGATTTCCCAACATCAATTTAAAATTCCCTATAGCTAAATATAATTTAGTGTAATGTATGAATTATTTTATGTAATTTAATTTTTCCGTTTTAGCTAAAATAGTTTGTTTGGGCTGTTTCTGACTTTTTATAATTAATTCAAAAATCATTGACAAAGTACCTAAAGCTAATTTAGCTTTCATGAATCCGAATAAACATATTCCAGAATATTGGACTAAAAATAAGGATAAACATAAAATAGAAAGCAAATATGACGTCACCTTGATTGAAAATATAAAAAACCGGCCAAGTGCGAATCGGGCTCGCACATGAAGGGTTCCGTACCACTACACAATATAAAAAAACGAGAGCGACGATAATGTAATGGAACTTAACCATTAATCGCTATTATTATTTAGTTTAAGAATTACTGTATAAATATGTTTTATTTTTATTTCGTTAGTTATTTAGAAAGCGCTCGATCCTCTCTGGCTAATCCGAAAAATAATAACATGAGTGTACTGATAACTACAGACAATTTTTATCACTTATTAAAATGTTTTTTTTTAATTATCTTTTACTATAACATCGCAAAGATAAAATGCATTTAGTTTTCGCTTATTGGCTAAACTTACTAAAACTAAACTACTCGTTAAATAATACAGTCTAGTTAGCTGTGATAGTTTTCCTTTTAACTACGTTATATATACGCTCCGTTCATAAATTTTTCCCACATATCCAAAAGCAGATATTCATTTATTTGATTTAGCTGGTAGAGGGGCACATGACTAACAAAAATTACGACTTTAGGAGTGCATATCTCAACAACTGCTGACTTAAATAAATAAAAATTGTTTGAAACCTTGATATATTTTTTTAAGACCTATCGTTTGGTATCTCTCGCGTTAATATACGATGAATTTTATTGTTTTTCGTACTTCAGTTACGTAATATATGGCGACCTATCCCAAAAAAATTTTTTCTTATTTTCACTACGTCGTTGTGTAGCGGTTCATAGATTACACCTACCTTCCAAATTTCATCTGTATATTCCCAATAGTTTCCGAGAAAAACCACAGACAGACAGACAGACGGACGGACGGACATGGTGAAACTATAAGGGTTCCTTTTTTGCCATTTGGCTACGGAACCCTAAAAACATTGGCATTTTTTAGTGTTTGTCTATATTGAGTTGTAGTGAAAAAACTAAGACCTCCATTTGACCCCAAAGTAATCAGAAGTAAAAGTTTTTTTTTAGATATCGCTCTGAGCTATCTACCAGAGGAATATTTATCTACCGAGCATTGAACTTTATCGACATATTCTACAAACATATTTCAATATATTGTAGATTACAGATCAACTGCTATGCAGACAGGTAAACAGACAAGCAGACAAATACCTGCTTTATTTAATTCTTCTCAATTATCACCATATAGATAGCGATTTTCACAAACAGTGACTTTACAAATGAATATATCCATATCATTAAAATAATTAGATATTACATATAGAAATATTCGGGAATTCGATGTGTGTATATGAATATTAACAAAATTATTGTACTAAGGCATAATAATAAAGCTTAATAACAAAGAACAAACTTGCCGTAAACCTTGGGTTACCCTAAAGAAGTTCCTCAATTTATTAATTTTTGTATTACTATATATTTTTTTTTAATAGTAAACATTCATTAATAGATATATGGGATTTCATTTATGAACAGTTACGACCATCCACACATAATGGCGGGTCAAGGCACAATCGGTTTGGAGATTGTCGAACAAGTACCTGAAGTGGACGCAGTGTTGGTGCCGGTAGGTGGCGGCGGATTGCTCGCTGGTGTCGCTACCGCTATCAAACATTTGAAACCGCACGTTCTTATATACGTATGTATTTACTGACTAATGCCATCTAGTCCCAAAGTAAGCAAGTATTATGCTTGTATTATGGGCATATATACTGATATACATACTTAAATATTCTTTTCAAAACATTTGCTATTAATAAGGTCTTTATGACATTGAAAGTTGTACCGTAATGTTGTATTTTACGGTACTAGACCTTTTTACTTTACACCAATCACAAACGAGCATTCTGTTTGTGACACATGCGTAAACCGCGAAAAGCAACCCGCTAGCGTCCTTAATAGTTTCCGCCATTATTACATATCTAAAGTATTATTTTAATCGTAAATGTATTCAAAAACGTGTATGATGCTCGTACTTAGTAAACTATATCGAGCTTACCGTACTTGCATCATAATGTACTATTACAATATATACCCATAAAGATATTTTACACCCAGGCACAACACAAATAGACCTCTCCTACGTGAGAATGGGTGAGATTGGCCAATATCACGTAATTTTTTTGGAAAAAACAGTGTAAAATTGTGAGGAAACTGCAAACTGTACTCACCTTGTCACACGTCCAGCGAGACTGACGCGAGGGATTTACAGGCACAGCATTTTACATGTGCATATTTAAGGGAATAAAAATATAATTTATTTTCTCGTTCTCTTTGCAATTTGTTTACATATGTGTTAGTAAATCGCTCGCACCAGCTTTCGTCGGACTATACCTGTCTGTACCTATGTGTATTTTTGTGAACAGGGCGCCGAAACAGAAAAATGTCCCAGTATGAAGAAGGCGCTCAGTAACGGTGGGCCAATCAGCGTGGAGATCCGGTCTACCTTGGCGGACGGACTTGCTGTTCCCACTGTGGGCTACAACGCCTACGCCACTGTCAAGCCGCTGCTTGACAAATTAGTTAGTACCCATTTTAGTACCTATCAAATTCGTGCATAAAAAATCGGATATCTATACTTAACCGTGCCATAACCTATGAAAACAAGAAATTGAATAAATAACAACATTTGCATAGCAGACTCTGCCAGAAGGTTAATTCACATTTTGTTCGCATACTAGCCGACCGATCATCAGTGATGGGAGAAGTAAATGAGTATACTTACTTCCTTTCTTCTCGCACTCGTTATCATTGCAACAGCGCTTCCTACAACTGCCACCAACAAGCGAACGAAACATATCTCGACTTCCTGATCAGCACAAAATCATATCACAGTCGACAATGGAGCCTGTGTATGGAGCTGGTGTGACAAAATACGAAAACCCATAAGCATCACACCATTTCAGGTAACAGTAAATGAAGATTGGATTGCGCGCGCTATTTTGCTGCTCGTAGAACAAGAGAAGTATGTTGTGGAGGGGGGCGGTGCAGTGGGAGTAGCAGCCATCATGGCAGGACTCGTACCCGAACTTATTGGGAAAAAGTTAGTTATTTAATTTGTCTTTTAAGTAAATCAATAACTACAGTTATACAATAAAATTATTCTAAGCATACCTAAATCGAATTCCATTGTACATCGGTATATCTCACACCAATTAAATAAGTAACGCCTTTTCTTTCCCTTTTTTTGCTTACTTTTAACAAACGTGTGAAGTAAATTCTATTTCACTTCTTTCTTTGTAGTACCATACACGACGGCATTTAAAAACTTCTATCACAGCAGCATATTTTCAGTATGAAAAAATTTTCTTAAAGAAATTCATTTTTATCTTTCAAGTACAATCATACCAAAATTCCGCGAGTACCACGTTCTAGTTTCGTCTGTATTAAAGTAACCAGTCTACGTAACGTCTAACGTCCGTAACATTATTGCATCAAGTTTGTTAAACGTTTTTTAGTAGTAGTTAGTAGGTACCTATTTCGTCTTCGGAGACACAGGCAGTGCTGAAAGCAAATACGTAGGTATTTAATTTGATAAGAGTTAATATTGTGTCCGTATTAATCGCTTTCCATAATTACCATATCATATGACACCATTTTTTTAAACATATAAATAGGTATAGTAAGCTATCCATAAAAGATACACATATGCCATCGCGAACTTTTGTTTAGTTCTATTTATAAAAGAGGAATAATTCCTCCATACATTGTTTTGTTATATCTCAGAGGGATTAGGCAGCGTATTTATGAAAGCTCTCAGTCGGCTTGATTTTTTTCGACGTTCTCAACAATAATCATCCTATATCAACTAATTTGCGAAAAACATTAATGAATTATACACATGAACCCTTCTCTTAAATCACTCTGTTCATTGGTTTCAACAATATGAAAATCCGTATGGTAGTTTTTGAGTTTATAGCGTTCAGACAGACAGACAGACGCGGCGGGTGACTTTATTTTATAATATGTAGTGATAGTGATACCCATATAACTTGAAACTAGGCCGATGATCCATAGGCTTTTCAATTTGTTTAAGCATCAAAATCGACAAATAAAATCAACATTTCATCAATTATGCTCATTTATTTATTTATTTCATTTATTTATTGAATAAATATGTCAACATTTGCTATGATTCCTTTAAAGTCTTTATCTTTTATGCCAACAGGGTAGTGTGTCTCTTGACAGGGGGTAACATAGACACCACAATCCTAGGGCGATGTTTAGAGCGTGGACTGGCAGCGGAACAAAGATTGGTCAAGTTCAAAGTGACTGTCAGCGATCGACCTGGCGGTATTGCAGAGCTTTGCAAACTGATTGCATCCATAGGCGTCTCCATTAAGGACATTATGCAAGAACGAGCATGGGTCTATGGGGATATTTTCAGTGTCAGAGTGAGTGATTCATCTAACCTTTAAAATACATTTTTTCTGATACCTACCACCTTATGGTATGACAAATCGTGAACAATAATATCAAGCGCAAACGACACAAGCATGACTTTACTATGCCCTTCTATTTACGTAGAAACGTGGTAGAACTACGCTTTGGCAACCCAAGAAACAAAACATAATATATATAACTTGGTAGTAATTTATAAATTTAACACAACACATTCAATAGTCAAGCATAGCACAACAACTGGGGTATAAGTATAATTAATAAATTGTACAATTAATAAAGCGCCGTATACATTCCACGGCTGACGGCGCATGCGCGTTTTGTTCAACGTAGAACACTTTAATATCTATTTAACTTCATTAGAATTCACACTTTATTTCATAATTAATTATGACTTAAATTAATTAGTTAGAAATACTCATATTATAAGATAAATATGCTAATTAGTTAAATACTAATTAGTTAAACAAAAAATGGTATTTAAAGCCAAAAGAAAACTGAAATGCGCCTTTACTTATGATGAAATACGTTCGGTGACATATATGAGTTACAATCAATCATTGTATTAATGAGATGTATTATTATATAGTAATAATATCTGGGACATCCCACACGGCGCCATCTAGTCCCAAAGCAACCAAGTATTATGCTTGTATTATGGGGTACTAGACAACTGATATATATACTTAAATATTCTTTTTTTCTATAATGTATACATAATAGATACTTTTACACCCAGACACGGAGCAAATAAACATGTTCATGCACACAAATATTTGTCCCGGGCGGGGATCGAACCCGCGACCCTCGGCTCCGCAGTTAGAGTCTCTAGCCATTCGGCCAACCGGTCAATCGATTATAACTTGTTATAGGTGAAAGTAGTCTGCGAGACTCGTGGGCCAGACCACATGGAACGGCTCCGCACCCTCATCGCCAGCTCCTACCGCGAATGGTATATACCCGAAGAGATGCCTTCCGATGATAGTATCGCCTCGCTGGACGACATAGAACATTGACAATATGTTACTTATTAAGTATTTGAATTAAAAATCATAGTCTTTTGTGTTACCACGCAAGACCTTAGGCCACAAAATCTCGAGCCGCCAAGATTCTTGAAAGTCTACAAAATGATGTAAGATATGATGTTACAGATCGCGCGGCGAGAGTTTGGCTTTGACCGTTATTGCGCAGAAATTTGAAAATTGGGTATCAACGGGCAATTAGCGGGGTGCGGGGCGCTCCAGTCGTTCCCTGCCTCTCGCATGCCCCGCGCACTCCTGTTGTACAATCACATTCACAAGTGAATTGCTATTTTCGTTAATTGTTTATTGTTGTTGATTGTTAATATTTGTTGAGTTATAGTGGGCATGGGCTACTATTAAACAATATGTAGGTAGCAAAAATGTTAAATGGAATTTACAAGAATGTACCAAACTTATCAAAGAAAAAGTATCCTTAATGGGTGCCCAGGAATGGGAAAAAATATGTAAAAAGGTAAAAGATATAGAAGAAGAGTACGCCAAGAGTGACCATGTAGTTGATTTACTTACCGAGCAATTTATAATTCGCGTCGATGATAGTTCCGAAGACGATGATTCTGATGATGGTTATGAAGATGATGATGATTTTATTAAAAAACAATTATTTAGAATTTTCATCGCTGTCTCTGTAAACTTTAAAAGGAAATAAACATTTTATATAAGTAAAATAACTATCAATAGTTTTAATAAACGAAGAAGTTTATCTATTTCGTATTATTTTCTAGCATTATTACCACAGTACATGAATTTTGACCCACTCAAATATCCAACCTGGTACATAAAAAAGGAAAAGTATTGTGTGCGTGACAGTACCCATGCGCAGTAATCCCCTCCACCCCGAAGGTCAAAGCCAAACTCTCGCCGCGCGATCTGTATGAGCCATTAAAAAGTGTATAGAAGTTGACCACAAAATTAAGAAATAGTAATTATTTCTATTTGATACAATAAATAATAAATACAATTATTCATGCATGTAATATAGGTATGCAGATATGCAGTATATACACTAAGTAACATCACATTAACATTCAATCACTCACACTATCACTCTACATTCACAAGCAAACTCTCAATGACACAAATTCACATACATACACTCCCAAATACTCCCTAACTCTTTCTTTTTAACTTTTATTCATTAAACATTTTAAGTTCAAAATAGTTTAAACTAATAAGCCACGGGGTCTGGAGACCTATAAGAACAGGTTCGACCTAGTTTAGGCTCCAGACTCCCACAATTAGCTGTACTATTATATAGTCTTTCTGTCTTTTAGTTGTGAGAAATAAATAAATAAATAAACAAACAAAAATCCATTGAGGGTTATTCATAATAACATATGAGTGAGAAGTAAAGTCTTTTCTGCTGTAATTAAACTACACTAACTACAATTCCATAAAATAACGTATGGTGTACTGTTTAGAAAATGTACCAAATATTGGAATTTATTTATATGTCCCTTCAATAAAGAATACATATGAAATTACGATCGCTGAATAGAATAGATAAATAATTTTATGTAGAACGTGAACATTTGTGATCCGGTGATATCAAATAAATCTTAATAACTAATAATAAATAAACATTATCGTTTATTGATATAACTGATGTTTAATTTTACTACCTACCAACCCTTTAAAAATAAACAATCCTAATCTTCCGGTCTTTATAATCACTCTCGTGTTTGTCTGACCTTCTGTCTACTAGACGAATAAAATTAAAAGGAACATTATAGAGAGTTAGGTGATTTAGCCACGGGCGCATAGCGTAAATAACCAAAATCTCATTTTAGAGGCCAATTTCGGAGAATAAATTAGTAAAAATGTAAAAATAAACCTTTTGTCAAGTGCATCATTCGACAGTTAAATAAAAAGGTTTGTTATAAAAAATTAAAACAAAATCTTTTTACATAATTTTAAAATACACAGTTCATAAGATATTCGAAATATAGAGCACCACTTTCTCTGCGTGGCACCGTGTACTAGAGAAACTGAAAATTGTCGTTGAGAAAATACGCATAAAATGTGTTGCTTAATTTACGTGCAGATAACTATTAAATACTAGGTACGTGTGTGTATTAATTTTCTTATTTCATTTTCTGTATTTTTCATAATATGAGCGCAATACGAAATCTAGCCCGCCAAAAAGCGAAGCGAACAGAAAAGAAAAAGTGGGATATGAATTTCGGAACAATAATTAAATAAAATTAAGTTTTATGTAATCAGTTTTTAAGTTATTTTAACTTTGGAAAGGACAGTGAAATGCAAATTTAAATAGTAGGACTCATTGATCTGATAAAAGGAGTCATATTGATTTTGACCTATTGCCCGCCTTTTGACATAAACTTTCCTCCAACGCAGGCTTTACGTTCTGTCATAATGAAAAAAAAAGTGTTTTGACAAATGGCTATAGTTGTGTATTTTTCAAAATTTTAAGAACGCAGTGGTTAATAAAACGAATATTTCAGCCGCCAAAGAAATCATTAAAAACTACAATATCTAAGCTATGTAACAAAAAAGTCTTCACATTTGTTTAAAATGGGTGATGTAAGTAATAGGTGAAGTAAATTTTCACGTACGTAAACGGGTTTAATAATGTTTTATTATTAAATTAAATAATTTTATTGCGAAAGAGTAGAGGTAGCGCTTTCCAATGTAGCTTACTGAAAAGTTACAAAATATTTAATCAGGCTTATGGGGGAGGGTGTAGGAACCTCATGCAATAAATATTTCCTTAAGGAAATGAAAAAAAAAATTATAAGGCTTATTAGTGGCTCGTAGCTCCGCTTCGCTTCACTTCTCGCATTATCACTAGCAAACCATAACCTAACCTATTTTTTTGAAATGATGGACCATCAACCTATCTTAGCCAGATTTCAAAATGATCATTTTTATGAACATAATTTTCATCAGGCAACAATGGAAAGCCGACCAATAGTAGGTAATGTTTATTAAATTATATACAATTTCTGAAACAGCAATTGATTGTTTCTACGTTTGCAGAAAGATGACCCCATCGAATATGACGAATATTGTGATCCGGATAATCCTAGGAAAATCGAATATGATGACATACTCGCTGCCTCCAGACGTATCGCCGGCATAGTCATCAGGACGCCATGTCCAGTTAATACTATTTTAAAATGACTTTAGTAAATTAACGCAGTGCCGAGGAAATGCTAATTAAATACTGGTTTAAAAATCCATTTTTTCGTGAATAGATAGAGTGAGCATTAATAACTAATTTACGTCGCCTTTACGACTGCCTCCGCTGTACACATCCCCGTAGATACTTCTGCTCCTGCTGCCACTGCCTTTTTATAGTGTGCGTCACGTGCACGTTTCAGGTTTTCATACACGTTCATTAAGCACTTTTAACTTACACTTCAGATTTTCATTATGGTTGGAATTCAAAAAACTGGCAAGCATAATTTATGTTAGGTAGTTATTCGAACTCTCAAAGACTCACTGTATATTTTTTAACGGTATATCTGTTAGGTAAGTGTCAAAGCTTAAAGAAGGAACAGACTGACACTGTTTTATTTTAAATCCATACTTACATATTTTTAGGATTCCGTATTTATTTACCTACAGCCTAATTAGCGAGTCTGAAGCTAATTATGCTTTGCAAGTTTTTGATTGTGTATATGTTACGAGGTTAAATTATTCTGTTTTTTTTTTTCAATAGATGTCTCATCTTTCTGAAAAGCTGGGTATGGAGCTCTACTTTAAACAGGAATTCTTGCAATACACAGGAAGGTAATGTTGAAATTGATAATTTTGCGAAAATCTCAGACTAAAGAGATAACGGTATAAATTAATAATTTTTTCCAATCAATAATTTTCAAAATGAAGTGCAATTAAAGTTGACGCTACACGTTTAATCTTTAAGATTCTTATTATTTT
The DNA here is from genome assembly GCA_949709985.1 of Luffia ferchaultella. NCBI lineage: Eukaryota > Metazoa > Arthropoda > Insecta > Lepidoptera > Psychidae > Luffia > Luffia ferchaultella. The sequence goes on along the minus strand of OX453256.1, from coordinate 12,949,199 downwards.
AAGTTTTTTGCTATTACATATAATTTAAAAATCCCAATTCAAAAAAATATACAAACTTGGGATATCAATGTTTTCATTTGAATAAATATATAATACACGACGTGCATGACAGTTTCAAAGAGCGAGGGGTAAGGAACGCATTAACACTGTTGAGCGACGAGCAGAAGAGGTTAGGCGTTGTAGCTGCATCGACGGGCAATCACGCGCAAGCCATGAGTTACCACACGACAGAAATGGATATACCATGTGCTGTAGTGATGCCTGAGACCTCGCCAATCACCAAAGTAACTAAGTGCGAGCATTATGGCGCTAGAACATTGCTACATGGCCAGAACATGGCCGAGTCTAAAAAGTTCGCCATGACCCTTGCCAAAGAGAAAAAAATGACATACATAAACGGGTAATTATCTTGTTTTTGATAAGTTGTAACTGTAGTTAGAATTATATGAAGTTCAACCCACAGAATATGAGATTCGTGATAGATCTTAAGTTTGAAAGAATATTTGGAAATCAATGGAATGTTCTTCACTGAATTTGGACATCTTTGCAAATGATTCTGAAAGCTGTAAGTATAATAACGCGATGAGCTAAGACGATGCAATGCAACGAATTGAAACCACAATGTGTGCTTGACCGTGGTTGGACCGTTTACGCTTTAAAAAATAAATCACTCGTGGAAAGTAATTCCATTGCGTTTTTAGGGTTCCGTAACTAAAAAGGAAAAAACTGAACTCTTATGAGATCACTTTGTTGTCCGTCAGTCCGTCTATCTGTCCATCTGTTAAGACCATTTTTTCCAGGAACGGGTATTGAAAGACCCTACATAAGCTTGCTGTTATGCATTTATAATAGGGTTTTTCGTAACAAATATCAATTAATTATTAATTTATTTCTACGCGAAATTATGCTTTATAGAGATATTATAATTGAAATAACAATAATGATCATTTTTATATAAAAATTTTATCGATTATTAATTACAATTATTTATCAGCAAGGTTTTGCTGCTCATTTTTGTTGGCAACGCCTCGTCACTTTTCTCTTAGTATATGTGAAGTGACGATAAATTTATCATTACATTATTTTTTTGTTAAGGTACGACCACCCGGATGTAATTGCGGGCCAGGGCTCCACGGGGATAGAAATCATTCAGCAAGTTCCAGAAGTAGATGCGGTGCTAGTGCCCTGCGGCGGTGGAAGCTTACTGACTGGAGTCGCAATCGCTGTAAAACGGCTCAAACCTGACACCGAAGTATACGTAGGTATTATACACTAAATCACCCAAATAGAGAAATGTAAAAGGAATCGTCTTCGGATTTACAAGAAAAAAGGATTTTCATAACCGGAGCGGGCACGCTTTATATTAATCTGTGCATGGCTACGCGATATAGAATCTTGTATTCGCTCCTGTTATAATCCCTCCACGGCGAGGAATTTGTAACTCACGATCAAGTAAACCTACCTGAAGCTTCTATTTGTATACTCAACGCCTATTCAGGGATTTCGGCATTCCGTGCTGTAGCTGCGCGGTGCAGGAGTATGTATACGTCACGTTACAACAACGTCTAGGCCCCAAACTAAGCATTAACTTGTATTTCTGGAGTGAGTGCATTGTTAATTGGTTCAATACATAGACGAAATAATAAAGTAATAGCGCACCACCGCGCAGCTACCGCAAGGAAAGCCAAACAGACGCTGTGTGCGGTAAGCAGTTAAGCACAGATGTAATAAGAACTCGAGACTCCCTGTCACTGAATAACTATGAAGCACTGCTAAGGCGGCCGCGTACTTATGTATGGGTGATAGGTACTTCGCAGCGTACAGGCGCGGGGCGGTCGGTAGAATTACCATGGTATTGTGTTCAATTTGACGCGTGCGTACATAACCAGCTGACTTACTAGGGATGCATCGATAGTTTGCAATGCTACGTCCGGGTATTCCCAGGTTCATGGCGGTAAGTATACCTTTGTCGGTCACAGATTTAAAATTCTCACCAAATGATAGTTAACTAGGTATTTAATTAACTTAATTCAGAAACGTATACGACTTTTTACAAGTAAATACGAGTCAAGTGTTTCACTTTATAATCTATAATTTTTGCTTGATTAATAAACCTTTGTTGTTTCCAGCAGACATTACAACCTCAACTGCAGGTAATTGAGAATCTTTGACCTTAAATCAGACCACATTATAGTATTTCTTACTGTAGGCAATCGGTACTGATAGATGTCACGCCATGATGGACTCCCTAAAGAAAAAGGAACGAATCAATCTTCAAATAGAGGGGTCGATCGCCGATGGGCTGGCGGTCAACAAAGTCGGAGTCAACACTTTCTACAACATCGTAAGCGGCAGCATCGTCGATAAAATAGTAAGCCATTACAGTCACAATAGAGTCCTAAATCTTTCAAATAAACATAAACGCTGTGGTTTGCCTTTCTAAATAATGCGGACCCCAGAACTGAGATGCAGATGCTTACGGACGCGCTCCAAACAGCACATTGATCTGCGGTTCGCCTGAAATGACCATCGTTCGTTAAAGGTTCAATAGACAGATCATTTTACGCAGTTATACAAGCACATGGCTATGGAAAAGTTTGTTATGTAACCCTCACTATACGAGTGTCACTTTCAGCCGTAATCGTAGCGCAAAAAAACAAATAACATTTTGATTTTAATACTATTAGTTCATGTTTTGCCAAAGGTCATAGTGAAAGAAGAATGGGTGACGCGTGCTTTGATGCACATTGTTGAGAACGAGCGCCTCGTAGTTGAGGGCGCCAGCGCAGTCAGCGTTGCGGCCATTATGGCCGGTCTGTGCCCAAACCTCAAGGGCAAAAAGTGAGATTTTCATTTGTTATAGTTATATATGTATTAATATATGTCTTATATTCGGTATGCAATGAAAGAGGTATATTGTTAATTATTGAGGAGGTGGAAGTAAGGTGCTGGAGAAAGAGAGCATATCACATGATAGAAATTAGAGATAGCGAAGCTCCCCACCCCTCCCCTATAGAGACACGGTAAGACATTTAAATGTTCAAAATGCAGCGTTCCATTTAGTAAAGCTTTGAGACGCGTTTGCGTGGGGAAGTGGCCAGACAATTTTATACTTACACATACACCACTCAACGTAGTTATTTTATTTTTGAACGCGTTTTTACAACATTTAACTGCATAATTCGATGTTTTCGCGATGAAATACTTGCAGACGGGCATTTGCTGACTCACAACCAATGGTATCGTACCATGCACTACTAGCGCGGTGTAAGTGTAAGACGCTCTGTCGATAGCATGCTGTCGTTTTATAGGGAAGCGGGGCGGGCGCGTTTCGCTACTTTTATGATAGAAATACATGCAGCCATCATCTGAAAACCCGTGTCTTGTACACTGCAGGATATAGGCATCTCAAAAAGCTCACCACCACACACGGTCCTCCGTTTTTCGCATCCAACTACCCCCAGTACGGTGTTTCAGATCATCTGTCCACCTGACCGGGGGGCCTGGCAACGCTTCGCTTCGCGGTACGTGGCCTCCACTCGAGAACTCGTCTACTCCATCGGTTGTCGGTGTTACAACAAATGTGACCAGCCTATTGCCATTTCAGTTTGCTAACCCTTCGGCTATGTTAACAATTTTATTTCTTCGACGGATTTCAGTGTTTCTGATCCATCAAACAAATGCCGAGCATAGCCCAGCCCAATCCATAGCGCATTGAGCGACTTTTTTCTGTACTAGTCCTGCCATGAAAGTTCATATTTCGGTACCGTACGTCATTGTAGGCAGAACACAAGGTTGAATACCTTGGTCTTCAGACATTGTGTTAGTGGTGACAAGAACAGATGACGAACTTCCCGAAAATAGTCCAGCCCGCGTCTTAGTTGAAGTTGTGTTTGCCCAACTGGACAGTCTATCTTAAATAGACATAGTCTTGCACAAGTTCAAGAATGGCACCCTCTACGGTCACCGATTTCGGGATCTTGTCCGAGTCCCGAGTCGAATTCATCTCGAGTCCCACTCGCTGAAAGGTGATGCTGAGGCCGCTTACCATTCCGCTGATCTCCTCCAACGCCCGCAATACTGCAACGCAATGCACAAAACGTTACCTAAGTGTCAAAAGCATCATATGCGCTTCCCGCTTGTCGTAACTATCACGCATCTCTATTTATGAAAGACGCTAGAAGAAGAAGTGAGATAACATAATAGTCATGTAAAGTCATCATTGAATAGAGCATCTACGTTTCATATTTCTTATGATTTCAATCGTTTTCCAGGGTGGTTTGCATTATGTCAGGTGGCAACATCGACACAACCATTCTGGCGCGTGCGCTCGAGCGAGGGATGGCGGCAGAAGGACGGCTGGTTAAATTCAAGGTCATTCACATAAAACTATTTTCTTCTACCTTGCACATGACACGAGATCGACACTAAACTTCTTGGGTACATCAAGGCTTTTCACTGAAAGTCACCTGTATGCCTTTGATTAACTATTCAAAATCATCAAAATTAACTTTTTGCTTATCCATATATCTAAAGCCTTGTATTTTGAAAATCTTTACAACAGCTTTGGTACTTACAATTTTATTATCTATGAATGCATTTGTCAAATTATTGAATAAATTAGAAATAACAAAATGGTATATTTGTTTTTAATCATATTTGGGTATAAAATAAAGAATATTATCTTAAAAAACCTTTTTTAAAGCATAGATATTTTAAAAGCTTCGGGCTTTATTTCAAATAGAAGATAGATAGATGATAGTAGGTGTTTATTACTTATGACGCTTGACGCATTTTTTTATTATTATTATTTTTTGCATTAGTTTTTGAAATATATATTTTATTACTCAATAGTTATACTTTTGAGCTTTAAACGCTGATAATTTATTGTTTTTTCGGGACGGAGACGGTTTAAGCGTTTGGGGTAAAGAGGTTGTGTATTAGTGCCTATGTGTTACTATTTTCCTCAAAAAACACTGGACTGATGTCGTCGCGATTTTTTATATCACGGTGGTATTACTTAGATATGTTTTACGAATAAAGGCCACCTGGGGGAGTTGCAGTAAATGTATTTCTCTAAAACGGCTAAGATTCTGATGGGGTTTATTTTTGTATGACAGAGGTAGCACTTCGGAGCAAATTTTTACTAAGTACGTTTTGCAGTGAAGACCATCAGCGGGCGCTGCAGTTGATTTGTATTTCTGAATTGGCTGGGTTTATTTTCATCAGGTTTATAGTATTACATGATATGAGCTTAAACGAAGTTCTTCGACAGGTTTTACTCTTAAAGTTTTACGGTTATAGGTTACCATGGAGCCTCGCAATAGATGTGTCATTCAAACGCGCAGTCCAATTTTTCAGCAGTTATTTCTTTTATAATAGGTATCGCTTTAAACCGTTGGGACAATTTTGATCCATTTTTTGTTTTATTAGTTGTGTTTTTTTTTTTTAATTTAAGCTTATTTAAAAAAGTTTAGTTTTTAGAACGTATGTATGTATTTAGTGAACATGAACAATGTATTTAGTAAACAGAGCATTAGGAGGAGGATAGGAGGAGGTAGGAGGTTAGGTTAGACTGGATATGTAGGCGTATATGCTGTCCCTTTCAAGTATGCAGTGTAAAGCATACTTAAGACAGATGTCATAACGCAAACTCTGAAATGCAAAGGAAAGGGATGAACGACTTAACCCCTTCCTATGTGACTATAAGACGAACCTAAAACAAAATTATATTTATGTGTGCGTAATATTTTTACCTATTTTGTTTGTGTGAATGATTTTTTGAGAGGCACGCCTCCGAACAAATACAATCACATGACACCTACTCGATTCGATAGGTTGGTACCTACGTTAGTGGTTCCTGTACCCATCTTGAGCTTGGGTAGTTGGATAACTCACGACTCATGACATGGTTTTCGCCCATGCCTCTACATGCTATAATGTTGTGGGTTAATTTAATCTCAATAGGCTTTGGTACAGGTAACTGTGACTGATAGACCAGGAGGAATGGCAGAGCTGTGCACCCGACTTGCCGAGATCGGTGTCTCCATTAGGGACTGCTTACCGGAGCGCGCTTGGGTCAAGGGAGATATATTTAGTGTACAGGTAAATAATGATATCTGCAGCACTGAAAATGGCAATTCTCCAAACCAGATTGATTAATACTAATAAATATTTTTTTAAATGTTGTTTACTTGACTTACTGGCATTCGAACAATAATTAATATTAAAATTACAAAATGTTTTTGTTTGTTTGTCTTTTATGTCGTTATGGACCAACGAAATGAAATTATTTTTGCACGACGATATTAGAAAATTGTTGGCCACTGTCCATAGCATAATTTATTTTTTATCCTGGTTGAAGGTTCCCGTGAGATACGAACGTAATCAAATTTCGAAATAAATAACCAGCGAAGCTTCGAGTTGTGGTTAGTCGTGGGAATAGAAGTCAAGAAATTAAGTAGGTTAAAGTGCAGCGCAGTTATAAGAATTATATCTGAAATACAGAAAAAAAAAATTCTCCACTTTTTGGAGGCTTCCACACTCTGGGTGACTATTACCTCATTGGAAAGTTTCAAAAGTTTTGTAAACTGATTGTTTCAACCCTTGTCCTTAAAGCTTTTTCGAAGAAATGAAAGAACGTTATATATCAAATACAGTGTCGTATACGTGCAGAGTGAGTCTGTCTGTGTACGAGTATATACAAGCTGTGTGCAAACTGTATTATTAGTGTTATTAAAGTAAAATTTAAAGTGAGCGCATATAACGGTCACGCGCCTTCTGTCCACGCGGGCAGAGACGCGGGCATAAGCTAGTAATGAATGCGTATTTTATTATAATTATTAATATAAATATTAAATGAAATACATTTTGATTTCAGTTAAAAGTTCTATGCGAAACGAAAGGATGGGACCACACAAACAAGCTGACAGAAATGATAAAGAGGAATTATAAAGAATACATGTTCACCGAAGTAACACAGGAGAAGCTTAGCCGGCGCGGGCCCTGCCTCGCGAAGAATCCAGTCTGCATGCAGAAGTGATTCACCCAAAAATCACCAATGTCAACCAATAGAAATAATATTCAGTTAAACTTTGAAATAATGCATGTTCGTCACTTTTGTGCTTATTCAGTGAAATCGATTCCAAAGAGTTCTTGTTGTTAAATAAATGTCTTTAATTCTCAATACATTTTTACTTGAGCCCTCACTATTAGTTTAAACTGATTTGCCGATGTCAGAAAACAATATGAAATGAACCAATCGCTTTCAACAATCGCCGTTTCCTAAAAGGATCAAACAAAAGAGCACTGTGTCCATATTTTGTATGAAAAGGAGCGATAAAAACAAAATTCTAAACAGATACCGCATGGTCTTCAGAGCAGTTCTCGCCGATCAACAACCTCTGATAAGCCCGAACAAGTCTTATCGCATACCGAACGAACCTTAACGAGCTTCGCTAACGCTGATTTTGCTGAGCCTCTGGTTGAGTTCCTTACGAAAAATAGGTACAACGAAGTTGACCGAAGTCTACTGAAAGAACCCGAGGTGGCAACCAACCGACCTCATATAATAAAAGCTTCTTTTCATAAAATATCGACATTCATACGCCAAGATATATATTATTGCAGTGAATATAATTATTTTGCTTTTCTGTTATTAAGTTATTAGAAAATGGGAACAGCACACAAAATAACTTCAGGTTTGTTTTTTTGGACAATGCAAAAAGGTGGGCGCGGTAATCACTTTACCACAGACAGACGACACATTATAAATGTCCAATGTCCTATAGGATCATGATGGGTCATGTGGCCTTCTCCGGATCTTTCAAACGGTCTGTTTTATATATGTCAATACTTCTTCGTAATTATGGCGTTATGAGAATACGGCGCAATTATGAGGCACAATCACAAATGTATATTTAGTTTTTCAGTTTTTCGTATCATTTCGTATGCATTTTCTTGAAAATTTTTGTTTACTTTTTGTACCTGGTTGGCTTTAATATCTACGATTTAAAGTTTATACTGTTAGCTAAAATATAAACAAAGAAAAACCTAGTTCCCGTCATATTTAGATTGTTTTTCAGTCTGCAGAAATGAGTGAAAGCGCCTACGCCACTCATTACTATCATACGATATCATATGACATCGCTTAAGCCTCGTTTAAAAAAGTCTGAGTATCTAAAAAAAGCTCCAAGTTTGAGGGCCACACAAGCACACTTAAAAAGCCTTAAGAACCCCATAGGTACTCATTTGTGATTCTCTATAAAAAGTAATGAAAGCGTACCATTTTTGAAAAAATTGATCACTGATGATAAAAAATCATGAAAAAATGGAAAAAACCTACGCAAAAGATAACGGTCAACGTGCGGCCAGCGCCACAGACCGTGGCGAAACTCGGCTTAACAAGGAATAAAATAAAATGATGTTGAGTGAATGGTGCGATAGAAAGGGCATCGTTAATTCGCTCATCGGTCATATCTGTTGAAAAAGTGACCATGGAATAGGTACAGAAGTTCTTTATTGGAGACCATCGCTATTCCAGCTCATATTCATAAGATGGACGGATGGTGGACAGATGACCTAAAAAAGTGGAAGATCGTATATAGTGTTGGAAATAACCACAGAGAAATGAGTATGGACATAACCATGATGAGTGTGATAAGGAATTTGCTCAGTAAACTAAAAAAAGAAATTGTATACCTAAGTGTTATAATTTTTTTATATAATTGTATTTGTTAAATAGATATTACCCGAGCAATAACAAATGCGTAGGTATTACAAAAAAATTATGTATATCAATAGTATAGTAAGTTGGAACGTGGTTGGAACATGGAACTAATATGTACTACGTACAACTGGAATGAGCTCTACGAAGAAATTTCGAGGTCCTAGAAATTTGACCTTGAAAACGAATTAAAAAGATAAAAGTAACAAGGACGTTAGTGGGTGCCATATTGTCTCATTCTGATTAGGGTGACAAAGTTACGTAGGATAAATAAGACCATAACAGGAACTTTTTAATTTTCGACTAACATCGAACAAAACTCTCTAAGCCTATCTTAACCCGTGACACTGAAGTAAACTTTTTTTACATGAGTATAAAGATTTCTGTATGTCCGTGTCAATAACCTATTCGTAATTTAGTAAATTAGAACCTTTAATTCGAACATTTGTCAAAATTGGTTTAGCAGATTTCAAATTAAAATGCTACAAACATACATCAGTATAATTATGGAGTAAAAAACATACATGAATGATGGGAATCAATTTACATTCATTATTAACAAATAATTTTAATATTTATAAGGGATGATAAACCACGAACGTAAGCACTGAAAATGAGGTCTCGTGTGGCCACCGCGTAGCACAACTCGCGATAGCATCAAAAATACTGGTTGGATTTGTACGAAATACTGTTAAATCATCAAATTTACAAAAAAAAAAAAATAAACGGCAGTAGCCCGACTCCTATCCACCTCGATAGAAAAGTAGAAGCAAGCAAACAGAAGTTCAAAAGAGCTAGTCACTGAAAACGGGCAACCCGCAGAAAATATGGTCAATCGACGGAGGCTTCTCACCTCCAAAATAAATTGTGAAGCAGTTAGTAACTCTAAAAATCAAAGCTTCAAATATCGATATCTCAATCACCTTAGTAAATTAGCTGCATGCTCTCTTTATGTATAATACCCTTTTGAATACAAATCTCCTATTGATTACATAAATAAGGCTACCTAGAATGTGATTCATAATTTTATGGCTGACCGCCTTTATTTACAAAATAGTTAAATCCCATAGAAGTAAAGATCCAAGCGCGACAAGTTGCGTAGGTACTTATGCACGCCGAAGCCCTCAGAACTATCACTCAGAAAATATCCGTTGAAACGATCCCAATGAGCCTAAACACGTTATTAAAAAGGTCAAGGATTCTATAGATATATATGTTTGAAATATATTTCTCATATATATTGTCGCACTTCACCGCCTTGAGCGCACGTGGGAACTTGAAAACATAAGTTCGTACAGGCAACCAAGCTCCTTTCTTTCCCGAAAAAACCCAACAATCTCAAAAATTCCCAATCATTCGGCGGATAAAATGGATTTAAAAGACTCTAGGTACCGAAACATTATTTCTAGGGCCGAAATGTCTCAAAATTCAACGTTGGTGCGAGACCTAAGGATCTCAAATATTAATATGATGGCCTCCTTCCTTTCGATTGGCACCAGAGATACGGACAGATTCAATACCCCATCGAAATCACACACACAAGTCTCACAAATGCATATATGACGTCAAATTCATTACCCGTATGGTGTCAGATCTGTAACTAGAATGACGTCAGATATTATAACTAAATTATTTTCGTACTTTAACGAAAAACGTTTCTCTTTAAAACAATACATAGGTTTCCATCTTTCATATTCATTGAAATATCTGGCAACCTATTATTTCGGCCACATCATAGGCAAAAGAGGGCAAAAGGCAACTACCAAAGCATTATTATTAACTAATCTAAACATTATGGACACCTTAGTATTATGACGTCAAAAACTTCAACTTTGACAAATGTCAAAATTCCCCAAATTCTCGTTTCAGTTGCCAGCATAAAACCATAAATTAAGACTTTCGTTTTAAATATTAATAAAAATTTTAACAAATATGAAATATACCATAACAAGCTTTAAAAATACTATTATCATCCGCATATCAAGATATATTAAAAACCAGAAGTCACAAAAAATAGAGTGTAAAATAGTGTATTACTATCTATTTCTATAAATATATATTAATTTAATAATTTAGGTCTAAAAAAAATAAGTTTCTTAGAAAAAAATCTACAGATTTCGCTCTTCTCGCAATTATCGGAGGAAATTGAACAAAATTGTACGACAAAAAATTTTCAAAGAAAGTTATGGACCAATTTTCGATGTGCTACCATACTTAGCCACGCAAGCTCTTGCATTTTTTGACGCTAGTGTTTTCGTCTACCTTTATAACTTCTTGAAATAAGGCCGAATCTTACTTTCTAGGGTAGCTAATCTGATAATCATTAAATGAAAAGGGCACAAGCTCAAGTCAGGGTTTTCTACCGTTTTTAAAATTTTATTTTTCAAACTTGTAGACAATCTACCAGTCTCGGAAGGTTTTTTATTTTTTCAATATTAATTCTTCCGTTTTTGAAACAATAAACTTTTTGTCCGAAAAATAGGGAAATTTCGACTTTTTCACCGTTTTCGATTTTCCGATAAAGTTACGAACCGATTTTAGAAAATTTAGTATCTTACAATGCTCCGAAAGCTCTTGATTTTTTTGCCATCACTGTCTTTTGTCTATCATCATAAATATTGGAAATATAGGCAAATTTATTAGACTCCTACACGAAAACGATCTAATAAACATATTCATTGTTACAAAAAGTTTTTTTAAAAATAATGATTAAGTATGAGTCATCGTTTATTCTGACAAGCGGAAATATGTACTATGTATTTATGTAATATATAATATGTATGTAATATGTATTTATGTATTTGATATTGTGAACAAGATGAAAATAAATCAAAGTTACCAGCCGATTTTGTTATCTTTTATTGTAATAATTACTGTACTTACTCGAGATTGAACAAAATCTGTACCTACGTTATGGAGAAAAATTGACCTCATTTTCGGTTTCAACACACTAAAAAACATTAACAGTAGATGATATTATCAAATCAAAATTCGAAAAAAAAAATTTTGTAGACCTGTGTTATATTAATATTTTGCTAATAGCTTATCATCCTGTGTTGATGCTTTTTAGGTACGTTTCTTTTTCATTTATTATTAATTCTTGCTTAGTCAAGGGCTACTATAACTTTGCGTTAACGGATACCCAAATAAAGCTAAATTACGGTACCTAAATAATGTTTAAAAAGAAAAGAAAATAGATAGAAATAAAACTGCAAAAGAAAACAGACATAAAGTTGTTTAGTAAAAATTCCGTAAAAACAAAGAATCGACTTTTTTGATTTGCTACAGCTTTAAATTAAAAGAACTGATTTCGATAATTCTTTCACAGTATCTACCCTAAGTTATAACATAGTGACTAAACACAAAAATTATCAAAATCGATTCAGAACTTTCAGAAATATTAACGGCCAAACGTGTATAAAGTCCTATCGAATTAAGTCAAAATATTTTAAAAAGTGATATTAGAACGCGATGTGAGCAATCATGGCATTGCTTCGCAATGCTATTATGTAACCTTTATAGGCAGTGGCCTAATTAGTGAATTACCTACCCTAAAAAAAAGTGTTCATCAATAGTCGAGCAATAGATGACCCCCATAATAAAAACGAGAAATGTGAAGAGGAAAAAATATGCGTCTCTGACTTCACCTCCGCTCGGCGACTGTGTACAACCAGCGACGTGAAATAGCAGCTCAGATATGGAACGGCCATAGTGGCGTATTAGACCAGCTGATTTCGATAATTCTTCCACTGTATCTACCCTATGTTGAAAAATAGTGACCAAATATAAAAATTATCAAAATGGATTCAGAACTTTCAGAAGAAGTGATATTAGAACGCGACGTGAGATCATGCATTGCGAAGCAATGCCATTACCTAACTTTTGTAGGCTACTAATTACCTACCATAAGAAAAATGTTCAACAGTCTAGCAATGGATGACCCCTATAATAAAAAACGAGAAATATGAAGAGGAAAACATAATGCATCAGCGGAAATTATAGATCCTGTATCGTAATTATCATGACGCATAGTTTTTTATTCTTCGGTTCCCTCATAATAAAATCTAAATTCACCATAGTACTTTTCCCAGTGTAGTGGTATATTTTATGCTAGCCACACAGAAGTGGTGTAGAAAGAGATAGTTAGGCACCCGGTTACTTCCCTTTCGCACTTTTTTTTTTAATCACCAGTTTACGTATGACCACGCTAATGTTAGAGAGAGCTCCTTCCAGTTGTACGTAGTACATAATAGTTCCATGGGTTGGAACCATGGTTGGAACTTAGCTTACCTTAAGAATACCGATTGACAATATCGACAGTTGTTCATGTCAAATTAATAAATCATTTGTCAAAATTATATTATTTTGAAATTAATTTGAAATAAATTTTTGGTTTTTTTTCTGGATTCAATAACACATATTTTTGTCTTAATAATATATATTTTTACTCTATATTAGTATGCCATAATTTATCTACCGATATATTTTATAGTTAGAGATGGCTCGACCTGAAGTAAGGCCCAAAATTGCAGTTCACTTTTACGTACCTAAGTAAATTCATTAATATCTATAACATTTATTTACACGTTACTTACAGGACATTTACGATGTCTGGTGTGACCCGAACCATCCACGGACTATAACAGTTGACGATGTAATACACGCTAGTGCAAGAATTAAAACTGGCACTATACTGACCCCTTGTTCTGTAAGTTTATGAATTAAATCTCCCTACTGATTTCGGGATCTGAAAACCGAAAAACACTATTTTTTCAGGTCAAATTTCTCCATAACTATTAAGATATTCGAATTTTTTTTTAATGCATAGCCATACATCACCTACTTATCTAGTAAATCTACGAAATTTCATTTAGAAACTAAAAACATAATATAAATAATAAATAAGTAAAAAATAAATTCATACATACGTTTTTGAGTAAGCACGAAACAACAGATTTATCAGGATTTTTTTTTAGTGAACTGGTAGCAAATACCAATCCCATAAAAATCAATGTACCTACGACGCATATAGTATATTTTGTAAGTGTACCAAAAATTGTCTTAAAATTTATTTACATAATACTGTAAAAAAAAAACGTGTTCCGTGTTGAATAAACACAAAAAGTCGTGCGCAAAATCGTCGTCTACGCGTTACAATTTAATGAAAATAACATGAAAATCTATAAAAATTTAAATTTGAGGTGTTATCTCCGAAATACTATTTTTATATTTCAGCAAAGGTCTTTGTCTTTGTCATACAATAGGTACCCATAAATTCGGTAGGTATCTGGTAGGTTGAATGAGCAAAGTAGGTAGATAACCTTGTCTACGCATCTGCCGTTACCTCACACAAAGAACAAATGCAAACGCTCTAACAAATCTAATTGTACACAAAGACGGGCCATTTTTGAAGAAACAATGATGCTACTTCATTATAATACTTAGTGATAAAATATTAACTAAACGCATAAAATATAAATTCGTACATATGATATGACACTCATCGCAATTTTGAATTAAAAATGTTATCAATCCAAGTTATTAATTCTTACACGAAATCGCGCCTCTTAAAGTTACTTGTCTATCAACTTCTAGAGAATCGCAATTTGACGTCGTAGACCGTCAAATAATCGTTAAACGTCTGAGCAAAAAAGTGGCATGTTACAAAAATGTATAGTAAAAGTAGAGGTCAGACGTTAACATCTGGTGCCAAGTCGCAACTGAAACGCAGCGACTGACGCGACGGATAAGTCTGTGCCTTGTTACGAATTTGAGGTTTCCGTCAAATAGCAACGTGGAAATTTTACAGATAAATTGGCCTGTTAGGCTTGCCGTTTCTGTTATAAAAAGACAAAACACAGGCAGCACTCTTCCAGGGGGGCGTAGAGGGACAGCGCTATCATGTCCAGTTGCATACGGCACCGTTCGGCTATACAAGATGAAATTTTTATCACCATCCAAATTTTATTATAATGATCTTTGGTAAAAACCGATGGACGTCTTGTTTTCTTTTAGTACCATTCGGTAGGAAAATATTGAGATTAGTATAACTGCACAAAACTTTCCCGAAACAACCAAATCTTTAGTCACCATTCACGAGGGCGGCAGTACAAGTGCACGCGCCCCGCCCTTCACGCTGCACTTGCATGTTGTATTTTTGAAAATCGATAATTACTGGTCTTATTTACACCCTCTTACTTGTAAAAAAAAAAACATCTGCGAAATCTTTAGTTTGACAAGGCCTACCATTTAAATTGATGACTGATGATGATTCATAATTTCTTTCTTTATCTGCTCGGATAATAGCCTACATATGTTATTTTATTTATTGCAGCGATCACACTATCAAAAAGATTTCTCAATGCAATTATATTACAAATGTGAATTCCTGCAGAAGACCGGCTGGTTCGTATGACTAAATTATCTATTCATAAGTAAATTATCATTAATTTCAACACTTATCCGTTCTTACAGTGTCACTGAAGAATAAGAATACTGATATTCATTGTATGATAAATAGGTACAAATTCATTGGCAAAAGATCGAGTCGATGGCTCGTGTAATAATAACTATACGGCTACTACCGTCGCGTCGCCGCCAGCAAAGCTCAGTCGGTTTCGTTTAGTGTTCTCGCGATAAGACTTATTCTTGCTCACTCGAGGTCACTGATCGTCAAGGCACTCGCACTATCTCGTATGAAATGTTGTTTTTACACAAATAAATAAAACATTATTCTATTAATTAAATCAAAAGTGCAAAAAAATAGTTTTTTACCACAAACAACTAAAAATAGTATAGTTTTTGTATGTCTATTTATAACCTACCTAACACCTTCAATACTTTTAACCCATATTTAATTTAATTTACATTACCAGGGGTAGGATTAAGTACAAGTTTCATTAAGATACGACTAATAGAAACAAAGTGATTCCAAAAATATGCCTATATCATATTTTGCATACATTCATGCGTTTTATCCATAGATAAGAAGAATGCGGACGTGGACTTAGGATTTTTGTTTACTTTTTAGTACGTTGCTTTCAACTCGAAATCAGATTGTTACAAATTCACTCGGTATCCTTAATTTAATGTAAAGACTAAAAGGAAGATGCTCGTTGATCGAGGTCGAAAACATAATGATATAAAATTCGATAAAGGAGATAAGGATAAGGAAGGATTCGATAAGGATCGATAGTTTTTTTTTTTTTTTAGATGTTTTGGAAGTTTAGTAGACTTGATCAAAGCTTGAGAAAAATTGCCTTTTTTTATTATACATGCGGGAAAACTACTGCTATCTTACACAGCTTTACGGACGGAAACTCACTGATTGCCCACTGTCCCTGCAGGTATAGTTTGACCGAAACAGCTGTACCACACCTTAGGTATGTGCGCCGCGCGGAGGGAGGCAGATCTGCTCTGTCAGTCCGTCGCGTCCTCAACGCTTATGAGCTGCCTTCCCTCCTCGCCGTGCACATACCTAAGGCGCGGTACAGAGGTTTCGGTCAAACTATTAGGTAGGTAGATACTATTATCATATCATCAATTTATTTTAAAATTTGTCATTTTGCCTATTACGTCATATCTTTTATTATATTGCTTATTCATTAACATAAATATTTATTTATAGAATCGGACGTAGAAACGTGTATCTTTTCGTTCACGTAAGTACACAGTTCGTTCAACTATTAATATTAATTTCAGCTTCAAGGAGAGAGGTGTACTAAACGCATTGAAGTTGCTGCCGCCGGACAACCAAAAAAGAGGCGTAATATCCGGATCGATCGGTAACCACGCGTTTGCAATGTGTTACCATGCATCTAAACTGAAGATCCCAGTGACCGTGGTGATGCCACAGACGGTACCCATCGCGAAATTACAAAGGTGTCACGGGTATGGAGCGAAAGTCATAACACATGGTACGACTCTCCTGGAAGCGCGGGGCCATGCTCGCGCCCTTGCAAACGAGAAGGGGCTAACTTATATTAATGGGTAAGTAAAATAAAGATAATATACCAAGAAGAGGGTAGAGTGAAGCCCATTATTGATCGTTTATTGCGTATATCTGTCGTTTCGTAAAGTATTCAAGTAGAACATTTTTAATACGCATGCTCATTAGGCAAGTAATGGGCATTGACGAAAAATTTTACGCAACGCTCGCACACACCAATGTACATTCCGCTCTGATAGAGTCAAAGTAACAGCCAGAGCAAAGTAATAAAAATAATATCTATCGACATTGGCGAATTTGATATATAAACAGAAAACACCATAATTAAGAAGAAGGCCAAAAAATTTTACATTACATTTGAATAAGTACTTTTTTTATGGAAATATAGATAGACAATCTGGAGTATTTTAATATTTTTTTGATGTTTTACAGGATTTTATTTATATCACTACGCATAAAAATTTACTTCGTACTTTAGTGAAAATAAAAAATTTAAAATTCTCTTACCTATTTATCTAATTATTCGAAAATAAAAAAATTTAATTGATTAAATATATTCATAAAAATGCCGCGAATCGTATCACCCTACTCGCACTGGTCCAAAAAATAATGAAAAATAAAAGTTAGTTTTTTCAAGGGAATGTGTTCTATTCAGTTACTGAATCATATTAAAAATTATGTGCAGTGATAAAAAAACTACCCTGTGTATGGATTTTCAAATAATTCATCATTAAAAATTTATGAGATCACTACTACAAATTATTTATAGCTGCGATGTTCAAGTGACACATTGGTTGAAGACCTTGGTCTTCAACCAATTTGATAAGTGGTTAGAGATCCTAACTGAGGAGCCTAGGGTCGCGGGTTCGATTCCCGCCCGGAAAAAATATTGTATGCATGAACATTGAACATGTCTATTTGTTCCGTGGCTGGGTGAAGTCTATATATGTCTATGCTAGCGACCCGCCCCGGCTTCGCACGGGTAGCAGAGTATATAAGCCGTAGTGTTTTTCTATCGTAGTGTCGTATCAGCTTGTTGCGTGGAACACGTGGATTGGTTTCAGTTAGATTTAAATGTAGCGTAAATTCATGCTACTTGGAGTATTTTTCATGTATTTTGTTTACAATTCCATAAATATTTGAAAAAAGTAAAGAATAAACACATTTAAAAAAAACTACAATATTTCTAATTATGCAACAATAATTTATAACTTCTGCGTAATTTTACATCACGCGAGTTTTCACCAAGGTCTTCAACCAATGTGTCCTGCCTACAATGACATACCTACGGTGCCGAAACATGGACTCCCACGGCAGGACTGGTCCACAAATTTAAAGTCGCTCAGCGCGCAATGGAGCGGGCTATGCTCGGCATTTCCTTGATAAAGCTATGATACTGAATAAACATTGTTTTTGATATTAATAAATATTTAAAAAAAATATATCATATTGTTTTTGGTTTAGTCGAGATCATCCTCACGGGCTGGCAGGGTTTGGAACGGTTGCCCTGGAAATATTAGAGCAGGTTCCAAACGTGGACGCGGTGCTGGTACCGACAGGCTGTGGAGGCCTTCTCGCCGGTGTGGCTACTTATATTAAGAATATGAAGCCTGATTGTCTCGTATACGTAAGTAAGGATTTAAAATAATTAAAATTTGCCTCTATTAACGGAATTTTAAAGTAATAAGTAGGTATACTTTATGCAGGCTCTAAATTAGGTAGTACTCTACGAAATTACTCTAGAAGTACATTGTCCAAAAAACGGGAAAAATCGAATTTTTTATTCATCTACTATGAATTCTATATGAATAGGTGTTAAATCATGAGCGTCGATACACACTAAATGGAGAGAGATGCGATCACGCCACTCCACTGCACCAAACTAAACTATTCACGTACCCATTTGAAAACTTACAAACAACTTAATAGAATAATAAAAACTAGGAAACCCGACTGTGTAAAAAATATTTACTAAAAACAAAAAGCCGGCCATGTGCGAGTCGGACTCGTACATGAATGATTCCGTACCACCGTACAATATTTAAAAAAAAAAGTTTCATGTATGAGGAGCCCTTCAATTTTTACCTTTATGATATTTTTGTAATTCGTTGTTATAGCGGCCACAGTAATATAAACTCTGTGAACATTTCAACTGTCTATTTATTTGAGTTCAGACGATACAGCCCTGCGACAGACAGACGGATGGACAGCGGAGCCTTAGTAATAAGGTTCCCGTTGGTACCCTTTAGGTACGGAACCCTAAAAAACAAACTCTATACTCTATAGAATGTGAATAAATTTCACTATTTTCTAAATATGACTAGAATGTTATATAACAATATGTACTATAAATATATATACAGACGAGGAAAAATCCTTAACCAAAAATGTTAGGTGGTGGTCTTTACATGAAAATAGACGATTTTAATGTTTACAACAAATATACTATATTTGCAAAGTGTGGTGCTTTTGTATTGTAATTAGTGTCATAATGGTACAATAATAGTGAAAGAAATAAAATTATGTGTTGTAATATATCATCATTTATCAAATTCTTCATCTCATTACGAATCTAACTACACCTCACAAGTTGAAATTCCTGTTTAGACACCAAAAGGTGCTAAAGAAATACACATAGGTATATACATACAGACACACACTTCCAGGCACACATTCTAAAAACATTACCCTCTGTAGTCGGGTAAAAAAATACAAGCTGGGCTCAAATAGACAATTTTTAAATATAAAGAAAAGACAGATATAGTATATACTTAGAAAATGTTATGTTTTTGTCCAACTAGACGATAACATAATAATAATAATAATAACCCTTCTTGAGGATCAGAGGTGGGGATGTCTAAATTCTACGAGATATTGATAAAGTTACTCGATCGACATCAGCGAAGCAGGTTTTGTAAGATATATGTACTCCAACTTTCTATCCCAAGAGGGGTTAGGGCTAACATGAGCACCGCAACAATTTTAATTTTATGCCGGAACGAGATGTCTCTATCGTACTACGCCGGTTGCCAGCGCACACGACCAGCGACACGCTAGAGTATAAAATGGTCCAAAAATTTAAACAAGAGTAGAGTGCAAGTTTATTTGCAAATAAGAAGAACCAGTGCGTACAGAATTTATTTTAACTAAAATATGTGTTGCGTTGATTCATGATAAATAAATATATATACCATTATATGCATTTAATTGTTCGTAGGGTGTCCAGGCTGAGCTAATGCCGGTGTTCTTCAAGTCGCTCGAATTGGGTGAGCCTGTAAATATTGCGTACGAGCCTACGCTAGCTGAGAATCTTGGAGTCACCTTCGTCGGATTTAACGCGTTCAGTATCGCTAAACCTCTCGTAGATAAAGTAGTAAGTAATATACGGATTTTTTCCGTTCCTAGTATATTACAGCACTTGCCACCGCTCTGTGCGGTTCCTAAGTGCGATGCACGTTACCTATTCGCACAAGTCCGCTACTCTTCACGCCGCATCTTCTACGAACGCACCGTTACTGCGACGGTTTGTGACTAACTTCAGGGCCACACAGATCAATGGCAAGCATTGTAGGTAATTATATAATCTGCAGGTTTTGCAGGTACATGTGTGATATTATGTCATTTGAACCTGGGAAGAGAGGATCTGGTCTGTGGATGATGGTTACATGACACAGAATTTATAGCTAAAATTGACGTCCATTGTTGCAAATCCGCAAATATTTCAAAATGTTTAACATAATAATAAGTTAGTAAATCAGTTATAATATCTCAATTATTAAAATTATTTAAAGCACTATGCAGTATAGATAAAAATAACCATATGCATACAAAACCAAAATAAAGAAAATACAAGAACAGAACATCAATGACAATATGGACAATTAACATGTTTACAAAAAGTTTTTTAGAGTGACTGCAGAATTTCTCTTTTATAATGATCCTCTCGTCTTAAAAAAAAAATATTATTGTTATTGTAAACCAAAAGTCATTTAAATAAAAATATATTACTAAACATAAATTATTGCTTGTGGGTCTTAATTTTAGGCTTAATTTCATGCATTAATGCATTAATATAGAACAGTGGTTTGAGGTAAAATAATTACGAAAAATTTCAGACGTACAGAATTTGAAAAGACTTTTTGAATATAATAATATTGCTTTGTTTTTAATTCGTGGATTTTCTTACAATACGGTGTCGGATATCAAATATCGGCAAGGATAATTATTACTATCATTTAGTTTTTTTTTTTTTTTTTAAGTTCTATGACAAAAATATTGTCACATATTTTTAAACATAAATAAAAGCAAGTGATCAGTGATTAATTCATTCGTATCAAGACATCGCAGCGCACGCCAGCTCGGCAACGTAAAATTATCATTTGTACAATAATTTAACCTCGTACGGCGGATTATTTTTATGAATAATATGATTTAGGAAATTTTATTTATATTTTTTTAAGGTTCTTGTATATAAATATCTAGTTGTGGGTTACAAGGAAATCTGCAAATTCAAAACAATGTTGTACATAGACATCGTATTGTGCGCAGCTATTAGTCGCCGAGAATTGGATAGCGCGAGCCATCCTGCACCTGATGGAAGCCGAACGGTTCATAGTGGAAGGCGCTGGAGCCATCGGCCTGGCGGCCATCATTGGAAACCTTGTGCCAGAACTCAAAACTAAGACGTTAGTTAATTTACGATTAAGGAAAGACCAAACTTCTATTGCGAAACTTCGCTGTATGTGTATAATTACCGAATTATAAAAGTTAGGGTTATTTTGAAGTAGGTACGGACTGCAGCAAATAGAATCGCATTCTTTTTTAGAAAAAGAGATTTTAAAGAAAAATTGATGCAATAATGAAACAGATCCACCAGGTTCCCGCCAAAAATCGAAAATTACATTTTAACTTTAGTTAGGTAGGTATTTATTAGTTATCGACACTGTCTAAAACACATAATGCAGACATCAACTAGAAGACATGATAAGAAAAATTGTTCATAACTATAGAGGAGTACCAATATATACGGAACTATGAAGCAACTGACTCGAGGCAATTCAACTTCCAAAAAATTATAGAGTAACTCCTGTATAATACACAAAATAATATCGCGACATTCGCAGCGTGTCACGTCATTGCATTCTGGTGTCAAATCGCTTGTGTGTCTTATCAAGTCTATTAGCAAGGCTAAAAGTACGTACGCCTCAGGACAAGCCGATTTGGTAATCTAAAAAGTCTCCTTTTTTTAATAGTTTTAAAGCGAACAGATCGTCCTACTAGACTGGCTCGTTTCAAAGGTCAAAAATTAATGGATTCACTAACTACGATTAGTTGGATCGCCTCAGAGTCTTATATCTGTCTGTGCCCGGTCGTTACGTCTTTATTTCGGCATTTGAAATAAGTCAATTTTGCTAGATTGACTTGCAGCGCCCTGCTGGACGCTGTACAATTTAAACCAAGAAATTAAATTACTCATATGTACCCTAAGCCCGAGTAGACGCAATGATCCAGGAGGAGTGAGGGAACAGTTCGATTCGGCTTGAGCCTTGCACTTATAAGGCCAACTCGCAGGATTAGATATTCAGAATTTTCATTAGAATCACAAAATACGAATTTTTCGGTCTGAAATACAATTGTTTAATAATTTACTATAAATAATAATAAAGATATTATCACAGTAAACATTTAAAAATCCTATTAATATCGTTTTGTACAGAGTGGTGTCCATACTCACTGGAGGAAATATGGATACCATATTACTGTCGCGTTGCCTGGAGCGCGGCTTGACAGTCGAGGGTCGTTTGGTGAAGTTCAAAGTATGATCTAAATTAAGTTATTACTTATTTACATCTTATATTAAAATATCGATAGGTCCAGAAATGAAACGTATATATAAAATAAATACATAAAGGGAAAGATTTAGACCCCATTTTAAGCATAGGTACTAGGAGCACAAAGGAGTGTGATATTCGGCATAGTTAAAGTTTATGTGGAGTAGGAGTGCAGAAAGCTGAAATCCACATACATACATACAGGGTGAGTTTTTGAGGTGGGACTCTATGGCCAAATCTCAAACTATGAGAAATAGCGAAAAGTGTTCAAATTATTTATGAGCTCGATTGTTGAAGAAACAAAACTGCATATTCACAAATTTGATAAATCTGTTGGGTACTTTTACAGGGGATCAAACCACATCATTTGATAACCTATATATATATGTGTGTGTGTGAAGGAAAATCTTTAGAACTCTTTATAAGCATACTACGCGCACGGAGGAGAGTGAGATTTAGCATATTTAAAGTGTATATGGAGTACAAGTGCAGAAAGCTAAAATCTATATTCACCTACCTAATATGTGTTACAAATACTGTCAACCATACGAGTTTAATAAACCCATTTTTACCCCTGCAGTGGGGTGAAAATGGGCTGATGAAGTGGAGGTACATGGATGTTGATCTCGCCCTAATTACCTAACCACACCCACTAGACCCTAAAAACCACTAAACATATAAATATGACGTGGATCGTAATAATTACGATAAACAGTTACTAGTTTTCCATGTGTTTTTCAGGTTGACATAAAAGACACATCCGCAGCAAACGCAGAGCTGATGCGATTGTTAGCCAACGGCGGCTTCAACGTCATCCGCCAATATTCGGATCGAGTTTGGGTGGCAGGTGACATTTATACTGTTGAGGTAAAATACGTTCCCTCGTACGTACGATTATTATTAATGTATTAGCTTCTGTAGGTATTAAATAGAGAAACTGAAATTCCGTCGAACTATACACACGACGACGTCTAAAGAACAGCGTGGCTGGCTGGCTGGCTGGCTAAATGGCTGGAATGGAACAAATGGCTGAAGACTAGCCATCGTTGCGCCATATGCAAATGAACGAAGTTATTATATGGTGACTATAAGATATAAGTGCCTCAAACCTACGTATTTTTCTGAAATAATACGTGTTTGATTACTGAGGTATAATTTAAGTTAAAAATTTAATACCTAGTTAAGGTTAATTCGAGACAGCTTAGTGATAGTGATATATTGTAAAGAATATTATATTATAAAAATTGCTAATACTCTGCTTACTTACGTAATATTTGAAAGACTCCTAACGCAGTTTCGTTGCATAACGATCGATTCGCAGTGAGAAAGTCAATCCCTAGTCTAGTTTGAACTCAATTATAAGTTATAATAACCTATTTCATGGCATCAATTTTATTTCAGATGAAACTAGTATGCGAAGCGAAAAACTTAAATCATGCATTGCAACTAAAAAGAATAATAGAACATGCATATCCATGCATGTCCTCGTTTGAGACAGAACCATTTAATGATAAAAAGCTGTGTCCCTGTCAGATAAAGAAATGTAAAAAATAAACATCGTCTTCTATGTAAAAAAAGTTGTGATAAAAAATGGTATTCATATGGCAAAACATTTTTTTAATAAACGAAATTACTCCATCTTGCATATTTTTGTCAATTTCACTCTATTTTATTCATTCTACAATATTTAAAGGCTACATCATACTTACTGATGTTGAAGTTTGGGTACCTTCAAAACTGGTGTTTTGACCTACCTATCCCAATCCGCTTTATCTGAGCTTATTCTATTTAAAAATCGGCCAAGTGCGATTCCGATTTGCACACGAAGTGTTCCGTACCACGTTACCGTACAATATTTAAGAAACACGTTTCTTATATGCGGAGCGGACCCGCTTTAATTTTTAACTTTATTTGATTTTTATCATTTGCTGTTATAACAATCATTGCCATACACTCCATGAAAATTTCAAGTGTAAACAATGATCTCACAACCACCAATCCCTAAAAAACGTTTCTTTTGTGGGGACCGGCCCCCTTTGATTTTTAACTTTATTTTGTTTATTATTTATTATTATAGCGGTTATAGTAATACATACCTACCCTGTGAAAATTTCAAGGGTCTAAACTATTACGGTTCTAACGATAAATATGACTTGAATGCTATATAACAATAATATGTACAATAATGTATGTATACATACAAGAAAAACCTTTAACCAAAAATGTTAGGTGGTGGTGGTGGTGGTAATATTAGGTAGATACTTCAAATAATAGAATGGCTGCCAGAGCTAAGGACGCGAGCGGGTTGCTTTTCGCGGTTTACTTACGCATGCATGCGTTACAAACAGAATGCTCGTTTGTGATTGGTGTAAAGTATTTTTACTTTACACCAATCACGAGCCTAGTACTGTAAAATACAAAATTTAATACAACATTACGGTACAAGTTTCGATGTCATATAGACCGTATTAATAGCAAATGTAATGAAAAAAAAATAATACAAATCCAACTGTGTAAAAAATTTTAACTGAAAAAAGAAAAACAAGTTCTATAATCATTAGCGTTTTGTGTGAGCAATGTAGAATGCATACAGAACACGTCTTCACGCGACGCAAGCAAACGGAGCAGCACCACCGAGCAAGTCAATGTGTTGACTGCGGGTGCTTCGCTTGACGTGCACGAGGGACGCCAACTAGTTTTCATGAACACAGGAATAACTGGACGTAGCATTGCGGACTAACTTACGTGACCGTCATTGCATTGCTTCATTGGTTGTTCAGTGACAGTAGGGAGTTTAGGGTTTTTATTACCTTTATGGTGCCAATACTGTTATAGACAGACAGACAGGAAGATAAATGGACAGAGTAAAATTAAAAGGGTATACTTTTTGCCATTTTGGCTATGGAATCCCAAAAACTGAACTCTTACAGAATCACTCTCGTGTCTGTCTGGCCGTCCGTCACAGCTTGTTTTCTCCGAATGTACCTACTGGCTGGACAAAAATTTAAATTTCATACGTACAGTATGGTTATGATCATGCGTCTTTTCGCAAATATTTATCACGTCCTGCTCTTTTAGACAAGTTTAGACTGAATTATGGTGTAATAAATTGGAATCTCGCTGTGACCAGAGATGCTGCGACAACCATGCGCGCGGCGCGTTTCGATATTGCCGCCGCGCCGTGCGGCTGACCCAGTGTTGCCAACTTAGGGGTTTTCCCCCCAGATTTAGGGCGTAAATAAGTGAGATGGGATTTTTTTAGGGCTCTAAAATTTTTAGGGGTATTTTCAGGGATTTTTTGACTCTTTAATATTTTTAAATTGATAATATTATGTTAATATTTATTTCTTGACTTAGCGACTTATAACGACATCTAGTACGTAATTCTACAACCACTCTGTGGTGACTGGCGGCAATACTGGCGCCACTGGCGGCCATTTTATTTATTGTCTGTGCATATGCTGGTTATTGTTGTGACTGTGACTTGAACTTGAAACTTGAACGTATGTTTGACATTAGCTTAATATGTCATATGTCATATAGGATACCGCCAAAAAAATAGGTTATGATAAGAATATTCTTACGACGATTGTTATTTCGATTTTGGTTTGTATTGTGTGTCGACAAGAAATGTGTTAATGATGCCTAAGGAAAATAAATATAAAAAAACGTACAGTCAGAAGTACACGAAGATTTGGGAAACAGATCCACATCTAAAAGGTAAATAGATTTCATTACATTTTTGTAATTTATAAATGATCAAGACAAACAATTCAATTCTAAATCATTACGAATTTATATTTATATATTTTTTAGGGCCACAACTCAATAATTAAGGCGATTTTAGGGGTTTTTGACCCAAATTTAGGGATAAATATTTTTGAGAGTTGGCAACACTGGGCTGACCGAACGGTGGCAATGGGCTAACCACTTACCTACAAATGACACATGCATTGTTTGTGATTTAAATTAGTCTCTGATTTCCCACATGTTTCATTTACCTCTAAACTTCTACGCACTTATTTTATATTATTTTCATGGACCCTTCTTCTGTATCTTCGCACTTTCGTTCTAATACTATTTTGTTTTTTTCCAAAATGATTGTGATAAGATAACGTCACTGTCACATAATAAATTTTCACATTTATTTCGATCACTATGAAATATGTTTACCTATTGTAAAAAAAAGAGAAACAACCAATAACGAATAGATTAGATATCATTAAGAGACCAAAATCGCGACTTTTTAACCCGAATTACAAACGGTTACTGAACGCAGCGGCGGGCGCGCAGATTAAAACACTGCGCTTGTGGCGGTCAACGTCATAGAATTGTAAGTTAATGATTTTCAAGTGCATGTTTCATGGTGGTTTTCTTGGAAATTATTAACTCGATGACTACCTATGGTTTCTTTGGAAAAATTGGTCCAAAAAAACAGGAGATGCGAACAAATAAAAATAAAACGTTAGACAGGATACAGACAGAATAGACAGTTAAGTGCTGACACACTTTTTATTAGGACAACGCATCTGTCCGCACATACGTCTAATGTTGCACTCGCTGCCCAATGGCAGTATGTGGGTGAAGCATGTGAGGCTTAAGCCTCAATCAAATCAACTTATTGCGATCAATAATAATCAGGCTTTTTTATATTTAAAATTTATTCGAGAGTTTATGTATTACAGTAATTACCTATTATTTATCTAAATAAACTCTACTAAAACTGCTATGAGTACCATGTGATGGCAATTTTATGTTTAGTAAACACTCCTTCGCAAATCAGCAGCGGGATGAACTGAGCTGAGGTTAGCAATGACTTGACTTATATTTTATATTTTGGCATAGTATTAATGGAGAGACACATATATTTATTAACTTATGCAGCAATGGACTATGCTCTCATTTATTAATACTGCAGCAAGTGACTTCTGGCCTCGCCCTCGTGGGTCGCACAAACAGTATTGAGAGATAATATGGAAGTGAGTAATCATCATCATCATCATCAGCCCATTTTTACCCCACTGCAGTGGCTTAGGCCTCCCCCAGGGTGAGAAGGGGGGCTTGGAGTGAGTGAAGTGAGTAATCGCTTTGTCGCAATTACTCGTACACAACTCATGTCGCACATTACTAAAATACATCTGGTTTGTTTGGTTATATAACTGTTCAACAAAGTCTACCTATTAAGTACCTATATTTATTAGGTAGTTATATAGCTATACAATTATTTTTACAGTATCATACTTCAAATGTAAACACTTTGAAAATGTAGTTACCATGTGTTTTTTACTTAATAAATTAACAAAAACATAAAATTGTATCACTGTCGCTGCTAAAGAATATAGGGTTTTAATTGATGGAACACTCACCATATTCTTCAGACTTCACTCCTTATCATTTGTTTCCCATATTAAAAGAACATGAATCTTGGACACAAAAAACTTGCAAAGCGGTACTTATTAAATATATCAATACAATAAATTATGATGAAAAAATATGAAGTATAGTAATTTTATATTTTTATGCCATTGCAACTGGGAGCTATCTGATTGGCCCTCTTGTGCATCTGTGAAGGTTAATAGTAATTTGACTAGTGCTCTCGATTTGCACAATTTGCTGTTAGATATAGAGGGCTCATACGCACTTAATAATTATATTTTCATCTGTCAAAAAAATTTTTACAATTAACTTTAATGTTGAAGACAACTCCGTACCTCAGAGAGCATGTTGAGCCATCACGTCGGTCCACTTAATAAATAATATCTACTAGAAAAGGCCAATAGTGAAACAAAATGGAGTCGGTTAAAAATATGTTTCAATGTGTACATTTAATTTTAAAAATTTAGTTCTTACAAAAATTATTAATACTACACTCATTTAATTGATGGCCAAAGCATCATTCTGTGCTTCCTGTGCTAACTGGACTTGCAAGTTTAGCAATTTATTTTTCAAAACGACAATACCCATTAGAACTATATTTTCAGGTTTCAGTGCTCCCGATGACTCTACATTATAAAAGAATTTATTTGGTTTAGCTTCCCAATTGAATTCGGCTTCATATTGATCATCGTCTAGTTCTGTATGTTCACTCTTTGGCCATTCATCAGGTTTCGGATATAAAGTATGTTTCATTATGTTATCTGGGTCATATTCAAATGAAACACCAGCTGTCGGATTCCATTTAGCATGTTCTTTTCCAAACCCTTTTTTAGCATACGCTCTCAACTTCAACTCTTGCCCTTTACGAAGTTTAATTATAAGTATTTCATCAGTTTCTCCATATTCTGCTTGGTCATCATCTCTGTGGCGTGAGGTGACTGGAACTACTCTAGGGTCACTAGATTTCAAGTCTGCTGTTGTAACATGTCTAGTTTGGTCATCTGTGCATTTCACATCCAATGTAAATTCCACACTACATTCTGAACAGAAATCTGCGCACATACAGTCTCTGGTATATCGTATTTTATCCACTACGTCATCTGAGATTAGTGGAATAAGGCCTATACGATGTGCTAGGAACTCGTCACTGAGCACAGTAGAATTAGCTTCAAGCTGCACCCAATCGATGGCCATTGTAGGTGTTTCAGCAATAAACACTCGACGCATGCTATTTGCGACGCTTAACTCAGTGTCTTCAACTACAAATTTCACATTTTCATCCGTAAGTTCTGTAATATGAACTGAAGGTTGGTTAGCGTACGGCATTATATTTATTATTAAATATTCACTATATTCAGAATCCAACAGCGCAGACTAATCTATTAACAGCATTAACAGTGTCTATCTATTAATAATAACTAACTACAAAGTACTCTGTGAACCACAGACATATTCTGTGGACAATCTGTGACAGTTTGTTTTTTATTAATGCTGTTGATCTGGAGTCCAGAACATAGAATCAATTATATGAATCAACTATCATCAATAGCACTAGCTAGTGATCAATGAGCTGTCAAATTTATAAACTTTTTTTAAATAAGGTGCACGTCATGCATTGCACGACACAGTAGATAAACGGCACGTAAACGGATTAAAAACCGGAATGGCATTGATTTGCCCATTTTCTGTTGTTATGAATGTTTGTGATTGACTGATGTTTGTAATGATGATTATTAATAATTTTATAGAGAGTATAGAGTTAAAATGATTCCATGTGACTGAGTGATTACTGTTTAACTAGGTAGGAGTTTTTTTCGAAATGGCGCATGTGGACTGACGTATTTTTGAGCATTCAGTAATACGAATTTTACACTGACTCCGTGCCTCTGAGCGCACGTTAAGCTGTCGGTCCCGGATGCCATCAACGGATAGCGGTCCACCAACTCGCGCTGGAGTAGCGTGGTAGATTAAGCTCCAAGCCCCCTCACCCTGAGGGGAGGCCTAAGCCCCTGCAACGGGACATAATGAGTAGGTGGAATGGAATTGAAAAAAAAAACTAATTTTACATCTGAAGTCACCCAAAATTCGGTAAGACCATTTTTTCTATCATACAGTTTTTATATTTTCAATCGAAAATATGGTTCAAAATAATAAACTGATTTCATTGTTTTAATTTCGACAAATATGGTTTTTTAGTTAGGTACCTATTAATTTTTCAAAATGATGATTGGTAAGATCGGATATTACAACATATTATTATTAATAATTTTATAGAGTATAGAGTTGAAATGATTCCATGAGACTGACTGATTGCTGCTGTAGCACAAGGGGTTTTTTTCGAAATGGCGCATGTGTAATGACGTATTTTCTGAAAACCAAATGTGAAGAAACACTGACATATCATATAGGTATTTAATTTTTACTCGTTTGATTCAATGTGAATTCTGTGAAATGTAATTATATTGAGGTTTTGTCAAAAACTGAGTCACTCCACGTGCGTCAAATATTTAACATTTTCAAAAATTTAAAACTAAAAAACTGAATTTTTTAAATCAAACAAACGAAGTTCGTTTTTTATTTTGAACTATATTTTCGACAGAAAACATATAACGGCATGTTACAAAACGTGGTCATACCCAATGGAGTGTCACGCAAAACTATTGTAGATGGCGCTCTCTGCGAAGGTTCCTTCTTTACATATTGTAACATTTATATTTTATAAACATATTCATATGTACCTATTGTATAGAAATATATAGAATATATTTATATAGAAATTTATATATATAGAAATTCCATTAAAATTTCAACTTTTGTATGAAACTGACTGTCGATTGAGTACCTACTGTAGTACTGTGGCTCATACGCCATCATTAATCACGTGATGTTTTTTAGCATTTTTTAACTCGCTCCTGCAGGCTGATTCTGAACTATCGCTCTAAATAACGCGGGCGATATTTAACACTTTCATTCGGGTGAAAGGATATCGCTCTTAACACTTTACAGTTATTCTGAACTTCAAAGGTAGCACCGGAGATAACACCTTACATCCGGCGAAAGTTTTTTTTCTATGTTGGCATTTCGGAACATTTTTTTGTGTCAAATCATAAATAAACGTCAAGTCAAAGTGTCAAAGTTAGACGAGTGTCAGATGTTATTAGTTTTTACTGGTTTTTACTTGACAATTATTCTGTTTACTTTATTAATTAATATATAAATAAATCGTTCAGTTATAGTTTATATTTGGTTTGGTGGTTTATGTATATAAATTAGTATATTTGGAGAGTCACCATGTCTGAAAATATTGTGTGAGTATACAGTTTACATTTTAAATTACCTAGGTATCTATTGTATGCACTAAAAGCACTCAAAATTTTATGTATATGGGGAATCATCCCCAGTTTGCCATTGGCAATTTTCGTGGTCCACTGGGCAACAGATTAAATGAAAAAGAGTGGGGTACATTAACGGATAATTTAAATAGTTTATGGCCAACTAAAAGTATGAGCCAGTGGAAAATAGTAAGTATATTTCATTTTCATGTAGTACCCAAGTTCTTAGTAAACAATTTTTTTTTTTTTCATTTCACAACAAAAGACATTTTGTACTTTGTACATTTCTCATGTCCATGTATCTAATAGTTGTTCTCATGTCCCCACGTGCCATGTCAGTAGACCAAGCTGATATGCTGATTATACTGGGCAACCTTCTAAAAGTTATTTTTCTATCCCTCGGGATCATTACTTTTTTCTGGGTGAAAGGCACCCTATGTCCTTTTCTGTACCCCTGACATGTATGCAAAATTTCATGATGATTGGTTGCGTAGTTAAAGTGTAACAAACTCACTTTCGCATTTATAATATTAGTAAGGATATCAGTGCTAATTGTGTGATATATCTGCACATGTGTATATAGATCATAGCATGTGGCTTTGTTATTCATATATATTGATGTTATATACTTTGATTTTAGATTTGGAAAGAAATAAAGCAAAAAATAAAATGCTGATTCAAAAAAAGCAATTGCTGCAACTGGCAATAATATGAAAAATGTTCTTATGACCGATGAAGAATTAAAACTTCTTTCTGTTCTTGGAACAGAAACTTCATTGGGCATAGAAGGCGTCCCAGAAAGTGGAGTTGAAGAAAATGTAATGTTTGGTTAGTGTTCAATCAAAAGTTCAACTTGTAAGTTATGTACTAAACTTTGTAGATTCATTTTGAATATTGTAATGTACCAGCTCTTGCCTTCGGCTTCACCTGTGTGGCCATAATAACATAATATCTACTACTACTACTGCTAGTAGTCATACTAACATATAAAGCTGTTAACTATTTCTTCTCATAGTAGTCCTTCTTTGACTTCTTTTTAAGTTCTATTCCCACTACTATCCCAATTTATAACAAACAAACAAAACAAAAAGTTAATTCATTTCTAGTACAATTTTAATTATCCATGGATTAAGTTATGCTTGGAGTAAGTAAACAGATTAAGTATATAAATACTTATGTAGGAGTCTCAGCTCTTCTATAACATGTACAGATAATAATATTTTGTGTGTACTTACTAAAACTTTATATAACTTGAAACTTTGCTCGTGCTCGCTTGCTCGATAATTTGAACTTTTATCTTTATTTCATTAATTTATTTAATATGTAGTTTATTTTTAAATGTATGATTTGTAATGACATTTCGGTGATTTTATACATAATTTTTCTTTCCCTTAACATACAAAATGGAACACTTGGTGTGTGAGCCCGACTCGCACTTGTACATTTTCTTTTTATTTAGGCACATTCTTTTTTTTAATACTTTACAGAAATTAAAATTAAACTGAAGAAATTGAAAAATGTACTATAAATGGATAATTTTACTGCAAATACATTTAATTGTCAATATAATAACAAAATATATAAGTAAATATTAGATATTAATATGAATAACATAACAATTAATGATTTGTTATATTTTTAACATATTTGAATATTCTCCTGAATAAAAGTCACTAAGACCTTTATTGTACTTTTACATATCTGTTCAAAGTCCACAAGATGGAAAAATCTCAGTTCGGTGTATGGATGGTTACCCATGTATTGTTCAATTTTGTTTCAAAATTCAAAATTTTTTATTCAATATAAGATGTAAGTGTGTGCACTTATTGAAAGTCAAAATGCATTTACCACCGGTTCGGAAGTACTAGAAAGAGAAGAACCGGCAAGAAACTCCCTCTGGTATTTTTTATTTTGTTAATTTTTTCAATGTAGAACACATGACCATGCATATTTATCATTTAAATATTCTTTGACATAATAATAGGCTTTTTTTTATGAGCTGAACTTTTATAAATTTTTTAAATTGTTTGTTATTTAATTGTAATACTTACATTGGAAGTCTATTATAAAAACAAACACAGTTGCCCATGAAGGAATTGTAAGAGTCTCAGAGCCTCAGTCTCATCTTGCTATTTTTGAATTATCTTTACATACTACGGCAGTTAACATAAAACAATGTGCCTGTAAATTTTAATCTGTTTCATTGTTAAAATGGCAGAGCTATAAGCATATATGTGACATAGGTACAGATGGACGGACATCATGATGATTTGTAAGGTTCTCGTTTTTCGTCAATTGTGTACGGAACCACTAAAAAGGATAGAATACCTATTAAGTTATTCATATTTTTGACTTGTATAATTTATGTACCTAAAATGTTCTTACTTTTTTCACAGATATGCAGAGCAGAGTTTGAAGATACTAGTAATTTTCCAAATTTAAACAATTACACAAGAACACAAGAATGTATAATTTCGCATTCTCAACATAGTAGCAAAAACTTGAATTTCAGCAGGCATCGATTATCGTTATCTGAAATTGATCATAATAAGAAGAAACAGCCTATTATTTAAATATCTCTCTGTATCCTGCCCCTTATGTGAATTTACTACATTAAGCAGGCTTGTGGCAGACATGGTCATAAAGAATTACACAATTAGGGTTGTGCACATGCCATACCCATCTATATCAGTGGTTATAAGAGTAAAAGGACTGCCAGTGAATTGATTTTAAATTTATTATTCCTGTTGATTAAAACAATTTTTTTGATAATCACTGAACTTATAAAAATTATATATATATTAATACCTATATACTATAAATCATAATATTTTTTATTAATATAAATGAAATTATTTAATTTACTGTTGATTTTTGTTAATAAAACATTATTTTAAAATCTGTTTTTTTTTTAATTATATGTACATATTGTATATATTAATACCTATATATTATAAATCATATTTTTTATTACAATATATAAATGAAAATATTTAATTTACTGTTGATTTTTGTTATTAAAACATTTATTTTAAAATCTATTTTTTAAAAATTATATCTACATATTATATATAATAATACCTATATATTATAAATCATATTTTTTATTATATAAATGAAAATATTTAATTTACTGTTGATTTTTGTTAATAAAACATTTATTTTAAAAATTGTTTTTTTATTTTAAAATCTGATTTTTTATTAGTTCATTTAAAAAAAAATATTTGCTAAAATTTGCCAAATGTAAAACAAAAAAAAATACATGGATATACATAAAAATAATCTTTTTGCACGCCTCATAAGCGAACTTACAGGATAATATGAGTACACATATATCAAGTAAAGTAATGTGTCAGGCATATAGAATATGTTTCTAAAACAATTATTTTGTTAAACATAGTAAATAATAAGATTAAAAATATTTTTTTCCAGACATCCATGTGTCTGTGTATATGGATCCATGTATGTGGCAGGGAAATCGATCGAAAAAATTATACTGGAATATTTTTTTTATCTTCTAAAGTATCGCAAGGTGCACTTTCTCAATTGATTTTAGCGTTTAATTCTCTGTTATTTAATTATTATTTATAAAAAAACTAAAATATGACTACTTAGACATTTGTATTTTTTAACTATTGAATGAATATATGAGGCGTGCCATTTTGGATTAATTCCATTTATTTTTCCCTAAAAAATAGATTTTCTCGAATCCTGATGCAGAGAGTAAAGAGATTACAAGATTCAAATAGGCGATTGCAATTATAAAAGTGATTTATGAATGAGTCTTTACAATGTTCAAATTTTGTAGAAGATTATATGACTTTTTTTAATGTTGAAGTATTCAAAAAGGTTTTTGGTATAAATGCAAACAAAAAATAAAAATATCTATTTATTAAATCCTCTCAAATCAACAGTGCAGCTGCCCTACTTCTTTCATTTCCACGATGAGTAGGAAATTTCTCTGTAGAGATTTCTGCAGGTACAATCGTTTCAATTTTGGGATCTGGTATCCTAAAAAGATAAAATGATAGTTAAATTATATTATTGTTATTTTACTAGTGTTTATTACTAGTTTACTAGTGTTTACTTAGTTTAGTTTACTAGTGTTTACTAGTGTTTAGTGTGTACATCAATACGACAATAATTGGAAACATTGGCTAAACTATGTCATAGGAGTATTTCGAAGTAACTATTAAATAAATCCTAGGATTGAAAAAAAATTAACACCATTCTTAAATATTGGTTCACTGACCAATAAGAGTGGTAAGAGTAAAAGTTTATACCGATGTGAGGGTCTTTAATTTGTGTATGATAGTTTAATCGATACATCTTGTCGAAGATCTTAAAAATTATAAATTGTCAAGTGACTAAACTATTGCATATTTTTGATAGAATTTTTACATGCAGACTATATATTATAAATCATATTTTTTATTACAATATATAATTGTATTGTGCCTACTTGTATTGATATAAAATATAAATTAAACTTACCTCCTTTCAATATTATTTAACTGATTTCGAGTTTTCCGAATTTTTAATAAATACGCAACATGACTTGCAAAAAATAAACCCATAGCTATCTTCTAATGTCGCGAATTTTTAAATTGTGACCAATTTATTAATATTTATGCAAATTATGTTATAATTTCACAAGATATCACTCCGATAATACATGTAACACCTGCCTCAAAGATAGCGGTAATTTTCACCGTCGTTTAACGCTTTTACTTGTCACTTTATATCTACCGCGTAAACTAACACACAATCAGAATAGCGAATAGTGTTAACTTGTCTATGGACCTTTAACTCGCGATAATTTTTACTGCTCGAGCTGTCATAGAGTTATCGCGAGTGAAAAGGCTGAGTTCAGAATATGTATCGGTGTTAAATCGAACATATCACCTTATCTCTCGCGATAAGTGAACTTAACACTAGTTCGGAATCAGCCTGCTGGTGATACGTGGTGAGGTTTAAGACCATTTAAGACTCCCTCCCTCCCAAAATCACGTGTATTTTTTAGTACAAAGTAACTTTAAAATACAGGTAACCGAGCCGGACGGTTGTCGCGGCGAGCGGGGAATGGTTGCCTGTAACGGTGACTCGAGGTCACACGCCGCTTAATTCGGTTGTTTAAAAATCACGCGTTCAACAACAAAATAAATACATGTGATATTTCGTGATTTTTATCGGACCTCCTCCCCCCTTTCGAGCCTCATGTGATTAATGGACGACCCCTATCTCTATGGACATCCATGTTGTTTGTGGACATTATGAAAACCATATGAAAACTGAGTGTAAATGATGATACGGAACATATGAGATTAAGAGATATTTTCTTATATAACTATCTCTAATAACTTATTGTTCCACCGCACAAAAACTTATATGGAAAAAATCAGTTGAAATGTAAAATCCCTTACTTGATAAATAACTTGCCCCTACAGTTAAGAAACAGCTTAACCTGCAGTAATATTAAATTCAAACTTAAATCCTACTTTATGGATAATTTGAGCTGCACCAGTTGAGAAAACAGGTGTCTGCTTATATGGTATAGCGTAACTATATGCACTTGCTTTCTATTTGCCTTTTGCTTTGATACCTCAAATTAAATCAAATCACAATTAAAGATCACACTGTATTTACACATTCTTTACACACAAAGATACATTCATATCCGCACGGTGGCGGCGCCAGATTGATGAGATTTCAATCTACCCGCAGACGGATCTCAGTATACAGGAAAACTTTTCAAGTTTTTGATATATACTGTTAATGTAAAAATTGTTTAACTTTGTTTTTATCAATTAAATAAATAAAAAAAAATAATGATTCGCGCTGACAATGCTCTTGTTCAACATGTTCACCATAGATTATAAAAGGAATGGCTAATTTGCACCGACTAATTTTCAACTAAATCGAAATACGACGATTGTCTTAAATTTAGTACCTCGCTGCTACATCTACTGCCTCTTATAATATTGTTGCGCGTTGCGCCAAATATTATTACCACATCTGGACCAAAACATAATATTTAGTACATGTTTAGAACCTCTTGTTTATCTGGATATCTTGAAACTTGAAACACAAAAAAAACTTTGACAAATTGACAAATCGGAATTTCAAACTAATACTATATTATCTTTGGAACCTTTGGAACCATAGACATACATATTTTGGAACCCACGAAGAAATGGCAAAACACGGCAAACGAACAAACCTGCCAAATTTTAAATGAGCGATACTTTAGACCTTGAAAAATTATACATAACCAAAAATATTTTAATTTAGTCACGAAATTAAAACTACGAAAACTATTACAGAGCAAAACATAGTATTGCAGTACAGATATGTCTGTAAGTTTTAATTTGAACTACTTATTACCTAGAAGTGCTTAGAGTTGCTGTTAGTAGCATATTTAATGGCGTAGGTAGCAAGCAGTAAATACATAGGTAATATTCGTAAGTCAATGGTTATGGGTAAATAAATAGGTACTAAGTACATTCTACATCCGTTCCGTTCCGTTCCAATGACTCACCAGCCAGCAGTTCTGCTGTAAGGACGCGGAGATCCGAGACACCAATGAGCCATAGTAGATAGGACGGAGTGTAGGTGCGTAGGCTGCAGTCGGGATATAGGAATGACAGGACGTTGAGCCGACCCGAATACCAGCATCGTAAAGCCAGCATGAGGAAGATAGATACTATATTTGGTGTGTAACATATAGAGGATGGGATAGTATTCACTGCCACCGTGGGAGTTCGTTTTTTCGGGGATTCAGTCGTTAACTAAGTATATTCAGTGTCCGGATCCGACTCTGTATCCGTTTCTGGAGACTTATAGATTTCTTCTGCCATTCTTTTTAACGTTGTTCTGTTTTCCGTAGTTCTTTTCCAATACTCCTTGTCGTAGTTTGTGTAGTTATTGATGTAATGTTTTAAGGAGCATTTCCATGTATAAATATGACGGCCTACTTTTCATTTTTCTTCATTGTAGTTATATGCTACGTGGAGTAGGTGAGGTATTTTTCTTCTTAGCATATGTCCATATTAAGAGATTCTACGAACTTTTATAGTTTTAGTTATTGTTTTTCCGTAGACGATTTCCCAGATTTTTTTGTTGGGTGTATCTTTTGCTACCTCCAGCAGACTCTTCAAAATATACCGTTCGTGTCGTCTATAATGCTTGAGCGATTGGCTTTTGTTAGCGCGGTCACATTAAGGCCGTAAGTCATGACTGGTGAGATAACCATTTTGTAAATGAGTTTTGCGATTTTCCATTCCAATTTGTTTTGTTGTATAAAGGGTAGAAGAATTTTTGAATAACTCAAGGTTTTCTTGCATCTAGTTTTTATAGTAGCTTTTCTGTTGTGCGTTTCTGTTATATAGGTGCCTAGCATTGTGCCTAGGTATTTTATTTCTTGAACGGGGCGTATCATTGCGCCTCCTAGTAGAACGGGGCTTTGTTTGTCGACGGTGCGGTGGGACCAAATGGGTCCCGTATGACGAGCCTCGTTTTGTACTAAGTACATTCTACATCATTAAAAAAAACTGAAATACGCCGGACTGTTTTTCGAAATAGTTTCATTTTTGAACATGTAGGCACAACATGAAACTATAATTGCGTTTTCACAACATTCATCTAAGTTCATATTTTTTAGATTTTTGCTGTTTTTCGAAATGGTTTCTTTTTTAACAACATGTAGGCACAACAAGAAACTATAATTGCATTTTCACAACATTCATTTAAATTCATGATTTTTCGATTTTTGTTTTTATTTTGCACGTGTGAATATATGGTGAAAATGCAATTCGTTTCATGGAGTAGGTCCATGTTGTGAAAAAAGAAAAAAAATTGAAAAAAAATCCCGCGCATTTAAATTTTTTTATGGTGTATGAAAATAAAAATTTATAAACCTAGTTTTGGCTGATCTGAGTATCAGTTTTTTTTTGGTAAAGGTTTAATATGGTGCAACCGTTAACGCCATTTGTATATTTTGATATTTATTTTACTAATAGCGACCGCCCGCAGCTTCGCTTGCGTAGACAATACATTCCTGTTTTAGGTAGTATTAACATTCGAAATGGTTAATACGTAGGTACTTTTTGCTAAAACTAATATTGGGGACACCCATTCAAACTTTCAATCTTCATTGTCCCCACTCCTTTAAGAAAACCGATGCTCCCATACTTTTCACCTCCCGTTTTCCACCCTTGATATCCAAAAACCCTGAAAGACGTCATTATTTATTTATGTTAAATTTTATATGTTTCTAACTTTAAAGAACAAAGACTCTCATACGAAGACCCTCCATCCCTTCCTCCTTAAATTTGAAATTTCCAAATATTCCTTTCTTAAAAAATTTATACTCACGTTATAAAATAAACCACTGTTCCAAATTTCGGCTTCCTAGATTTAGTCGTTTCGGCTTTATCTACGCTGATAGATCAGTGAGGACAAACGACAGACAGCCACAAAAAGTAACTGATGTCACTCTTGACAACCTTCTTTCACGTCTGCAAAGTTTCATTAAAATCTATTCAGCCGTTTTGGAGATTAGCTCGAATAGACACATAGACGTACAGACAGACAGACGGACAAAAAGTAGCGTATGTCACTTTTGACCACCTCCTTTTCATACCTGTGAAATTTCATTAAAATCAATTTAGCCGTTTTAGAGATTAGCTGGAATAGACAAATGGACGTACATACAGACATACAAAAAGTAGTGTATGTCATTTTTACCACTTCCTTTCCACATCTGTGAAGTTTCATCAAAATCGGTTAAGCTGTTTTGGAGATTTGCTCGGACAGACAGACAGACAGATAGTGTTATTTTATACATATAGCCTATAGCTTTCCTCAATAAATAGACTATGCAACACAAAAAGAATTTTGTAATTCGAACCAGTAGTTCCTGAGATTTGCGCGTTCAAACAAACAAACAAACAAACTCTTCAGCTTTATAATATTAAGTATAGATTTGTTTACTTTAAGTTTTATTTTCATTAATATGAGAAAAAAACTTAATAATTTGCGTAATAATGTTTTTGTGACACACAGGACCTAGAAGATCCGTTTTGTGACCCCAATGATCCGATTAAAATCGAATATGACGACATATTGGCTGCATCGCATCGAATCTGTTCATTGGTAGTAAAAACACCATGTACTGTAAGTATAAATCTACGGATTTATTGAAAATTCTTCTTCAAATTAATGTACAAACTTACATATAAGTAGTGTAAAATTGGGGAGTCTGGCTCACATTTTGTATGGTATATAATTGGGGAGTCTGGCTCACTTTTTCGTTATTTGCTGAAAACCGTGGTCCGTTTTAAAAGTCTCGCTTCGCTCTCACGGACCACGGTTTTCAGCAAATAACGAAAAAGTGAGCCAGACTCCCCAATTATATACCATACAAAATGTGAGCCAGACTCCCCAATTTTTTTTCTCGGAAAACACGATCTCTCATTTTGAGGTGAAAGAAATTTTATAAAACACTCACCGTTACGACAACCGATAACTTTAAACACATGACAAATTTCAACACCAACAAAATTTTTACTCTTAAATATTTTACTATAAGTCACAACACGACAACACGAGTTGATTGCAGGACGTCGATTTACTAAATGGTAAATCAAGTATGTCCCTACTCTACACCTAATCCCAATTAAAAAACCGGATAAGTCCGTTTAGCATATATTATTGAATTTTACTTAATAAGTAGATGAAAAGAAATATACTTCTCACTAGAACTATAATAATTTTTTTATAACAACTTTGTCACCTAAGATTAACTAAATTATTTAAAAACTTATGCATTAATTATTACGCTGTTTTTTTTTTATTCGATTGTATTTATTTCATTAGAACTACAATAATTTTTTACAACCTTTTTTCTCGTATAAATTGCTTAATTAATTAAAACTATAAAATGTTTTCTTACTTAATATTATTGCTGTAATATCGTATTCAATTTAACTTTAAAAAAATATTTTGAAATACAGATTTAGACCCTTTCGGAAACAGAATACTTACACACTTCCATTAAAAGTAATAAGGACTTTTGTTCCAAATTATGAATGAATTATTGTTTTGACAAAGACACGTGTATGGTACAGTTAACAATACGTTTTATCAGCGTTTGAGAAGTTACAATTTTATTATTTAAAAGAGTCTATTTATGAAATAATATAATAAACTTTAATAGAATAAACATAAATGACGATCAAGTAATTGTTCACGACTTTATTAATAAATACTAACTGACTGAAAAAAAAAAAAAGCTGATGACATATTTTGCAAATTTACAAAAAAAATTAAAATATTATAAAATATTTGTATGTATAGAAACTTAAAAAGTTTTTTTTTGATGTTGTGTAATGATTAAATAATTTAAATTAAAAAATATTTTTTATATTTCTCGTTGACTGTATACATCACACATCAAATGTTTCATTAACAAGTGTTTCACTGTGTCAAGACTTTGGTTTCAAATTATGAATGAATTATTGTTTTGACAAAGACACGTGTATGGTACAGTTAACAATACGTTTTACCTGCGTTTGAGAAGTTACCATTTTATTATTTAAAAGAGTCTATTTATGAAATAATATAATAAACTTTAATAGAATAAACATAAATGACGATCAAGTAATTGTTCACGACTTTATTAATAAATACTAACTGACTGAAAAAAAAAAAAGCTAATGTCATATTTTGCAAATTTACAAAAAAATTAAAATATTATAAAATATTTGTATGTACAGAAACTTAAGAAGTTTTTTTGATGTTGTGTAATGATTTAATAGTTAAAATTAAAAAATATTTTTTTATATTTCTCGTTGACTGTATACATCTAACATAAATGTTAAGAATGTTTCATTGTTTTAACTATGACACGTGTAAGTTTTTCGTATCTTTAACCCTGAACGAACAAAAATGCTTTGTACATGCAAAGTGCTAAAAATGGCTTTAGGAAATAAGTTTCTCATGTTTTATGATTTTCAAGTCTCGACTTGCGTTTATAAAACGGAACTGGGTTACGATAATTTTTTTCTATCATGTTTTTATAGTTTTGTTTTTAAACCTTGAAGACAGTTCACACGTGTATCGAAGCGTATATAAACCATACTCCAAGCTTATTCGACACCAGTCTACGATAGGCGAAGTTCCTAGTAGTAACAAAAATACAAAGTGTTCTTGCAAAAACCAAGCACCAAGTAATACTTCAGTGGTACCATGGCTGAAATGTGAGTATAAAAATGTAGGTATATTACATTATTTTCAAACTTTTATAAATATTCATTATATTTTTTATAAAATAATCAATTGTTATTTCATGTTTTTTATAGCATTAATTTTTTACTGATTATACTACGTTGAAAATTGTGTTTAAAAATTTGATTACGATATTAACATTCTATATAAATTATGGTTGTGATTTTTACGTAGGTGAAAGCATGCATGATTATAATAGAAGCGTAAAAATATGTGTGTTTTTTTTTTCTTTTATAAATACACATTATATTTTTATGAAAATGCTCATTTGTTACTTTATGTTTTACGTTAATTTGAACTGATTATATTACATCGATTATTGTGTTAAATTAATTACGATATTAGATTTTCTATAAAAACTACGACTTTGATTTTTAGGTAAAAGTCTCCACGATTGTAATAGATATTTCATGTTTTTATAGCACTAATTTTTTACTGATTATACTACGTTGAAAATTGTGTTTAAAATTTGATTGCGATATTAACATTCTATATAAATTACGGTTTTGATTTTACGTAGGTAAAAGCATGCATGATTATA
Organism: Luffia ferchaultella; assembly: GCA_949709985.1. Classification (NCBI taxonomy): domain Eukaryota; kingdom Metazoa; phylum Arthropoda; class Insecta; order Lepidoptera; family Psychidae; genus Luffia; species Luffia ferchaultella. Next base: position 12,906,160 of record OX453256.1, on the reverse strand, counting down.
ATAGAAGTGGAAAAATATGTGTTTTTTTTTTTCTTTTATAAATACACATTATATTTTTATGAAAATGCTCATTTGTTATTTTGTGTTTTACGTTAATTTTAACTGATTACATTACATCGATTATTGTGTTAAATTAATTTTCTATAAAAACTACGACTTCGATTTTTAGGTAAAAGCCTCTACGATTGTAATAGAACTGGGAAAAAAAATTGTATATTGCGTAATTATTTTAAGTGGTCTTGTTTTTTATTTGTTATAGAAACCTTCCAACTATATTCGATTCTGATGAGGGTTTATCGTCGATATCACCTAGTACATCTAAAAATTTAAAACGCAAATCATCTAAGAAATGTTCAAAGAAAACACGCACCGATTTCATGAAGGATCTTTTCGGAGACGAAAGTGATACTGAAATATGTGTGAAGAAAACTGAATTATCGGGTATTTTATGGAAGCGAGTTGCTAATGGAATGACAAAACAGACTGAAAACAATGCGAATGGGGAATTCTTTTTGGAATTAAAACTTTACTATACGTCCGAAATCGAGAAATTACCAGATGATACTCGTTGGAAATTCGCTTTGATAAATACGAAAATTAAATTACAAAGAGAGTCTGATGACTTTAAATATTTGCAACGTCTTTTATTGAACATAAAAGAGAAATTTGCAAAATCTGAAGCACAATTTATTCCTGAAAAGAAAAAGTAAAATATTATTTTCTTAAACTTACCGATTTAAATAACGTGTTATTTTCATACTTTATGTATTTCGTGTAATAGAATATAAGCCTACATTGTAATCAGTGTATTTTTTAATTAAAGGTAAAAATTAGATTTTCTCTGAATTATCGGGTATTTTATGGAAGCGAGTTGCTAATGGAATGACAAAACAGACTGAAAACAATGCGAATGGAGAATTCTTTTTGGAATTAAAACTTTACTATACGTCCGAAATCGAGAAATTACCAGATGATACTCGTTGGAAATTCGCTTTGATAAATACGAAAATTAAATTACAAAGAGAGTCTGATGACTTTAAATATTTGCAACGTTTTTATTGAACATAAAAGAGAAATTTGCAAAATCTGAAGCACAATTTATTCCTGAAAAGAAAAAGTAAAATATTATTTTCTTAAACTTACTGATTTAAATAACGTGTTATTTTCATACTTTATGTATTTCGTGTAATAGAATATAAGCCTACATTGTAATCAGTGTATTTTTTAATTAAAGATAAAAATTAGATTTTCTAGGTTTAAGTATAAATTAACAAGCAATGCTTACAAAGTAAATAGTAGATAACTTGGTTTACATATGGTATTGTATTACCTATTTTTTTTTTTTTACTTTGGATGCAATCTGATAAAACTACATATTTTGATTTTATTATTGTGCACTACGATATTTTATTAATATGACGAATAAAATATATTGTAATATTTGTGGTATAAATGTTACAAAGAAAATATACTATGCTCATCTTAGAACAAACTTACATAAAAAAAATTGTTTGTTACAAAGCCACATTGATAATGTACGGCTTATAAATTCGGCATTTAAAAACAGACTACTTTCTTTTAGAATAGATGGTATTCATGATAGGTATTTACTTCCAGAAGATTTTTTAAATGATGTACGAGTTTCGGTGAATAAGTTAATTAAATATATTCTTCATCAACATAATAGCTGTAAAATAAATTTTGAATTGTTTTGTTATTATTCTTTACCACACCAAATAAAGACCGAGTTGAAATCATTTACAGTGAAGTATAAGAAATTTTATCACAATACTGATATCAATGAATATTATAACCATGTTAAAGCTACACTCATTCGGAAATGTAGCGAATTTCAATTAAAAGATTCGGGTTGGTTTATTTCCAGTGTATCTCATCTTGAAATGAATATAAATAAATACACACCATTACGAGGGGGTTCTTACATACCATTACCTAAAAATATTCAGAGTACGAAAAGTTGTTTAAACATTAAAAACACTGACTCTCATTGTTTTTTATGGTGTGCAGTTGCATCTTTATTTCCAGTGAAAAAAAATGGTACACGCACTGCATCATATCCAGATTACAAACAAATATTTAAAATAGATGGGATGAATTTTCCTCCTACTAATAGAGATATAAAGATATTCGAAATGAATAATCCAACATTTACAGTAAATATTTACGGATTAGATTCAAAAAATCAACTTGTAGGCCCGCTCTACAAGACAGAATATCGTAGTATAAACCATATTAATTTATTATATATAGAAAATTCTCAACATGGGCATTATTGTTTAATAAAAGATTTTGAACGGCTTATTAGACACCAAGTAACGAGGCATAAAGGCAAAATATATTTTTGTGATGAGTGTATGTTATTTTTTTCCTCATATGATAGTATGGAGATGCATAATTGTGCTCGAATTAAAACGGTATTGCCCAGACCTGGTACAATCTTACAATTCACTCACTACGAGAGATTGCAACGTATTCCTTTCGTTATCTATGGTGATTTCGAAACTATGTTATTACCTCTTAATAACAACCAGAACTGTGAAACTAAATACACAAAATTAACAAAAAGACACGTACCAATAGCATTTGCTTATTATATATGTTGTGCATATGATTCGAGTTTAAATAAATTCATTTCATATCGAGGAAAAGATTGCGTTCATATATTTGTAAAGTCATTAACGGAACATGTTAACGAAATTCATAGAATTAATACGACTGAAAAGAAAAAAATGATTCCGTTATCATTGCAACAACAAATTGAATACAATAGCGCCACTCACTGTTATATATGTAATAATTTACTATTGGGTGATGTAGTTCGCGATCACTGTCACAGAACAGGCGTATACAGAGGCGCAGTACACTCACATTGTAACTTGCTTTTAAAGACTTGTACGTTCATTCCATTTTTCTTTCATAACTTAGCGGGGTATGATTGTCATTTATTTATAAAAGAGCTTAGTGAATCTGATGGCAGGATAGAGGTGATACCTAAAGGGAAAGAAAAATATATTTCTTTTACTAAATTCATAAAAAATGTATACGATGTTCGTGAGTCATATATTCCTCTCAGATTTGTTGATTCTTGTCATTTTCTCAACACGAGTTTAGATAAATTATCTAAAACATTAGAGTATGATAAATTCTTGAATCTCAGACGCTTTTTCTCTGATAAAAATAAATTTCGATTAGCATGCCGTAAGGGAGTGTATCCGTACGAATATATGGATAGTTTAGATAAATATAATGAAACAGTATTGCCACCGAAACAAAGTTTTTATAATACTTTAACATCAAATCATATTTCAGACGATGATTATAAACATGCTTTTGATGTATGGGAAAAATTTTCCATATGCAATTTAGGACAATATACTGATTTATATTTAATGATCGATGTTCTATTATTATGTGATGTATTTGAAAATTTTCGTTCTGTTTGCCAAAAAAATTATAAACTAGATGCAGCTTTTTATGTAACCGCTCCTAGTCTTAGCTGGGACGCAATGCTTTTAAATACTGGTGTAAAATTAGAATTAATTTCTGACATTGAAATATATCAAATGCTTGAACAAGGCATCCGAGGCGGATTATCACAGTGTTCTTTACGATATGCAAAAGCTAATAATATTTATACTGAAGACTACAGGGAAGATAGACCAAATACTTATCTTTTATATTTAGATTGTAATAATTTATATGGATACGTGATGATGAAAAACTTACCGATTTCAGAATTCAAACTTTTACAAAGTGATGAATTATTATCTTTCGACATAGATTCATGTCATGAAAATTCAGACATTGGATTTATATTAGAGGTTGATTTAATCTATAACGAGGACTTACATGACTCTCACAAAGATTTACCATTTGCACCAGAAAAAATGAAACCTCCTGGAGGAAAGACTTATAAATTGATCGCAAATCTGTACAATAAATATCACTATGTTATTCATTATATGCATTTAAAACAGTGTTTAAATCATGGTTTGATATTGAATAAAATTCATAAAATTCTTTCATTTAAACAAAGTAATTATTTAAAACAATATATAGATTTGAATACAAGTTTGCGTCAATCCTCACAATCTACGTTTGAACAAGATTTTTTTAAATTGTTCAATAATTCAATATTTGGAAAAACTTTAGAAAACAAGCGGAAGCAAATATCTGTAAAATTAGTTGATCGATGGAGTGATGAAAAAAATTACACAAATAAATACATAGGTGCTGAAAAATTGATTGCTCAACCAAATTTTCATAATGTATCAATTTTTTCTGAAAATTTCGCAGCAGTTCAGATGGACAAGTCGGAAATTTTACTTGACCGTCCTATATACATAGGATTTACTGTACTAGAATTAAGTAAATCCCATCTTTATAGCTTTCACTATTCTTTTATTAAACCAAAATATGGGGATAGAGCACAACTGTGCTACACCGACACTGACAGTTTATTATATTACATAATACCTACAAATGATTGTATTTATAAAGATCTAAAAGAAAATCTTGAATTATTTGATACAAGCAATTTTAGTAGGAACAATATTTATGATTTACCACTAGTAAATAAAAAGGTACCAGGTCTGTTTAAAGATGAATTAGGAGGGACAATCGTTGATGAATTTGTAGGTTTAAGATCTAAACTATATTGTATAAAAACCGAAAACGATGAAATCAAAAAGGCAAAGGGAGTTAGCAAAGCAGTGTTAAATCTTTTAACTACAGACGAATACAAATCTACTCTTAAAACTAACAATACATTGCGCTCATGTATGAATGTATTTAAATCAATCAAACACACGATATTCTCGCAAGAAGTAAATAAATCCGTGTTGAATGCTAATGATGATAAAAGATTAATAATTGATAAATATAACACATTGCCTTGGGGACATTACAAATTATTTTAAGTATGCTATGTACAAATATATCTGATATTTTTTATAACCAAAGTGTACATCTATAAAAATATGTATGTATTTTTACCATTAAATTAAGTATATTACTGAGTTCATCTCTGTTTTTATTTCATAACCCTATAATTCTTTAAGAGACTACAACGTTTATGCTGAATAATGATTCACCATAATAATAATAATAATAAATATTATTATCGAAAGAGAAAAAAAGGTTTTGGATTTTTCAATGATATGCTGAATAAATTACCGTTTGAGCTACATGTACCCGGTTATCAGTTTTGCGGTCCTGGAACTAAACTCAAAGATCGATTAGCACGAGGTGATATGGGTATTAATCCACTTGATTCAGCTTGTCGCGAACATGATATAGCGTATTCGAAAAACAGAGATAATGTTCATATGAGAAATCAGGCTGATCGTATGCTAGCATCAAAAGCGATGAAACGAGTATTTAATAGAGATGCATCAATGAGTGAAAGAGCAGTTGCGTTAGGCATTGCGTCCGCGATGGGTGCCAAGTCAAAATTAGGTCTTGGTATCACAAATAAAAATAAAACAAAGAAAAAAATTAAAAGATCAAAGAAACCTTTCAAGCATGTTATTAAAATAGCTAAATCATCTATGTCTAAAGGATCTGATCCTATAAAATCTGCACTGAATGGTGTTCGTAAAGTGATTCGTCAAGTAGGAGGGAAAAAAAATATCAATTGTCCTAGAATTTTACCTCTGCCACAAAAAATTGGTGGAGTACTTCCTTTTTTAATACCACTTTTTGCTGGATTAAGTGCAACAGGTGCTTTGGCTGGTGGAGCTGCTGGAATCGCGAAAGCAGTCAACAATGCTAAAAATGCTGTAGAACAACTTAAAGAACAAAAAAGACATAATGAAAAAATGGAAGCGATATCTTTAGGAAAAGGAATGTTTCTTAAACCTTATAAGAAAGGTTTAGGTATTTATATAAAACCTTCAAAAAACTATTAACACTACCAAACAGAGCTCTTACAAATATTGATTTAACAAAATATGCTAGAATTTTAAATATTCCTAACTTTAGAGGTGTTTTTATGAGAAATGATTTACCTAACTCACCTCCTTGGACACATGAATCTGGTATAATAAACTTAGATAGTAAAGATGGTCCTGGAACTCACTGGGTAGCTTATAAGAAAAAAAACAATTGTGTCTTTTATTTTGATAGTTTTGGAAATTTACCACCTCCATCAAATTTATTATCATATTTAAAAGTGCAAAATGTAAAATACAATTATAAAAAATATCAAAGCTTCAATACATTCAATTGTGGACATTTGTGTCTTAAATTTCTTAGTGATAATTTAACTTAAATATATATCAGAACGTCAACTCATTATAGATTCAGTCATGAGTGAATCATGGACATTAACGTTAAGCGGTGTTGGACCCGTTTTAGAAGCACAATATTTTCCTCCTATTGAATTATCATCAAAAAACTATGTGCTTGGTTTAGTAGAATTCTTGACTTTTAATTCCATTCCCAATATCGATGAAAGAAATAACAAATTCTATATCGATGACAAAGTTATTGTAATTCCACCAGGTAGTTACGAAATCGAAAACATTGAAAAATATTTAACTGATGCATTAGATAAATTTAATATTTTCATATCGATAAAGCCTGATGAAAATCAATTGCGATGTAAAGTGAGATGTAGTAAAAAAGTTGATTTTACCCATAAAGATTCTTTGGGAAATTTGTTAGGATATTCTCCTAGAATTCTAGATCCAAACGTTGATTATTTATCAGATATACCTGTTTCCATAATCAAAGTAAACGCTTTGCGAGTAGAATGTAACATAACAGGAGGGGCGTATATTAATTCTAATCAAGCTCACATTATTCACGAATTTTTCCCCACGGTTCCACCTGGATATAAAATAGTAGAAGTACCATCGCAAGTCATTTATCTTCCTGTTATGGTTAAGGCAATACATAATATTCAGTTGAAAATAGTCGATCAAGACGGAGATCTAGTAAATTTCCGAGGAGAAATTATAACAGTGCGATTACATCTTAAGTCAATAGCATAGAATGGGTGTGGTTTATAACAGTAAAACCTATTCATATAATAACAACAGAAAATGGGTTTATCCACCCACTCGAGTTCGACCATTGAATCGGTTAACACATCGGAACATACAATTTCTAAAAGGGCTTGGCTTAAGACTTGTTTCAAACTCAATAAAAACAAAATAAAACTTAAATTTTTCTGTTTAATCTGCATTTTACCATGGAAGAACAAGAAGAAATTTTAAATATACAAAAAAGTGTATTATTCGATGAATCAATAGAACATTACGAGTTTCATGCTCATCGTCCATATGCATTAACCACTTTCAACAACAATGATGAAATTCGCATTACTGTTCAACATCAAGATGCTTGTATACTACCCAGCAAAAGCTTTCTACATCTTACCGGAAAACTTATGAAGAGCAATGGTGAGGTTAGCGTTAACACGAATCTCGTAAATATGGGATTATGCTTTTTGTTTGAAGAATTACGTTATGAGTTAAATGCTGTTGAAATTGATCGCAATAAAAACGTTGGTTTAACAAGCCTTATAAAAACATTCATTTCCGCTAGCCCAAATCAAACTACATATCTTGATAATGCTGGATGGAACACAAATACAACTAAGGACATTGTTGATACCAAAGGATATTTTGATGTCTCGATTCCACTCAATTTGTTACTCGGGTTTGCAGAAGATTATAATAGAGTAATAGTGAATGCAAAACATGAACTTATTCTTACCAGAGCTAATACAGACGTAAATGCGATCGTACAATCAGAAAAAAATGTTGATAAAGATGTAAAAATATCCATTTCCAAAATAGAATGGTTAATGCCATATGTTAAATTGTCCGACTTTGCAAAAGTAAATTTACTTAATTATATCGTCAAAGATCCTCCTATACAAATAAGTTTTCGGACTTGGGAACTATATGAATATCCATTATTACCTACGACTACAAACCATGTATGGGTTGTAAAAACATCTACACAACTAGAGAAACCTCGATACGTTATCTTAGGATTCCAAACGGGTCGAAAGAATATACACACAAAAGATGCAAGTTTCTTCGATCATTGTGACATTCGTGACGTTAAATTGTATTTAAATTCTCAAACATACCCTTACGTTAACCTTAATATTGATTTCGAACGAAACCAATATTCACTGTTGTATGATATGTATGCTCAATTTCAAAGCTCTTACTTTGACAAGAACAGGTGTAAACCATTATTGTCAAAAAAGGAATTCAAGGAAATGGCTCCACTTGTTGTATTAGATTGTTCCAAACAAAATGAAACATTAAAAACAGGACCTGTAGACATACGTATAGAATTTGAATCAGAAAAACAATTTCCTCTGCAAACATCTGCTTATTGTTTAATCATACACGATAGAATAATTGAGTACAATCCAATCAGCAGCGCAGTACGCAAATTGTTGTAAAGTAGAGTGGTTGTGTGTTATTTTATATTAAATCAAAATGGAAATATTCAATTTATGTGAGAAAGACATTGAAAAAATACCTATAGATATATTAATCAAACGTTATGGTCACTACATTCATTTATTGTATCATAATGATCGACTACCCAAATCAGTGTTGGATAATGATGATGTGAAGCCTTATTATACTCCTTGCACTATTCATTCTTACGGTGATAATACATCAAACGATCAAGATGAACTCGATAGTCCACTTTTCATGCAAGCGTATTGTAAATTGTGTACGAAGAAAAAAGTATTCAAAACCGATTGATAATTTTTATTTTCTAATTTTGTTAACAATTACCTAATAAATTTTTTACCCATATTTTATGTTTTTTATTTTATATACATAAACTATATACAAATGATTTCTTATTCAGTTTGCTACATCATGAGGTTCATAAAGCAACAAACCGTATTACCTGTAGAGAACCTTGATAATCTTATTGTACCTACCACATCAGAAAAAAACCGTCGACATGGTAAACTATTACCTAATAGCATAAGATCGATTTTTTGCGGTCCCTCCAACTGTGGGAAAACAAATGCTTTGTTAGCGATTATTACACACATGAATGGATTAAGATTTTCGAATATTTACATTTATTCAAAATCCATACATCAATTAAAATACGAACTTCTTAAGAAAGTAATTGCTACTGTTAGTGATATTGGTTACTATATTTTTCAAGAAAATGATGAAATAGTGAAACCTAAAGATATTCTCCCTGGTTCCATCATTATTTTTGATGATATTGTTTGTGAAAAACAGAATAATGTAAAGGAATACTTTTGCATGGGGAGACATCAAGATGTTGATTGTTTTTATCTTTCACAAACTTACTGTTGTGTTCCTAAGCATTTGATTCGTGACAATACTAATTTATTAGTAATATTTAAACAAGATGATTTAAATTTAAAACACATTTACGATGAGCATGTAAATAGTGACATGACTTTTAAAGAATTTAAGAAACTATGTTTTAAATGTTGGAACGTAAAATATAGCTTTGTTGTCATTGATAAGGAGAGTTCTTTAGAAAACGGTCGATATAGGAAAGGGTTTGACACCTTTATAAATATAAAGAGTCCACATTAGTTATAACCAGTTGCAGTTTGTCGTACTAAACACAAACACCATGGAAGTTCAAAGTATTAAAAAACAACAGGACACTTTACGTAAAATCAGAAAGCTTGGCAATGTGATAAGAAAAAAGCATAAATTATTGAAATTGCATAGAAAAAACACAGAAAACACTTTAAACGAAGTCTTTAGACCTTTGACTACTTCTTTAAAGAAAATTAGTGTCACTACACCGAATATTGCACCTAAGAAGGAAGAAGAGCATAAAGAAAATAATAAATATGATGAGCACTATGTAACACATAAAAAAGAAACAGAATCCATGAATACAACTTCAAAAGATGAAAAAACTACTAATATCGATGGTGATGATGATGATTCATTCTTTGACGTAGAAGAACATGAAGAAGAAGAAGAAAACGATTCTTTACAAAAACCAAATCACAGTATTTTATCATATTTATCTTTATTAAAATCTAAAAATCATAAAGATTTAGATCAAATTTATGGTGTGAGACAATTAAAGGGAAAACGCTTAATGTTAGGAAATACACCTATCTATTTTGAAAAAGACAAAATTCTAATAGCAAACAAAAATTATCCCGCTACAGTTGGTTTATTAGAATTGATTTTCAAAAAAGTACCTAACAATAATGCTATAATAGATAGTGATATTGAAAATTACGCAGAAATCATTACAGCTACTAATGCGCATCGTAAACATTTTAAAGATGATGGTGCTCTCCGTATAAACAATACCCCAAAATATATTAACATAATTTCGAGGTTCGCTAATGAAAAGATAGGTAGTGGGGTTTCTAACAATAATACCTTATTACCCACCAATATGTCAACTCCTAGAGTTGGTTTGAATTTCAATTATGTGTATTGGGATAATCCTAATGAGTTGGTAGATCGTTTACGACTTCTATTAGCATCAAGAGCGGCTAGCGGTTATGTCACCCATTCCAATGAAATAATTTCAATCCTAGAGGAATTGCGTGAAGCTAACATTATTTATTAACAAGATTTATCAACTATTTAATCATTCTCTCGAAGTATCTTGAGGAAGTACAATGAGTGTAGACGTATTTGGACGTCAATTATCTAAATCTTCAACAGGACGCCGTGGACCACAAGGAGAAGGATTTAAAATTAATATTGAGGGGAATTATGATATTGAAAATAAACGATTGTGCAATGTGGGAGATGCTTTAGGAGACAGTGATGGTGTATCTTTAAAAATTGTGACAGGATTATTGTCCAATGAAATAAATATTATAAGACGTGAATATAATGAAAGATTTGATCAGTTGACTATCGATAATAATGAAATGAAACAAATATACTATTATTTAAAAACTCACTTAGACACAGTAAAAGAGAATTTAGAAAAAGACATTACCATCAATCATAACCTTTCTAAAACACATTCTAATACATTAACAAACATAGATCAAAGATTAACAGCATTGGAAAATACAAATAAATTATGAATAACTCCTACAAGACTTTAATTGCTGAAGAATTACATCGTGCTGCTCGTAGAAATTATCAACGACGTCACGTTGATATACGGGGATTAGATGAGACATGGCAAGCTGATATTGTTGATATGCAATCATATGCTTCTGTAAACGATAATTATAAATACATTCTAACGGTAATCGATAATTTTTCAAAATTTGGTTGGGCTGTGCCTTTAAAAACAAAAAATAGTAATAATGTTACCCAAGCAATGTTATCAATATTTACTACATCTGGTAGAATACCAAAAAATCTTCAAGTTGATAATGGTACCGAATTCTACAATTCTTTATTCAAAACACTTATGAATAGATATTCCATCAATATGTATTCTACTTATAGTAATTTAAAGGCTTCAATCTGTGAACGTTTTAATCGAACCTTAAAAAACAAAATGTGGAAGCGATTTACAGCGAGAGGTAGTTATCGATGGATAGATATTTTAAATGAATTATTAGATTCCTACAACAACAGTACACATAGAACTATAGCACTGAAACCAATAAATGTAAATAGATCGAACGAGAAATCAATATTAAGAAATATTTATAATAACAACGATAAGATGATGTTTAAAAAGTCTCAAAAATTAAAAATAGGCGATAAAGTGAGAATAAGTAAATATAAACATGTTTTTGAAAAAGGTTATACACCTAACTGGACTACTGAAATTTTTACTATAACCAAAGTTAATAATACTAGACCTGTTACTTATCAACTAAAAGATTATTTAAATTCACCAGTTCAAGGTTGCTTTTACAAAGAAGAGCTTTCAAAAACGAAATATCCTGATATTTATCTAATTGAAAGAGTTATAAAAAAAAGAGGAAATAAAATATTAGTAAAATGGTTGGGATTTGATGGTACACACAATTCATGGATAAATATAGATGATTTGTAAATTATACTTGTCTAAACTTGTTTCAACGCTGAAATTACGTAATTTTATTGCGAGAGTAGGTTAGTCATTCTGCTGGCTAGTCGCTCACGAGCACTTGAATAATCTACACGTATTCGAATATTTAAGAAATCTCAAACAATTATGGAACTTATTATGGATATACAATGTTTTGTAAATGGAAAAAATGAATTGATCGTGAAAGAACTAGCGGTTGCATCTGTTGAAGACAAAGAAGACAAAGAATATTGTATACTATTTAAACCACCATATCCTTGGTATAATTTGTCTGCAAAATGTCGATCCACGAATTCATGGCTAACAAGAAACTATCATGGTATTTCGTGGGACTCTGGAGAAATAGATTATACACAACTCAACACAATAATAAATAACCTAATAAAAGAAGCTACATGTATATATGTTAAAGGCTTACAAAAAAAAATATGGTTTGAAGACTATATCAAGCAACTCGAAGACAAACGAATTGTAAATATAGAAGACATAGGATGTCCACCTTTACGAGAACTTCGTACGGACGTTTATGGACATCATCAGGCTTGTCACAGATACATTAATCAAGTAAATATTAATTGTGCGTTACAAAATGTAATAGAAATTAAGAAATGGTATAATTCTTTTTATAAAAATGAAAAATAAACCTATTTTACATTCAATAATTTGTTTTATTTCTTGTAAACCTTCTCTACATAGTTTCAATTAATTATGTATTTTTTATTCGTAAATATCAAAATATGAATTATGTTTGTATTATAGTCAAGAAATGAAATGCGTTTGTAGGTTGATGGAGCATAAATTTTACACGTTTAGAAATTATCTGTCTAGTTCATTTGTCGTTTTTTTTTTTTTTTTTTTTTTTACTGAGATCGTGTTTTCCGAGAAAAATTATTGAGAACTCTGGTTCATTTAGCATTTGCAGAAAAACCGTTGTCCGTGAGAGCGAAGCGAGACTTTTAAAACGGACAACGGTTTTTGTAGTATATAATTGAGGAATCTGGATCACTTTGTATGGCTATAAAATTGAGGAGTCTGGCTCACTTTTTCGTTATTTGCTGAAAATCGTGGTCCGTGAGAGCGAAGCGAGACTTTTAAAACGGACAACGATTTTCTGCAAATAACGAAAAAGTGAGCCAGGAAAAATTATTGAGAACTCTGGTTCATTTAGCATTTGCAGAAAAACCGTTGTCCGTGAGAGCGAAGCGAGACTTTTAAAACGGACAACGGTTTTTGTAGTATATAATTGGGGAATCTGGATCACTTTGTATGGCTATAAAATTGGGGAGTCTGGCTCACTTTTTCGTTATTTGCTGAAAATCGTGGTCCGTGAGAGCGAAGCGAGACTTTTAAAACGGACAACGATTTTCTGCAAATAACGAAAAAGTGAGCCAGACTCCCCAATTTTATAGCCATACAAAGTGAGCCAGACTCCCCAATTATATACTACTCATATAACTACAAAACCCTTCATAGTTTTGGCAAAGTTTGAACTTGATATAATATTTTTTTTACAGTCGCAATTTGGTTTTTTTAATATATGGTAATCGTAGATATCGTTATAATAAATAAGATGGCAAGTATGTATTCAAAAACATTAAATATTTTTGCTCATAAGCACTGATAAGATAACAGTGGTTCAACTTATGGATTCAACTATTGAGTGGTTAACTACTTTTGTCTGCCTAAATTACTAACAATATTAATACCTAGTAATATTTTTATCGACATACTGTATAACTAAAGCTAATTTAGTTTATTTATACTATATTAGGATATATTATTTTTGGTGATATGGTCAAACTTATTTTATATTTTTAGAAATGTCGACATTTATCTCAGCGTCTTGGAATGGATTTGTATTGGAAGCAGGAATTTTTACAATTCACAGGATGGTAAAGTATTCTGCCGTTTATATGACATAGTTCATAATAGCCTAAGCACGGACACTTCTGAACAATTTAAAGAGTAGATATTAACATGATTATTTTTTCGAGGGTACCGTTTTGCGAGAAGCAGTTCTGTTGCCTTCACTCACACAAAGTTGACGTTGTTTTAAAATTTTGTATTAAAAAAAACGTTTCCGGTAGTTCCTAGTCCGTTCCTGATAATTTTTCCCCATTAGCGGTTAAAGTAATCTTCAAAACGATGGTTCAATCATGTATTTAATGAAATATTAAGGGATATATGCGTGCGGACAAAAAACACTATTAAGAAATAATTTATGAGGGTTTTATAAGAATTATAATGTTAATAAAAAATAGGTAATTCAAAAGATAGTGTCGAATGCAGCTCATAGAATGTATCTTTACTGTTTACGTTTACGAACGTAGATGTTAATTAGGGCAACACCAACAATCCAGGTTCCTTGACAAAACCGAGATGCACGCACGCGCTTAATTGCGTATATGCCAGGCATTGGCGAATCGTTTATTCTCAGACTTTAAAACGGCCGCGTATTTACTTTACTAAAAGGTGTTATGTAAAAAAAATGTCCACTGAAAATAAGATAATGACATAAGTACCTACAAATTAACATGAAAATAATGAAGATGGCTTTTTGAAAAAAACTAATAACATTTTTTTTAGTTTTAAAGAACGAGGTATACGAAATACCTTACTACGAATGGACGCAGAAGAGAGAAAGCGTGGAGTTATATCAGCTACCATAGGCAACCACGGTATGGCCTTGAGCTACATAACACAACAGATGGGTATACAATGCACCCTCGTGTTCCCCTTAAGTTCTTCCATAAGGAAGATCTCTCGGTGCTCTAATTGGGGTGCAAGAATTCAAGTGCATGGTAACACGTTCCTAGATGCCAAAAAATTCGCCCTATACATTGCTAAGGAGAAGAACATAATCTTTATTAATGGGTAACTAGCAATTTATTTCTAATTTAGTAGCTTTATGTACACTAGTTAGTTATATGTATGTGGTGTCTTCGCTAGGTACCCAAAATACAAGCTAATGCTTAGTTTGGGGCCTAGACGTTGCTGTGACGTGTACGTTATTATTATTATCATATAGCTATAGGAAAATAATGTAAAAAAAGAATCGAACGTTATTTATTTTAATTCTAGTTAATATTTAATCAATTAATTGGTGAATAATAACAAATCAATGTTCAATTCGTTTCTCGTCCAATGACAAGAGAAATAGTAAAAAATAAAAATCGACTAAGTGCGAGTCGGACTCACACGCAAAGGGTTCCGTACCACAGTACAATATTTAAAAAAAAAAACACGTTTGGGGAACCACATTAATTTCTAAATTTATTTCATTTTTAATATTTGTTGTTATAGTGGCCATGATAATACACACTCCAAGAAAATTTCAAGTGTGAGCAACGATCTCATAATTCCATTCCATTACAATCCACCAGCCCATTTATGCCCCACTGCGGGGGCTTAGGCCTCCCCCCAAGGTAAGGGGGCTTAGAGCTTAATTCACCACGCTGCTCCAGTGCGGGTTGGTGGTTTTTAACGACTGCCGTTGATGACACCCGGGACCGACGGCTTAACGTGCTCTCCGAAGCACGGAGTCAGTGAAAGTTATGTACTTAAGTCAGAAAAACTCATTGGTACACGTCCGGATTCGAACCACGGCCGCACAGTCTTCTAAACATCGAACAGGTTCGCTGCGCTCGGGCTATCACGACATCACATGATGTCACAATAAAATTACCAATCACCAAAAAGCTAAAAAAAACACGTCTCCCATTCCCCACTGCAGGTACTTAAGCCTCGGGTACGGAAATCTAAAAAAAAATCCCGGAATGCTTACGACTTTTGTCACCTTTGAGCCCGCGTATAATTTTTGTTTCCTCCGGTCTGGTGGTGGAAACTTTTTATGTTTTTATATATCAAAAACCAGAGTTTCCCTTATTTTTTCCTATTGTATAAACTAATTTTCTAATATTTCCTGTTATATTATTCTGATCTCTTTATGTACTTAGATACGACCATCCCCATATTATCGAAGGTCATGGCACTTTGGGTATCGAGATCCTGGAACAAGTACCGACGGTAGATGCCGTGCTGGTACCAGTGGGGGGTGGTGGACTACTCGCTGGCGTTGCTACAGCCATCAAACACCTCAATCCTGAAGTCGAAATATATGTAAGTGAAATATTGAATAATTGTTTTTACATAATTTTAAAATAACTGAACTGTTAGTGTTGTTAGAAATAATATGACTGTATTAGCTTTTGGTATTATCTAATCATGATGCAATGCACTTAGTTATGTTTAAAATACCTATCTTCGTTTTTAAAAGAATAAATCTAATAGGTTTAACTGATTTCAGCTTTTGTTGTTGTTTCCGTTTTATAAACTTCCGAATGTAAAAAAGAGAGTAATTAAAAAAAAAATTGGTTTGGAAAATTCATAGATATTAAATAAATACAAGATTACAAGAGTGCTTATTAGATAGGTTTCATTTAATATTATTTTTTTAATTTTTAGTTTATGTTTTCATTTGAATTTTAGTTTTTTTAAATAATGTTGTTAGTTTTTTTCTACTTAAGTTATGCTTCATATGTCACTGCACAATTCTCTAATAATATAATAAATACATGTACAATTTATAAACCCAGTTAATATTTACAGTACTTATGAATAAAATAGACTTACCTATTGTTGCTGCATCTATAATTGCAGTGAAATTTTTACATTTACTGAACGCACAAGTTTGCATCTATATATAAATACGTGAAGGAAAAGCTTTTTTATTTATTTATTTAGGTAACAAAAACAGACGTTTACATGGATTACATTTACATTGCATTACTTTAGACACCTTTTTAAGCACACTGTGCGCACGGTGGAATGTGAGATTTGGAATAGTTACAGTTTGTGCGGAGTAGGAGCACATAGGAGTGCAAAAAGCTAAAATCTATATACAGGTGAGTTTTTGAGATGGGACTGTATGGCCAAAACCTAAACTATGAGAATTAGCGAATAGTGGTTAAAGAGGTCTTGAGCTCGATTATTGATAAAACAAAACTGCATATTCACATTTTTGAAAAATCGTTTAGGTACTTTAACGGCGAATAAAACCAATCGATTTGGTAATCTATATATAAATACGTGAAGAAAAAACATTAGACCCCTTTTTAAGCATACTACGTGCACGAAGAAATGTGATATTCGGCACAGTTACAGTTCAAGTGGAGTAGTAGTGTTAAAAGCTAAAATCTGTATCTAAGTAGGTAGTTGACATTTTCCGTTAAAATGAGCCAATACATCAATGTTATTCTAACGTGATATGATATGCATCATATTTGCGTCATTACGCCAATCGATGCAATCGGGAACCAGATGATTCACCGAAGACAACCCTACACCAACAACCTCAATGCTGTTGCCCGCGAACGGTCAATTTAACCGAAACTAATACGTAATTAAATAGAATTAACCATTCGTAATACACCATTGTAAATAATTAATAATATGTAAGTGTTACAATAATTAATAATTTAAACAATGTTATCAGAGCGCCCGCCACCGCGCCGCCACAAACTCCGTTCCGCGCTCCGCGGCCGTAAGATCTACTAAATTAACGTATAGTCTATCCGTTATATTAGACCTCGGTACACTGAAAGGTAAAGCAGGAACGAAATGGACAAATTAAAATATATTTATTTAGAGGAAACAAAAACTTATCACATTCGCTGCACACGAAACAAAAACTTATGACATTCTTCATCACTCGACGTATCCTTCGAATCATCACCTGTATTTATAATAAAACTTTCTATTTTGTGATTTACTTTCTCTGTGAAGCGTCGATGTAAACTGAAAAATTTTTGCTTAAACTGTACGTTGCACGTGCAAGCCGTCGGTTTCTTTTGTTACGGCCGGCACGTGCGACGGTTTTCTTTGTGATTTTTTTGTCTGAGTGCTTTGACGGCGTCTCAAAGGATGTGGGTTAAAATAATGGATATACCTTAATTGACCTGCTTGCCAAGCGTCCTTCGGGACTGCAGCGACCAGAACATCGTTTTTGAATCGTATTTACGATTGCATTCCAACTAGGGCGTCGAAACAGAGAGAACTGGGAGCATGTACGAATCGATGAAGAAGAATGAAAGAACGAAAATCGAAGACGGCAGCTCTTCTGTTGCTGACGAATTGGCAATTCCTGTGATTGGAAGTAACGCCTATCACAATATCCAAGGCCTTGTGGAGAAAATAGTGAGTAACTGAAATAATTAAAACAGAACTGACATATAGGTACGTATATAAATCTAAAATAGATAGAAGTGGCTATAAATATTTAATAATAATATTATAAAATATGGAACACCCTACACAACGCCATCTAGTCCCAAAGTAAGCAAGTATTATGCTTGTATTATGGGGTACCAGACTAGACAACTGATGTACATACTTAAATATACTTTTTGTTATAATGTATACATTTATAGATACTTTTACACCCAGATAGACAAATAGACATGTTCATGCACACAAATATTTGTCCCGGGCGGGGATCGAACCCGCGACCCTCGGCTCCGTAGTTAGGGTCTCTAACCACTCGGCCAACTAGTCAGTCAATTAATTACTTAAAAAACTAATTATTTAGATATCATTTTTATTATTATACCTAATTAATATGTGATAATCAAAGAGTGTAAGTAAATTAATATCAATGAAACTTATCAACCCAATTATTTTTCCGACAAATTGGTTAATATACATACACCTAATTATTACAAACATTTAGGTACTTATTTGTTTAAACTCCAAAACACTTAACTGAATTTAAAACCTTTACCTTTAGAAACCTACATTTCAACGACTAACATGGGCTGTGTTTTATTTTCAAAAAAATTAGAGATCTCTAAGAAAGCTATAATAATGTGACTAGAAGTATTAAAAATTTGCTTACATAAGTCATTATTTGGAGTGCAACACTATCGATGATACATCAATTAATGGATTACATGTTTATAGTAGGTTTAAACTTAAACCCACTGTTTAAGGTGTGACTGCCTTGAAGATCAGGAGGCTATGTTAGGTAAGGTCGTATGACCCAAGATTAAAATTGTACCTTTTCAGAAATGTTTTCGGTCTACCTTTCCTAGGAAAATTAAAAACCACATGGAATACTTACTTCGATTATTATCGATATTACTTGAAAAACACTTTACCATATACCTTTTTCAAAATTATTAACTCAAGATTTTTCGCGAATTCCACGCATTTGGACTCGGAACAAATTATGTGATTTCTGATGCTACAGCACAAGAAAAAGGTGTGCGTATCACTATAATTCCTGAAGTCCCGAGGACACGAAGCTGGCACGTGAAATAGTTGCAGCGGCCGTACTCTGATAAATTAACGCAGTGCCGAGTTAGCGCCGAATACGCGCCATTTCAAGAATCCGTACTCTCGCCCGTAGTCCTAGCGACCGGATTTTTGAAACGGAACGTATTCGGCGGTACTTCGGTGTCGTGTTAAAAGTCAGAGTAGGGCCACAGAACCCTTAATTCGTTAATTTTCCTCGAACATTACATTCTCATATAAACTGCTCCAATAATTCAGAAGCGTTCACTTGGACGTAGGTAGTTTAGTTAAAATATGTTTTGTCCTTATTTCTTAAGGAGACATAGGTTTGAAAGAAAAAGACAAAACATTAAATATACTCGTTCTAAGTAAACGTACGAATTTACTACTTTTCAACATAGGTACTCATGGAAGAACGAAATCCACACCGCGTGGTTAATTAAATAATTTCCAGTCGGTTTTTAAAAATTTACCTGGATTATTTTTAATTAAGTACATTAACTATCACTGACTCCGTGCCTCGGAGAGCACGTTAAGCAGTCGGTCCCGGACGCTGTCAATAGATGGCGGTCGTTACAATCCCCAACCCGCAGTGGAGTAGCGTGGTGGATTTAAACTCCAAACCCCCTCCTCACCCTGGGAGAGGCCTAAGCCCCTGCAGTGGGGTAAAATAGGCTGATGATGATTATTTTTTCTAGAATTTCGAAGAAAAATACTGAAATGTGTCAGAACATATTTAAACAATAAACAATTATTTCTTTATATATAATAGGTGATCGTAAAAGAAGATTATGTAGCGCGAGCCATTATGCACGTCGTGGAACAAGAGAAGTACGTGTTGGAAGGTGCCGGAGCAGTAACTATAGCCGCACTATTTGCCAATTTACTACCTTCGCTCAAGGAAAAGAAGTATAATATACATGATCTACCTATTTTACTTACCTATTATAAGTACCTACAATAAACACAATATGTAGGCAATCCTAATATACCACTTTTAAAGTATTTTATATATGACATAACAAGAAGTAAAATCATAATAAGATTTTCTTTTCCTTTTAAAAGCACAGAAAACTAGTAGGTACCTATCTGAGATGAAACATCCTCTGATATATAACTTACAGAAAAAGAAATAGAATTTATATACATAGGTATGTACTCAGGAAGCATTAGGAATGTCCTCTCTCTTTAAAGTCCTATTGACGTGTCATTATTTTACGCATTTTGTTGTTACATGACTGTTATTGCGGTATCACTACATATTATAAAATAAAGTCCCCCGCCGCGTCTGTCTATCTGGCTGTCTGTCTGAACGCGATAAACTCAAAAACTACCGAACGGATTTACATATGGTTGACACCAATGGATGGAGTGATTCAAGAGGAAGGTTTATGTATATAATTTATCAATTTTTTATGCAAGTTAGTTTAAATATGGCGATTATTGTTCAAGAAGTCGGAAAAAAATCAAGCCGGTTGGGAGCTTTCATCGAAACGCTGCCTAATCCTTTTGAGATATAACAAAATCATGTACGGAGGAATTGGAAAGCATTTTATACGGATACAGTATTAATCCTTATCAAATTAAATACGTTATTTACCTTCAGAATTTCATGCAGATTATGACTGCCCTTTACACTATACAATTGAAATTAATATCTTAGGAGCTATTGCGAAATATCAATATCGCGCGACCAGCCGGGCGGCCATATTGTATAAATAACCGCTATAGACAAGTGTGTAAGTATTGAAATCCGAAAAAAGTCTAGGGTGCCTACCCTAAAAAATTTACATGCCTACTCCTTAAAATACAACGAGATTCCTTTGTATACAAAATTATGCTCCGTTTCTGTAATACCTACTCCGCTCTAAAATTGCCTTTCCGCGTCTATTGCATGTCCTCTCGAACTCATGGACCACTTTCTGGAAGATTTGAAAAATTTCATACAGTTATAAATAGTACGAACTTACTATAATGCTCACTTGCCACGGCTATCATGAGTTATAGCCGACCAAATCAAGGCGTGGTTCAATTCTGTACTAACTCATTAATACCTACCTACCAAACTCAAAAGATAACATTTTTTAGTTGGCATTGGTTATACGGCACGGGACCCTACGTTATGCCTGACCTGACGTCTTATAACAATGCTGGGTTTAGTTTTACTGCGACGTAATTTATACAAAACAGAATTCGAAAAGCATAAAGCAGTTCGTTTCAAACACTTTTGTTTTCCCGCAGGGTTGTGTGTTTGATTTCCGGTGGAAACATCTCTACTTCAATGGTGTCACGCGTTTTGGAACGAGGCATGGCTGCCGAGGGAAGAATCGTCAAATTCAAGGTGAAGTATCTGCATAACTATACATCACATCACAACGTCTAGACCCCAAACTAAGCATTAGCTTGTGTTTTGGGTTATATTATTATAACTTGTTAGGAGATGCTTGATGACGACTTGCTTTAGTGAGGCCAAAACGAGCTTTAAAATACTTTAAACTGCATTTTTTACATTATCAATTAAGTAGTTTTTATATACAAATCACAAAAGGTAATAAATATACCTACTATTAACCAGTAATTTGTAGAACTTAATCAGATGAAGCTATATTCCCTTCATATAAAACAAATACGTGAAACGAATATCTACTCAATTGTTTAAACTACGTAAACAAAAAAAGTCGAAGAAACTGTAAACGCCCAGACAGACAAAAGTATTTTATTTATATGGTGTCATGCCCCGCGGTTAAAGGATCAAACTTGCATGTTTACAATCTTGTACTAATTTTATCGACAAAAGTAAAAAAAACATATGACACAGAGTTTAGCGTATACCTCTCGAACTGTTGCGAGTATTACAAAGTGAGCTCCCTACTGATTTCGAGATCTGAAAACCGAAAAACGCAATTTTTTCAAGTCACCTTTCTCAATAACAATTGAGATATTATATTTTTTTTAATGCACAATCCTACATCACCTAGTATTTAGTAACTCTGTGAAATTTCATTTAGATAAAAACATAACATAAATAAGTAAAAAATAAATTCAAACGTACGTTTTTGGGTAAGCACGAAACATTAGATTTTTCAATGTTTTTTTAGCGAATACCAATCACAGAAAAATCATATGTACGGGGCATATAGTATTTAGTACCTATATTTTATTTAATTAGTACTGTAAAAAAATGTGTTCCATGTTGAATAAACCCAAGAAAGTCGTGCGCAAAATCGTCATCTACGCGTTACAATTTAATGAAAATAACAAGATCTACGAAAATTTAAAGAGATGTCATCTCCCAGCTATAATTTTTGCAAATTTGTAATAAAATTTCGAAAATTACCTTATAAACCTATGTACACGCTTGCTGCATTCAATAATGCTCGAGGGCTTATCGACGACAGACAACTTACAAGGGCTCTTAAATTCTATAACATTAGCTTTAAAGATATTGGGAATAAATTTAAAAAATATATGTTTTTGTAGTTAGTAGGTAGGTACCTATCCACTTTGATAACTGTACACTCTATTCGTTTAAGTATTTAAAATGAGATAAACTAACCAGAGCAGCTGATTGAGGGGTTCTAAAAATTTACTTATTTTGCTTTATATTTAAGTCATAATTTAGGGAGTTAATACAGTCCGCACACTTTCTGACAATACACTACCAAGTATTAAGATAAGAACACATCGGTAACGATTACAATGACATTATGACCATTATTTTGCTTTCTAATAATTTTCACAACAAAAAGGTAATTATAGTCACCCTATATTTATAATATAATATCTGCCAATAATGCCACACGTTAGTATTTTATTGTAAAATGATTCAGGAAATTTTATGTTTATTTTGACAGGATTCATAAATAGGAAACAATTATTGTGCATTGCAAAATGGTTAGTGAATTAAAAGACACGTTGTATATACCGACAGATGATTTTTTTATCACCTTTCAAATCTTTTTTAGACATTAGGTACTATTCAAGTCCTCTTTAAAAAAAATGTTTGGGCAAATTGTTGTAATAAAATATTTTCCCGAAAGAATTATCAGTGCAAAGTGTTTACGAAGTCACATGTAAATCTACGCACGAGAAAGAGGCAACCGCACATGCAGCGGGGAAGGATATCCCTCCAGCGATTCCCGACTGACGCAATCGTTAGTCACCCGCGTTTTCCTATGCTAAGACGAAACTTTTGTAGCGCCAGTAGATCAATATTATTTATTGAGCGATACTAAACGAAAAAACACGTATTTTATTATTTTCACAAAGAAGACCATATTAAAACGAAGGTGAAGAAAAAATAATCCTGTATAGAGACACCCGCACTCAAATCCAAACACTTTGTATCACAATCACTTTCAAATTGCAGCGAAAATCGCAAAAAAAAAAAAGAACATGCTGCGCGTATGGGCTTCTACAGTAGGAGTGGACTCCGTCGGTCTGCTGCAACTAGCGCACGGGGTGTGGGCGGTAGACCTGTGATGCACTTCTCTGTTTCACCAGTCGACTTTTTGAGCGGTGGTGTTCAGGATATGAGTTCAAACATTGTACAAACGCCTGCGTCAAAGCGACAAGACGTATCAAATTAAAATTTTATCATATTAAATAGATGTGATTAGTTAGTCATGTCAACGTTTAAAAAAAAATGGTCATTTATGCGGCATATTTTGACACTCGCAAGTAAATGAAAACGTATAGGGTACTTCCAGTTGACCTAGAATCATGAAAGGCAAGAAAGAAGGTCTTACAGCACAAATAAACGAATAAATCTGAAAATCGCTATTTTGTTGCTATACCGCATAAAAATATTTTTAAATTGAAATGTACGTTCACGTATGGCATACTGGCAGCGAGTAAGGATAAATAGTCTAGATGTTCATAATTTTATGAAACCTTCAGAACGCGAGTCCAACTCGCACTTAACCGGCTTTTGAATACAATATTATAAGTTTCAATAATAATGTGTAGGTGCGGGTCAACGACAAGGCGAGCGGCATGGCAGACCTTTACGCGCTGCTGGCGGACATCGGGGTGATGCTGCGCGAAAGTCTGCCTGAGAGGGCCTGGGTGCAAAGCGACATATTCAGTCTAGAGGTAGATAAAAAGCGACCACCAACTGATTACCATTGTGTTAATAGTTAGTTATATGTGGAAACCTGTAATAGGTAAAATTTTGATTTTATTTTCAATTAATATTGTATCTTAACAGCTGTTGGTTTTCCCACAATAAATAAATAAATTAAAAAAATAGGAGCACTAGGGCGCACAAACAACAAATTAAAACAAATGTAATGATTATAATCTATGTTAAAGAAGCGTATTTTATGCGTAATTATTACTAATATCCTTATAATCTTTCACACTCAGTTTTATAATATATTACCTATGTGTAGGTACAGCTATGATGTACGCATATATCATATCGCAAATCAATTTTTCCGTACGCCAGCCGCCGCGCCGCGACGTGAAAATATAAGATGGTGTGTTATCCTCACTAAAACAATGTTTGAAGTATAATCTTTGTTTTCTCAGCTGAAAGTGATTTGTGAAACAAGAGGCCGAGAACATACGCAGGAGCTAATCGAACAAATACAGAAGAATTATACAGATTATCACTTTCTAGAAGTTGGCGAAAAGAAGGAGCGCCGCTTACCGTGCCGGGCACCGAACCCTATCTGTTGTTTACCAACAAACCCAGAGCAATAAGTTAGTTATAAAAAATACTCGTTTGCTCGAGTCTTTTTTTTTTGTTTGTTGTCAAATCCACCATATTAGTAACCAAATAATTAAAAATAATAAACAAACACTACCTCCATAGCATTGTCTTCTTTAAATCTACAATTAGTAAGTACCTACTCATAACATGTTCAAAGCTTTTGTTAGACTAATGTTTTAGGTTTAACGTAGACAGAGTTACAAAGATACAAGTTAGAATAGAAAACCTTGTTACTATCCTTATTCCAACTAAATGTGAATTTTAAAGAAATTATTTTTTCCACTTTTGAAATGTTAAATGTTAAATAACAGTAACGAAATTGATAGCAACGTCCATTATGAAGAGATATTTTGATTGTTCCATCCAACTATCTGCACACCACTTGTGTCCATGTTGCCACAGCGGTTTGTTGGCGAAACAGCTGATGACAACCGTTCGGTGGCACCTACATGTCACCCTTCACACACAAAGTCAGTCAGTTGTCAGTCCACAGGTCCGCAGTTCAAACTGAGTACCTATACCATATGCTTATGTTTCATTCCTTTATATAAATTAGCAAAAGGTACAAACTAAAATTATATACAAACGGTAGAAATCTTTAGAAGAAATCATAGAAAATAGCAATACATTTTCATGATATATATATTTGTAAGAGTACAACATAGAATATTACATTTTTATTGTCGTATTCATTATAATCACTGAACATGTATTACAACATTAAGATACATCTTGATACATGGAAACAATGCCAGGTTTCTATGGAATCCAAGGATCTTCACTGAAACGTTATATCCATAAAAGAGGCCATTTTGACATCCCTCTTGCTAAGTCCATTTACATCATGAGATGACAATGTGACCTAGAAATAAAATTTGTCTAAATTATTGCAACAATGACTATAGTTCAGCACATGCCTATAGTATAGGCACAGAGTTCTAAAAATGATTCAGGAAAAATTGTTTCATGTGATTCTATTGAGTATTTTAATCTACGAGTAATATATATGTACCCAAATACCTAAAAAGTACTGATTATAGAAGTATATGTTGCTATGGGGTAACTTGGTGCCATGTTGTTCAAAACACAATTTAAATAATTGATGGCAAATGTTTTTTATGTACCAACCAGTACATACTTTATCATACTTTTGTTATTTAAGGTATATTATAAATGTAAACATACAAATGTTTGGCGGTCAATCACGCAGCAATGGGTCAATGTGATTTTTTTGCACAGATATAGTTTATAAGCTGTAGACTAAAACTTTTTATCCCAGGAAAAGGCATGGTTCCTGCGGGATAACTATTTTTTATGTTAAAACTGCTGAACAAGTATTGGTTAACTTTTGCACAAAGGTGTCTAAGGCTTGAAATAACACAGGATAAATTGCATCCTGGAAAATGCATGATTCCTGGAGGATAGCTATTCTGCATGCTACAATAAGTAGGTTTCCAATGTCACATATAATGTGGTCATTGGAAACCTACTTATTGACATGGATAAATTAATCCTTATTATATTACTCCTTATCAAATTAAATATGTTAGTTACCTACTTTAAGCATTTCATGCATATTATATTACCCTTTATACCTTACAATTTAAATTAATATCTTCAGACTCATGTATGGCAAAATTAAAACTACCTACCTATCATGCGAAAAAATAATTCTGGCAGTCTCACACTGACATGACACTATCAGACAAAAGATACTACACTATATATCACTATAAAGAGAAGTTATCAATGTTGTATATAAAGAAATATTTTAGTTTGGTTTTATGTATATTTTCTTTACTTTTCCAAATATTTGCAGAATTAGAAATGAAATACATTAAAATACTAGGATGAACTCATGTTATTTACTAGATCCAATTCAAACTTATCAACATTCTCGATGCAGCAAGCTAATACGACACTACAACAGAAAAAAATAGGTCGTTAAAAAATGGGTGGGTCATTAATGTAGTATAAACTCTTAGTGGGTATTCATAAAAAATAACCCATGTAATGAGTAAAAAACTAAAGTAACATAAGTTTATAAATTCTCTATACTTACCTATATTTAAAAAAATTGAACCTTTATAGGAAAGAAATTTTTTTTGTCTCCTTCACTTTTGTGACGCAACAACCAAGCCAAATGCTCGTAAAAAAGTTACATCAGTTTAGATATGTATATAACAATTAAAAGTTACCTGTAATTTATTGTAAACGTTAAACCATTCTGGATGATGATCCATTTTCTCTGCTAATAGTGCTACTCTTGTCATGAAACCAAATGCATCATTAAAATTCTTGAATTTAAACTCTTTTTCAATAGCATCTCTATTATCCTGGATTTTCCAGCCATTTTGCAACAGAGGTTCCAATTGAGAATTACGTTCCTCTGGTGTTAGTTTATCTGCCTAATAACAATTTAAAATAATTATAAATTAGATCACTTTACATAGATAGTTACCTGTGTCCACATTTTGGAAGTGATATGAACTTAGTAGGTATCTTTTCATCATTCTTACAAATGTTACAATATCTTCGTATGTAGTTCACACAAACCTGCGGCCGTACCTACTACTTAAGATGAATCACCGTAGCGCCGATTACACACCGTTTCAAAATTCCGTAGGCTCTTTCATAGTAATAGCCATCGGATTTTTGAAACGGTGCGTATATATTCGGATACTTCGGCAGTTTATTTTCACCCATTTTTTACCGTAGTAGGCACTACCGCAACCCACGATAGACTCTTTACTTTAAAATACTTTATAGGTAAGTCCAGTTGACTTCACATGATTGCTAAACATAGTAGGCAGGTAAGTAAGTGCTCGATTTACTGATATATGATTACTATTATGTATATAATCCACGAATATATACACGTAATATATCCACGAATTTGCAGAAAAACTCACCATGTTCCTTTTCGAAGATACACTACTGGTTAAACCGGCCCGTCGAAGAACATTGATTGCAACTCGTTGTCGGTGAGCGGAGGCTGCGAGGTGAAAGTGTATCACTAACGCGCCCGCAGTTTGAATTATCTTGTTTTTCATAAACATTCTTCCATTCTTATTCTTATCAACAAGTAAAGAAGTAAACTAATATAATTTCATTACATTTATACGGGAATGCTGTCACTTCGGTTTTATTTCTCGTATATAAAGAGAATCGAGACAGACTTTTCAGCATGACCACAATTTAGCGGATGCAGATTTACGGATTTAGCGCAATTTAGTTTAGCGCACAAACTTGGTTTAGCGCATTCCAGCGTGATTCTAATCTGTGGCGTAGACTTGCGTAATCTCATTCTGAATGATCTAAATGAATGCATTCACGTAACTGAACAATTTCGATAACTAGTCACTCCAAAACCTAGAAGATCACTCGTCACTCGTCAGTCGTCAGCGTCAGTCGTCACATATCAGTCGTCTATGCTGATGCCACCACCGGCCGGCCGGCCGCCCGCAAAGAATGATTTACGAGTGAACAAAACAAACATTTATTGCCAAAGCAATAGAAGTGATATTACAACGGCCAAGTAGCAACGACTGGGTATCACCAATTATCCGTCCTAATATCACTTCTATTGCAATAGCCATAAATACGTCTTTCGTTCGTTGCTAAGCGAGCAAGTGACTAATTAGTCATAGTAGATTAGTAGGTAGACCTTTAGACTTAGACAATGTTTCACCAGTCGATCGGCTGAGTCGGTCGATACATTACGCTTGTACGAATTCACGTACCTAACTACGGCTTGCTCGCGCGTGACGTTAAGTTAAAATAATTAATTGTTTTTGTAGTTAGTAGAAAGTTCTTATTAATATCGTTTAAATGTTAAGTCTATTAGTGTAATTAGTAGACATTTAGTGTTTGGTTTTAAGTTTCGCTATTTGCTACATGTTTCTGAGTTAACTAACAGTTTTATTATTTATATGTAAAATAAGTGAAAATGAACCAAATAAATCAAAGAAAGAAATGCACGAGTAAAACTTTCATGGGTCAGAGATGAGTAGTTTCTGTTATATGATTTTTTTGAAAATCGTGTAATTATTATCATATTTTTATGAAAATTAAATTATTTTAAAATCTTTAAAAGATATTTAAAACATTGTTTAGACAAAATAAGTATAAGTTGCCAATTATTCACGTACCTATTTGTACAATCAAGACAGATCTTACAACTTTTTAAATAATAGATATTTTAATAATAGAGATTTTTCATTTGTCTAATAGGTTAGGTACCTATTTTATTTTATTTTTTGTTTAGATATTCTCACAATTTTCTTGTTTGGCTTTTAAATAAAAAAACTAGTTGTATTATCTTCAATTCTTCACACAACAAAAACACAAAAATATATAATCAAATACATTTTAAGTAAACTTAAATAGCGCCACCTGCTACGTTATTACTAAACTAAAACAATATATTAGGTTAGTAATATTCCAACAGATGGCGTAAAAACGCGGTAAATAAACGTGTCTTACATAATAAGGTCAATAGAGAATCAATGATCTTCTGAGGAAAGTGAGCAAGTGAATAATAAGGGACTAATGATTTGTTAAGGTGAATTAGATCGTTGTAGTGACTATGAATAAATGACTTAACTCGCATCAGTGAATTCAGACTAAACAAGCCTACTGTGGCGTGATTCCAGCGAAATCGTTTACGTGTGTGCTGTCATCTGTGGTGTGATGTGGGTCAGTGTGGGTGGTATGGTGATCATGGCGATGAAACTCTCATACAAACCCAAAAATAAAAAATGAAAGCGCCATCTTTTGATCGGATAAAGCTTAGTTCTCAAATGATTTGTTATACTATTTGACTCAAGATGACACTATTCTCACTATCTGTATATCTTTATCTAGTTAACTAATTTATTATATTTTGTTATTGAATTTTTTGAAATACTGTATTAACATTCTTTTAAAATTATTTTTACATTTATTTTCATCAGTACATTTAAATTCAATGCGGAAGAAAAATGTTAAAAACGTAATGATTTTACCATTGACAGGAAAAGAACGAAAAGTCATTGTTGGTCATAGGGTGGATGCCCCGAATACCAGCCACATAACACTAAAACATTTTTCTAGTTTATACTAGAAAAATTTGCGCATATATGTTTTGTTTAATCAACTCAGCACAGTGTACAGAATATAGTATTTGCTACGGTATATGAATAAAGTTCATAAATAATAATTAGAAAAATGTTGAAACTAATTTGATAATGGATCTAATTGCAGCCGCTTCGTACCTATTGCCAGTCAAGTCAAATACGTACATAATACCAGCCCCTGCTAGGGTTCTGTCATAACAGATATTGAGTTATAGGTGAAATATAATTATTTGGAATATGGTAGTTTACTATTTTCTTAAAACATGCAATATTCTGTATTTTTTCAAATTTTTACGCTCAGTATTTGCGGGATAAGATAGGGGGAATGTTTGATTTTCGTATATATTGTTTAATACTGTCCATATTGAAATTATTTATAAAAATGTTTCTGTTTCTCATAAGGACCTTTTAATTTGATAGGTAATTGCTTGACGCACTTTATTTTTGTACAGATGGACACAACAAAAAGGTTTTTTTTGGGTTTCTTCGTAGATTAACTACGTGGGCGAACTTGACCGATACAAATTATAATTTAATATCAACTTCATGTCGCACACATTAAGGTCTGTAATAAATTGTTCAACTACTGCGGCTAAGCAGCGCCACACTTTGAAGTAAAAAAATTGCTAAGCTAGATTGTTTTATATCCGTGCTACTAACCACGGAGGAGTTCCCTCGTGAGCAAACTATCCTACATGAATCATCACTTCAAGGTGCACATCAAAGTTAACTATTAGAAACCAACCTGAATACAAAGTTATGTAACCGTGCCACTAACAGTTGAGGAGTGCCCTCATGAGGAGATAATCTTAGCTTCTGCATCGATTCGTGGTGAAAATTATTGTTAACTATCAAAATCCAACATATGTACAAAGTTTCGTGTCCGTGCTATGAATCGTTGAGTGTCCTCATGAGGAGACAATCTTTCCTTCAGCATCAATTCGTGGTGAGAACCATTGTTAATATCTAAATGCAACGTATATGTAAAGTTTCGTATTCGTGCTATTAATCACTAAGGAGTGTCCTCATGAGGAGACAACCCTGACTGCAGCATCAGATTATGTTTATCATTTTAATGTATTGTCATGAAAGTTACATACAGTCAGCATCAGAAGAAGATAAGCAACTCAGATGTTCACATAGTTCTACACATTCAAAGTGACCATAATCATCTAAATAACAAAAGTTTTCAGATTGTTAAGAGCACGCAGTGTTTCAAATATAACTGAGCACACAAGTTGTCAAATATTTCGAAGCAAACTGAAAGTCGTAGATGTAATATAATATTTTATATCATGTATTGCAGAGTACGGTAAAAATCGCTTATTGTGATTTTGTGGAAAGATTCACCAATTCATGACTTGATTTACATTACACTGTAGGTAATAGGTAATATACCGTACTGTTGATTTTTATGCAAGGGATGCGACTAATATGATTTTAAGTTTAAAATGTTAATTAACATTACAAAAAAACCTAAAAAAGAATTCATAGTCACTATCACCAGCTTACAAGGAATATCTGATATTACTTCAAACAAACTAACAATCCTTCACTTTTCATAATATTAGTGTAAAGGAATAGAGTGAATTAGAAAAGTATACAATACGCGTCAACGATGTAAAAGACCACCGGCTGTACACTTCTCTTTTACCGGCACAGCGGTGCCTCTGGCGATTTTGAATTTTGAACTCGCCTACGATCGGCGAGTGTATCGGCGTGGATCGGCGGACGTACAGCCGGTGGCCTTTTACATCGGTGGCGCGTATTGCATATATGTTCTTTTTTACTCATTTCTCCCATATTATATTTCTTTTGAAATGTACCTGAACTCTTTGATGTAGCTATATATTAACATTTTTAATTTATAAAAATAATAAACAATAATTAATTACATTTCAATATTAAATGATAATGTTAATAATGAAACAAATCCTCAAAGATTCTTTTTTGCCAACTGCTCGAATACATAGTGTATTCCAACGAAAACATTCATTTCGTTTAAGATGGCGTTCAATACATAATTCCAGCATTATTCAAATCTGGATTGCTGATCAGAAAAGGGAACTGACTAATAAAATCACCACCAAAAATCACGGCTCTTAATTTAATCCGATAGAAAATTTGTAAAACAATATGATTCAGGAATGGGATGGGAATCGAGCTAGAACGCGAGATAATTTGAGGAGACACGTATTTAATGTATGGGAGTCCTTTAGGGGCCGACCATTTTGTGATAACACTGTTATGAGAATTTTGTGAACTCTATGCGAAGGTATTTACAGGATGTGCTGAATACTGAAGGAGGGTATACGAGATACTGAATCCTATAATGAAACTCCACAAATTTCTAATTTACGATTATTTCTGAGAAATAAAGATATGTCTTTTGTTACAAGAAATCTGATATTATTTTAAGCTAAAATAAAACAACCTAGAACTATACTCAGCTATGTTATTTATTACTAGCTTTTCGCCCGCGGGCTTCACTCGCGTTGACCACAGTTGTACTGAGACAGTTAAAGGAACGCGATGCTCCAGAAAATTGTAACACTTTCTAGAACATTCTGAAACTCAACTGCCTAAGAATCTCTATACCTAATTTCATAAAAATCTATTAAGTCATTTTAGCATTAAGAATAGCTATCCCACAAATCGGTCTTAAAATCAGTCAGGTGTTTTGGAGATTAATTGGAACAGACAGATAGACTAACAGATACTATGATTTTCTATATGTAGGTATATATATAAAAAAAATTGCTTTTCACTTTTGACAACGCCTTCTTTATATTTGCAAAATTTAAGTAAAATCGGATCAGCTGTTTCGACAATTAGGCCTAACAAACATACAGACAAAAACCAGCTTGTGTCACTCCTGGTAACCTCCTTTTTATGTCTGCGAAGATTCATAGAAGTGGTTTAGTCCTTTTGGAGATAAGCCGGAACAAAAAGACAGACTGACAGCCACACGGACAAAAAGTTTCCTATATAACTCTTGACAACCCATTTTTAATGTCTGCGTAGTTGCATTAAAATCTTCAAAAGTTCAGCTTGAACTATATAGACAGACAGACAGACAGACAAACGAACGAACGAATAAACAAACATACTAACAAAAGGTAGCGTATATAGTGATATACGCTAGAGGAGTGCCTCTCAACCGTCTTTTCACGTTTGCGAAGTTTCATGAAAATTGGTTAAAATGTTTTAGAGTTTAGCTCAAATGAGAGAGAGAGGGCCAGACAGACAATCAAAAAGTATTGTATGTCACTCCAGACAATCTTTTAATCACATCTTTGAAGTTTCATTAAAATCGGTTTAGCCGTTTCGGAGATTAGCTCGAATAGACGGGCAGACAGACAGACAGGCAGATAAAAAAATTTGGTCATGTGATCACATACATCTCGTCAAAACATTAACTTTGAGTACAAACACGATAGGTCTGCGATTGATGGTTTCGAAAATATAAGCTTTTGAAAATTTGGTCACGTGGTCACATAGATCTCGTCAAAACATCAATTGAGCACAAGCACGATAGGTCTGCGATTGATGGTTTCGAAAATATAAGCTTTTGAAAATTTGATCACGTGGTCACATAGATCTCGTCAAAACATCAAGTTTGAGTACAAACACGATAGGTCTGCGATTGATTGATTCGAAAATATAAGCTTTTAAAAATTTGGTCACGTTGTCACATAGATCTCTTCAAAACATTAAGTTTTAGTAGCAACATGATAGGTCTGCGAATGATAGATTCGAAAATATAAGCTTTTAAATATTTGGTCACGTGGTCATATAGATCTCGTCAAAACTTTAAATTTGAGTACCAACACGATAGGTCTGCGATTGATTGATTCGAAAATATAAGCTTTTAAAAATTTGGTCACGTCGTCACATAGATCTCTTCAAAACATTAAGTTTGAGTACCAACACGATAGGTCTGCGATTGGTGGTTTCGAAAATATAAGCTTTTAAAAATTTGGTCACGTGGTCACATAGATCTCGTCAAAACATTAAGTTTGAGTACCAACATGATAGGTCTGCGATTGATTGATTCGAAAATATAAGCTTTTAAAAATTTGGTCACGTGGTCACATAGATCTCGTCAAAACATTAAGTTTTAGTATCAACATGATAGGTCTGCGATTGATAGATTCGAAAATATAAGCTTTTAAAAATTTGGTCACGTGGTCATATAGATCTCATCAAAACATTAAGTTTGAGTATCACAACACGATAGGTCTGCGATTGATAGATTCGAAAATATAAGCTTTTAAAAATTTGGTCACGTGGTCACATAGATCTCGTCAAAACATTAAGTTTGAGTACCAACATGATAGGTCTGCGATTGATTGATTCGAAAATATAAGCTTTTAAAAATTTGGTCACGTGGTCAAATAGATCTCGTCAAAACATTAAGTTTGAGTACCAACACGATAACCTATGTCACCCCCGATAATGCCCTCTGCATGTCTGCAAAGTTTTACTTAAATCGGTTCAGCCTTTTTGGAGATTAGCCAGAACAGATAGACAGGCAGACAAACAAAAAACAGCTTATGTCACCTCCGATAATGCCCTCTGCACGTCTACCAAGTTTCATTGAAATCGGTTCAGCCGTTTCGAAGATCAGCTCGAACAGGCAAACAGGCGGACAGACAGACAAACAAAAAGCAGTTTATGTCACTCTTGATAATACCCTCTGCACGTCTGCCAAGTTTCATTGACATCGGTTAAGCCGTTTCTGAGATCAGCTCAAACAGACAGACAGATGGACAGACAGACAGACAAAAAGTAGCCTATGTCACCCGCGGTAATGCCCTCTGCACGTCTGCAAAGTTTCATTGAAATCGGTTTAGCCGTTTCGGAGATTAGCCGGAACAGACAGACAGACAGACAGACACTCCAATTTTATTAATATAGAAGATAACAATGACGCCCAAAAGTAAAATTGAGAAATTAAATATTAATAAATATTATTGTTCATATGTTTTTGAACAGTTTGGGTGCTTAGTTACATTTGATTATCTCAGTAACTACATATACGTCTTTGACCTCAGTCGATGAGATTATTGTGCAGATTTGTTTGTGTAGATATATTTGATAAAAGAGTGTTTAGATGATATTGACGCGAAGGATGCTAACAATAATTTGAATACTATTCTTGTGCAGATGTTATTGGTTTTTCATGTGTGTAGAATTATTTGAATAGATGGCATGCTCCTATATATCTGATGCTGACTGTACAAGTACGTCTTCCAAATTTCAACCCGATAGCTTTAGTGGAAGTGGGTGAAAATCGCTTTCTAAAATTCCATTACATACAAACAAACATGCAGGTGAAACTAATATAAGCCTGTTAAAAATTAAATTATTACACATAAAAACTGTTTAGTGATAGCCCTTATATAAATGACCTGGCTGGAATTAAGTAATACATACAGTTTAATATCAGCCCTCCCGGCTGATATTAAAACCATCATACTAGTAATGTACATATTATCGGCCACCCAATTACATTAAATAAGAGCATTTATGGAGCAATTTAATTCAGAAATGTATTACTTAGTCTTAGTCTTGAGCCTTAAACATAAAAAGTCAAAGCATAAACTTTAAAATAACGAAATTCCACTTTACTTTGTCAGGACCAAAAGTTACTAAATAAATTTAAATATGGCAGGCGTTATCTCTCTCGCACTTTCAATCTGACACTGAGGGATACTGTTTTGTTCCTGTGTAGTTAAAATAGGTAGGAATTCTGTTTCCTTAAGTTATATAGATTTTTATAAGTTTGTCGCGCTATCTCTACAACGAATATGATCCTTATTACCGGAGGAAAAGTATTAGGTGAGTGGCTGGTAATCGGGGCATCCACCCTATTATTGATAAAATCAACAAACGTTCAATAGTTTGTATTCAAATTAAAAAAATTTCAAAGTAGCCCTTGTGGCTTATATTTACGTTTCGGGCCGTTTTTTTTTTTGATTCTGTGATCCCTTTTGTGAACATCTAACCCAGGTTTTCAACACCGGACTTCGTCTCTTGCGATAGGAATTGGATAGAAGGAACCTGTAGAAGAAACCATCATGGAAACAAAAATATTACCTGGCTTTGATTTCGTTCGGTATTTCATTTATCAAAGAAGGTATTTTATATTTTAGTGTGTTTTTGCCATACAACTTGTTATATTGAAATTACTTATATGATTTTTTTTGATATGTTGGCGGTGTACCCGACTATCATTACCCACAGGGAGTCAATAACTTTTCGTTGAAAAATTGTTCACTTAATTGGTTTATTTTTGTAATCACTGCAGAAAAATAAATGATTAAAAGAAATGAAAAAGGCAAGAGATATGCACAATTGCTCAGCAATAATTATTTTACTTGTCACACATAGTCAATAATTAAACAAGTAGATACACTTTTGTCATGAAAGCAACATTATTAAATATTGATATGATTAAATGTTCATTAAATAATTTATAGTTGACGCAATAGATAATGTAAACAAAATATTGAATGACAAAATAAATAATACAGCCAACGATGACTTATTTAATTAAAAGCTTGTAATTTGTTTTAAAACACAGAAATAAAGAAAGTGAAAGCTTGTTGGTTTTTCATTATTTTCCCTCTTGTTTTCTTTCAGTAACGCGTCATGCTTCGTAACTTGCATACGACCACTTTTTAAAACGCTTTTCTGTGAATTCTGTTATTAAATAATTTACCGATTTAAATGTTAATGAATCACAGAAAAGCATTTTAAAAAGTGGTCGTATGTAATTTATAATTTTTTTTAAATAGAACTTAAAGGGTGTCCTCTAGCGGTAAACAGAATAACTAAAAGCGCCCTCCGACGGTAAAAAGAATAACTAAACAAGCCATCTATCGATCGGATAAAACAAACAGAGGAAAAAAAACATTTAAAAATTAGAGTTGCATATCTATAACCTATATATATACTGTATTATCTATGATGGTGATTTAGTATTTAGTTGTCATCTCGCTGTCATTTTCATGCGTTTCAGACCTCAGAACAATTACCTAAAGCATGGACGCAATATATCTACTACGTAGGTTCAGGATTGAGCACTAACCTAATTGAATAATCCAAAAATGAAACCTTTGCGTTACGCAAGGTTTACTTCAAATTGTACGCCGCAAGGAGGCAAAATGAGTTTGTAGAAGACAGCTACTGGACAGTCCGTTTGTCCCTTTCTAACATTAGCCATTAGAAAAAAAAAACCACAGATCTTGCAGTCCCCGCAACCATCAGTTTCATTGAAAATGAACCTACCCAAACCCGATTTTCACAGATTATTTTATTTTATTGCCACGAAAACGTGGCACTATTCTTTTCAACTCCATAAACTCAGAAATAAATCAACGAAAAAATGCTCTGGTACCCGTGCGAAGCCGGGGCGAGTCGCTAGTTCAACATATTTGAAACATTTAGGTTTTAAACTGCAGCCTCTGATATCCTTAAACGTTTTTAACTCGATAATGAAGCATTCGAACGATTACAGGCCGAAAGGCGATGACCGTAATGTTAACAAGTTCCCGATCGTAAATAAAATCTAACATGTGATGTCAAATTTCTTGTTCGATTTCCAAACGATTTCCAAAATTTTGGTCTCAAACTGTAGCTACCGACACCTTCTAACCTTTTGTATAACATTTTGAAGCGATCCGACGAATACCCTCTGAAATATAGTAACTTATATCCGCAAACACAAGCGATCGACCAAAAAATCTCATCTTTCGGAAATAATTTTTCTTACAATTACCAACCGATTTCCAAAAACTTGTCTCAAATTGTAGCTACGTTAATGGCCGAGATACTTTTTTTTTCATTTTCGATATTGGTCCCCGTTCTTGAAATATTTGGGATTTAGTAAAAAAAAAATCCGAAACTAATCCCGTGTTTTTTACATTTTCCAAATTTTTTCAACAACTACCAAACCGATTTCCAAAATTTTGATGTCATACAATGCGCAACTAAATTCTTAATCTTTTAAGATCTTAAAATCTTAGCTAAACTCCATACCCTCGAAGTTATGGCTAAAAATGCGTCTCCCGTGAAATGGATTTGATAGTCATTTTCAATGACAATATTTCATCTAGTAGGTTCATTATCGATTTTTATATATATGAATACTCGTCTAATATCTATTTTCTGTGACTCCTAGTTTTTGATATGTCTTGATATTCGGATGATCGGATGATATTCGGATGATCGGATGATATTCGGATGATGAATATTTTTGAAAGTTCTTACGTAAATAAAAATTTTCAGTTATGTTTAAAAAGGATGTCTTAATGTCTTAATATGGTTTTACACTGGCAACTAAAACTAGACTCCGGGGAATTTTGACGTGTGTATTGTCAAAGTTGAAGTTTTTGACGTCATATTACTAAGGTGACCATAATATTTTGTTAAGTTAGTAGGAATTCTTTATGAAAATGAAAATGGGTTCAAAATATCCAGTTTTTTTGCAGTGCAAATTTAGAACACTATTTTAAAAACAAAAATATTCTGATAAAGTAAAAAATATGTTTAAATTTATGAAATAGCATAGTACTTACGCAGAAAAATACTAATGGAGCATCAGACGGAAAATCTAAAATAACTACATTAATGCGATAAGGAGGCAGCAGCAGGAATCAATCCAGCGTAGGCAAATGTTTCAGCGTAAGATGATATAGGAACACATAGATAATAAAAATACAAAGGAACATTCATTATATAGATAGATGACCCACCGTAAACAGGACGATGATCATTCTACCGATCGCGGCATGTAGTACCATTTGTTTCACATCACGAAAATGAATACGGTTGTTACATATATACTATGCGATTCGTCTTATTCTATGGATATCGTATGATGACGATGGATCAAAACGTTCACCGTCCCAAATGTGACCTAAAACGTTATTACGTTAGTACTAGCACTAAAAAGTGTTACTTTCTGGTTTATTAAATTACTAGGTTTGTGAAAATCTCTCCTGCATTGGTTTTTTGCTTTAAGTTTTTAATATATTCTTCATATCTCCATTTAAAAAATGGTTAAAAAGTGTTGTGTATGATAGTGTGGAAAAGAATCAGTGGGTGGTTGTGGCAAAATTTTTTCACAGGTAACTTCAAATATAGTATAAAAAAACTGGCCAGTAATAAATCTTATAAAGCAGTCAAAGCGGTCCCCAGGAGAGAACCAAGAACAAGTTTTTGACAGGTTTCTAATAACAAATTGCGATTTGCTTGTAATTTATAAAATACAAGTTTTAACGTCACTACGGAAACTGTATTCTTCCTTTGTTAAATGCAAGACAAGTAATAAATCCATCTTCCATATAAATAAAACTCGTAGTGCCTGTCTGTCTGTCTGTTCCGGCTAATCTCCGAAATGATTGATCCGATTTAAATGAAACTTTGCAGACATGAATAGGACATTGTCAGAAGTGACACAGACTACCTTTTATCACAAAAGTTCTTTTCCCACCTAAGAAATATTTCTCATTTCTGAGTTCTGCACTAGCGCTCAAGTGCAAAACATTTTGGCCCTAGAAATACTGTTTCGGAAGCTTGAGTATTTTAAATTAGTTTTTATCCGCCGGATCAATGGGGATTTTTGGGATTGTTGGGTTTTTTTGTGGAAAGGAAAGAAGCTGGTCACCTGTACAAAGTTGTATTTTTAGGTTCCCACGTTCGCATAAGGCAGTAAAGCGTGACAAAATTTATGAGTAATATATTTTAAACATTGATATTTAGAAAATTCCCAATCTTCTGTGTAGCGTATTTAGGCACGAAATATTTCCTAAATGATGGGTCCTGGGAACTCGGGCGTACAAAAAAACGTAACTTGTGGTGGTTGGCTTCTTACTATGTGGGACTTAACTACTTCGTAAATAGAGGCGGTCAGTCAACTAATTATTAATCACATTCTAGGTACCTTTATTTCTGTGATCGAATCGGAGATTTGTATTCAAAGCGGTATTATATATAAGGTGAGCCTGTCGCTAATTTATTAAGGTGATTAAGGAATCTATCTTTGAAGCTTTGATTTTTAAGAGTTCTAACTGCTTCACAATTTAATTTGGAGGTGATAATCCTCCTCCGACGGATCATATTTTAATACGTGTTGCCGCTTTTAATAACTAGCTTTCTTGATCTGTTTTGAAAAATTTTAAAAAGTTTCCTAATAATAATAGAAGATAGCGTAGATACTATACACAAAAACTTAAGACGAACCAAAATTATAACTTTGATCATAGTTATTGATTTCTGATTCTTTTCTGGATTACGCACTTGACTTGATGCACTTTTTGATAACTTTCTGATAAATTTTTGTTTTTAGTATAGCTACGAAACCACGTGCTTTAACACACAATTGTTGTTACTTGGCAGTTTTTTAAGGTGTTAGCAATGTGACTTTAATTTAAATTTTTCTCTTACCCTTTTCTTCCTTTAATCTTTAAAAATCTTTTACCTGCCATTTTTTCCATCACACACATCCGCTATTTAGATATTTGTCATCTTTTGTCGTTTATGCGTTCTTTTTAAGTAAACTTGT
Organism: Luffia ferchaultella; assembly: GCA_949709985.1. Classification (NCBI taxonomy): domain Eukaryota; kingdom Metazoa; phylum Arthropoda; class Insecta; order Lepidoptera; family Psychidae; genus Luffia; species Luffia ferchaultella. The sequence goes on along the minus strand of OX453256.1, from coordinate 12,865,446 downwards.
TATTATAGAGCACCCGCAACAAAAGTCAATATGAGAGAAGAAAAAAATAAAAATAAATTATTGTCACCCTAGAAAAAAAGAGACAAAGGGACTTCGACCTCGCTATTTCATCTCCTCTTTTGCAAAGCCGAGCGCACTGTCCTGTACCTAGTATTACGTCCATTGCGAATTGGTTATTGTTCTGTGGCTATTTGCTAGGTTGGCCATGATAAGCTAGAGTGTGTGTGCTAGAGCCATGGAACTAAGCTAGAGCACAGTAGCAACTAGCAAACCAGTAGCCATCCAGTAGAACACAGTAGGTAGAGCACGTACTTAAGTGGCGCAAAAAAAGTTAGAAAACTGGAAAACGCGATAAACGCCAATATTATATTTATTTGGTAAAGTTAAGTTAAGCGCGTGATTTGTTTTTAGTGCCTAAATCAATTTATTGCGCGTAACGCGTGTAATATGTTTTTCTTTTTTAAATTGTTTGTAAGTAGTTAGGTAGGGTCCGCTTTACAAAGAGGGATTAAGACTTCAATATTACAGTAAACTGAAAACCACCAGATAAATACCTACGCTAAGAGACACTGTCTAACAAAAAAATTACCACGAGGAAACTTCTGCTTATATCTTTTCGCCAGTGTCGATTATATAGACTAGTACTTAAACTTATTAAGTACCTATCTCTATGACGCCGAAAAATAGCAAAACAAAATCATTAGATATTTAAAATCCATTTTAAACACGAACAATAACAAAGCCTCCAACCCGTAAAAAAAGACATTTTATTAAGATATAACTCACAAAATACCGTAATTCTTAAAAGGAGTACCTATGGAATACCTATTCTATTTTAATTGTATTTTTCTTTTTTATTTCACTTGGTTTTTACGGATTAACTTAAGTGATTTTTTCAGTTTTTTTTTAATAAAATTAATTTTCCATCCCCTTGAAAAATATTAAATAAGTGGATATAAATCCACTCAAGACCATCGATCTCAAGACTAATGCTCAAGACATACAATAAAGTTATTGCCTAATTAAACATGAATGTTATTCTCTCTATATAAAGCTGAGCCATTAGGTACCTATTTATTTAAGTTGTAAGTAATATATGTAACATAATATAAAGCTGAGCCGTTGGGTATTCATTTAAATTGTAATACATGTAACATATAATTTTGTACCTTCTCATCATAAATTGACTTGGTACCATATAATTTTGATTTATACTTTGATAATATTGTATTTACCAATTATTGCAGCAATTTTTCATATGTATGCCTATACTTAACTATTATTATGTTTGCAGAGTAGACTGGGTATTTGGAGCAAACTATGAAAATATGTTTCACCTAAAAGATAGGTTACCTCTTAATTTATTTGAAGCAATAGAAAGGGTAGGAATTATTACAGCAAAAGATATTCTAATATTGTCAAAATGGGATATTAAAAAGTTAACTAAATTGAATGATGACGATATTTTATTCTTGAAGAATGCAGCAGCTGCATGTAGTTTTTCTATCGCAGAAGACATTGTTTCAGGACAACAGTTTCTGATAGAAAATGAACCACAATGCATACCTACTGGCTGTAAAACTTTAGATACTGCCCTACATGGTGGTTTTTCTTGTGGCAAAATAACTGAAATTTATGGTGAAAGTGGTTCAGGTAAAACTCAAGTGGCTCTTCAGTCTACAATATACAATTGGAAAAATGGGGCTGTGTACATTTGTACTGAAGAATTATTTCCAGTCAAAAGATATAACCAGATGAAAACCTCCTTACCAGACTTTGATAAAAATATGGATTATGGTCAAAATATATTTGTAGAATTTATTACAGAAATTAATGAACTTATTTCATGTGTTTGTACCCGTTTACCCAAATTTTTAAGTGTACGTAAAGCTTCATTAATTGTATTAGATTCTATAGCTGGACCGTTTCGATCTGACAATGTAAATTATGTAGTCAGAGCCCAAGAATTAAGAAAAGTGGCTAATGGTTTACTACAGTTAGCCAAAAAATACAATTCTGCTATTGTTTGTGTTAATCAAGTAAGTGCTTCTTTTCACATAAATGGAGAAACTGTATTACCATCTCTTGGGTTAGCTTGGTCCAATCTGATTTCAACACGTCTCAAGTTAAGCAGACTTTCAAGTGATTCAAAGGAGGATTATCAAATGTATACAAATAATCAAATAAGAGAAATGACTGTAATATTTGCACCAGATCTACCAAATACCAAAGTCAAATTTGCTATCACTTCATTAGGGGTACAAGAGTGTTTTTAGCAGTTAGATATTTATTTTTGTTATTATAATTTAATGTACGTACTATAATACACAGTTTTGATGAAATTTCTTTTTTATCATTATTCGCACATAGGTAATGTACCTGTGAGTTTATTTTTCTATTACTTCAAAAACAGGGATGTTCAATGGAGCTTCATAACCGAATCTATGGTAAGTATATCCAAAATAATACAATACCATAATTGTGATTAAATCCAAAATAAAATTTTTGGGTAATTTCAGACTAACTTGGGAATAATTTTACTTGATGCCTTGAGGCAGAGAATCGCAGACTTTTATTGACAACCTCACGCCGTTTTCATTTGCGTCGCACAAATTGCACTGAAACTAGAAACTAATTTCCCGACTAATTCTCATTCATATACCTATCCGCATCCGAAATTGAATTCGAAATAAAAAAAATCGATACAATTCAAAATACCCCTGTTAGAAAACATACTTTTGAATATATAATGTTAGCCACCGAATGCAGTTAGGTATAATAATTGTAGTGTTTATGAAAGGTACCTATTTACTATTTTTATTGTATTACCTATTGAAAATAATGACAACATCAAAACAGCCATTGACTGCGGAACACTCATCACCCCCTTAGATGTTCATGAGCAAGTTTGGGCCACTTGTATCCATCTTGTACAGTTCCAATCAAACTTTGTGGCGGATGTGAACATAGGTACAAGTCGCGTCGCAGTAACCAGTTTTAGGTGTAGCGGGACGCAGTGGAGCGAGGGGCATATGACTGAACCTGCGCAAGCACGCATATAGCGTTGTATTCCGATTATTTATGTCTACGATTCCGATCCGCCATAAAGTTTGATTGGAACTATACCACACTCATTTCAAACGGAACGACAGCCCGCGACATTTCATTTGCTAAGTCGGCCCTTTGCCTTGCCTACCTTGCAGTGGGTCGATTCATGGTCACCAATCGAAATTTCGAAAACCTTTTTCCCCCGTGGTTACCCATCGGGTCTGCGATGTGGCCTTTGACTCTTAACATTATCATGGCGGCGGTTGCGATACCTACACGATTCGGGAAACTCAGACTGGGGCCCTGTTTTTGTATCATGCGGTATGGTGTCCAGTGTCGTACATGAAAATTACGTAATTATCGAGCGATTTCATTAGGGGAGTGTCTTTGAATGTCGTACGGTGCTCCCGCCGAGCGGCCGAGGTCTTTTCCTGGTTTTTAGACTGGTTTGTTTAAAAATGGTTTAACCTATGGATTAAACCTCAGAGTTTAAACAACCAATGTATAAGCGCACAGCTCACAGCAGGCAGACTTGAAGACAGACAGAACAGAATACGTAACGTAGTCAAGAGTCACGTAGAAGGATTCTGTGTGACTTGCTTTGTATAGTTCGCCTCAAACTTTATAGCAGATCGGAATATAACGCTATAAGCGTGCTTTCGTTATGTCATATACCTGTTAAGTATACCCCTCGCTCCACTGCGTCCCGCTAGACCTAAAACTGGTTACTGAGACGCGATTTGTGCATAAGTTCGGATCCACCATAAAGTTTGATTGGAACCTCAGACTTTTGTGGTTGACGCGTGAGCTGACGTAAGCCACAGATCAGGACAATTCTGCATGGACGTAATATTATTACAGTTCCAATCAATTTATGCTATATGGCGGATGTGAACATAGGTACAAGTCGCGTCGCAGTAACCAGTTTTAGGTGTAGCGGGACGCAGTGGAGCGAGGGGCATATGACTGAACTTGCGCAAGCACGCATATAGCGTTGTAGTCCGATCCGCCATGAAGTTTGATTGGAACTATACTAGTATTACGTCCATGCACTGTGTCCATGCAATTCTGTGAGTTGAGCTGACGAAAGCTGACGTCAGCTGGCTGATTGACGTTTCATGTCAATATTATTGAATATTCCAAAATTCGTATTTTTTGCAGTTTTCACATGGCATTTGCACATTACCTAAATCAAATAAAATGTGCATTATTTTCAAACGAATTTTATCATATAATCAATTTTCTTACATAAAGGTAAGCTCATTTAAAAGTTCAGTCAATTTTCTTTTTCTAAGATTAGCTCAGTAATCTGAGAATTAGCTGTGAAATACAACCTTCTCGATCAAAATGCCTATGCATTCGGATTTGCATGCGTTTGAAGGAACTTGGCACCGCTGCTTTGCGACTTGTGATTTTTTTTATCAGGCTTTCATGACTCCTCTATTGAAATACAGCTCGCGCCAAACTTCTACTTTGCTCTGAAATCGAAGCGAGTAGGTAGCGTCTATCTCTATTCGTGATCTCTATCTATCTATAAAAATTTATAAGTTAGGGTTTATTATATTAACGCAAGGAGCGAAGTGAAGTGACAAACTATAGGTACCCATAAGATGAGCATTGTAAAAGTTATTTACTGTTTCAAATATTTTTATGACAGGGATGCCTTTGTAATAGGTAGGTACACATTTTTTACTGTTGGTTATTTCACATTTCTATAAATTCTGAAAGTTGGTTTTGTACCTACCATCTTCATGTCCTCCACTAATTAGGGTGGTAGTTTTGGAAACTGGCACCCTAACCCTTAATATGTGTAATAAAAAATTATGTGTTAAATAAACTAATATTTTATTCATATTTCAGAAATATTTCTCTCAATTTGGATTTAGAAGACGTAGATCGAAAATGGATATTCATTTAAAGTGTCGTGAGAACCCAGTTGTTTTAGTACTTGATACACCAGAATTTAAGAATATTTTCACAGAGGAAGTCGTAAATTTAAAAACAATATTTGATAAATACAGTCATGAAATCAGAATTGCTGGTGGTGCTGTGAGGTATAAATATATTATTCACACATTTCCCACCCCACTATATATTTTAACACGTTGAACGCCGTGGCACCCACCGGTGGGTGACAATAGACTACCCCATTAGGCCACGGGAAATTTAATAAAACATCCAAAAATCATCGGTGGTTTTTTTTAGTGTGTATTGAAAGAATAGATAAAAATAGTGTATTTAGATTTAGAAGAAACAAAAATTACTAAATATTTCGAGCAGAAATCGCTGTCACCCACCGGTGACTGCCGTGGCCCCATAGAGCAAAACTCACGTTTATCACGCTAGGGCGCCGCGCGGATCACACTGTCACCCACATATTGAGACCTATTTTTCAAAAATATTTCAGGGGTATGGGTATAATAAACAGCCAGAGTTCAGGGTCGCAAAGTTTCAACTTATTGTGACATTTGTCCTGGTACACCATATCTTTGCCTAGACTTAATTAATAACTTTAATTTCTTGCATCGTTGATCTCTTGTAAAAGCCTAAGAATATGTTATAATATAATACAATAATAATCTTTGCCAAATCATTATTAACGTATATCCAATCTTCTTTGAATATTTGTTTTCTTTCTAATTGAATCAAATCAAATCAAATCAAAATATCTTTATTTCGTAGTTATGTAACATAATCTTGAAATATGTCCTAAGAGTGAATTTTATTATTTTGTGGAAGGACGTCACCACAAAGGCGCATTCGAAAATGCTGGTTCCTCTCAGAAGAATATGCAAGAAACTGAGGGACGCAAAGAATAATATTATTGAAACAAACTGATAGGCGAGTGGCTTACACCCATGGATTTTTCTCATCTAAGTAGTCTGATACTTTATAATAAGCTTTTGCATAAAGCTTTCGTTTTATTGTAGTTTTAAACTTGTTAAGGGGTAGATCTTGAATTTCAACTGGGATCTTATTGTAAAAGCGTATACATTGCCCTTTAAAAGATTTTGTGATTTTATTGATTTATGATTGATATTTGTTTATGTTTCTTTCTAGCAATCAATTTACGTGAAAAAAATATTGTAACCACACCTTGATAAATATTTTTGTTAGGATTTATTGCGAATTTCCAGTTATTGTTTTTAATGCATCTTAATTATAAATAAGTGGGTGGTGTATAAAAACTTAATTTCAGGAAGTCATAGTTTCTGAAACTAACTTTTTTTAGTTTTATTTCGTCTACGCTGTTGAAGTCTGATAAGAATTTCTATTCCAGTTAAAAAAATGGTGATCTTAATTTTATTTTCAAATATTGCCATGTTCACTTTGTTCTTTGGAGTCACGTTGATCTAGTTTGAAATTATTTTAGACAATTTACATAGGTATTTCGAAAAAACAATAGCTTAAAGTTAGCTATCGTTTGCGGTCACCGGTGGGTGACGCGGCGTGATGGAAGCATCCCGTGTCACCCACCGGTGGGTGACGTGGCCTGTACGGGGAACCCACTAATTTTCGCTCGGCGTTTAACGTGTTAAAGTAAATTTTCTTCTTGATATGTAGTTTATTTTACTGAGGCACACATAGACCAGATGATAGTTCAAACCTTAATTTAATATGTATAGGTCTGAGATACATTCAGTTAAGAAGCTTCCATTGTAACAAAGTAAGAAGACAATTATAGTCATAATTACAGCCACTGTTATTCTGTATACAATTAAAAGGACTGTCAGCAAACCAAAATTTGAAGTAAAACTGATACATATGATTACAGTTGGTACAAAATCAAACAGTCTCAGTCTAACTCAGTTCACCGATTTAAACTTGAGTGAGCTGCTGGTTGATTTGTAAAAAAAATGTGCATTATGTAAAAAAAGATGTGCGTTGATTTGTAAAAAAAATGTGCGTTGATTTCTTTTTGTTTTACAGGGATTTATTGATGGGACTGCAACCGAAAGACTTAGACTTTGCTACCACAGCTACACCACAAGAGATGAAAGAAATGTTCATTGCTGAGAACGTCCGAATGATCAATATGAATGGTGAAAAGCATGGTACGATCACACCAAGAATAAATGACAAAGAGAACTTTGAAGTAACTACTCTTAGAATTGATATGATTACTGATGGGCGACATGCAGAAGTACAATTTACAAAAGATTGGAAACTAGATGCTAATAGAAGAGACTTGACTATTAATTCGATGTTTTTAGGTAAACTTTTTGTGAGTTTTGTAGATAGGTCATTTATATATGTAGATTTTAAGTCTGTGGGTTTTCATTTCTCTAAAATGTTTTATTAATAACCGTACTACATTTGCATTGAAATCATGGTTTGATCAACAATGATAATTAACTGCTTCTGTCAATTCATTTTTACCTTCCTACAAGCTTGTATTTCACTCAGTGTTTGTTTGTTTGTAACAATACAAAATTTGTAATTGATATTTCAGCAACTTGGTCTTAACTTACGAAATTGAAGAAACATTTCAGTATTGACCTATACCATTGATTAATTGTTTAAAAATTAAAAAACTGCCCCTTAAAAAAATTAATATAAAAAATAAAGTTACATGAAAATACTGTTACATGCTAGTAAGTTCAGATACTTAGGATGCACGAAAATAACTGTTTAAGTTGTACTTAAACTTATTTCGAAACGAAATCAAAAACTCTGATCAACACTCGCAGTTCACTCTTGACTTTTCCAAAAACCTCAGTCACGGCGCAGCGCCGGCCTCCATATATATGCATAGGTGCCGAAATCCCTACCCTGCAGCATCTCGACGTTTCCCATCGTCGAACATTCCATTTTAAAATTCTAATTACAATTTATCGTAAGAATAATCTAGGCGCCGCCGGTGCTTACCATTTGCGTGCTGCAACGCCGCCTTAAATATAATTCCGAGCGCGCAATTTCCTTTTTCTAATGCCATCTCAAAAATAGAATTACATTTATAATTTACTTTGATCGTGAATTTCTAGTTTTTTCTGCATTCGGTCAATGTGTTTGTGAAGCCGCGTAATCAGTCGAGTACTTTCTATAAAACATCGACGTGTTTTTACGCATAGATGTCACAATATATTTAATTTCAATTTTGTGATTTTCTATGTAGCGAAATGTGGTAAACTGTGATAATTCGTGAAATCGCCATGGACTAGATCAACAATTCAAAATATGCATCATTAGAGCTGTCTTCAATAAACCCTAATTATTAAATTTTAAACAAAAATTATAAGTTTTCAAACTCGTAACATGTATTATTTCGGAAATATGTATTGCTCGAAATAAAAACATTTAAATACAACTGTTCAATGGACATATGTTTCAAATTCAGGCAATTCATAGTCACATAATAATAACTTGAGTCAATTGCATATGGCGCAGTGAGCCTTGACATTTGGCACATGTACATAGATCCAATGTCAATGCCATAATCTGGTGATTAGGATCCATTGATGTAGCCAGGATGATCTCATGTAGAAACTCCTCAAGCAATGGTTAATTAAACTGAGTTAAAATGTTACTGATATATGTGATTTGGATTACATTCAATATACATCACAAGTTGTTCTGATTATTATGAAGCTGAAAAGTGGATAACAGAACCTTTCAATGGCTACTAGTAAACCCACCAAAATTAGGCAAAAAGTATTTTTCATATGACTTGGTGACGAGGTTGCTGATGTTGTTGGAAGATAGACAACAGAAGCCATCAATGGCTGCCAACAAACCTACAGAGTTTGAGCTCATTAGATTTATCTTCACGAGGACTTTGGCATAATGAACTAAAGCAACAGTTCCAAGTAAACAGATGGCGCAAACTAATGGTTACCGAGAAAACATGTTTAAATTTTCATTTGTTTTTGTCACTCTTTTAATAATTATTTTAAGTTTTTTATTTAGTTCGGTAAGCTCTACACGCTCTATAAGTTTGGACTACGTTCAGCAGAAAATCCCGTACATCTATATAATACGTAAGAAACGCGTTTTTAAAAACAAGCTTTTACTTTAAAAAAAAACATTGCACTAAAAAATTAAAAATAGTTATCAGTGTTTAACTTAAGACTTAATAATATAGATGCTATTAAAATAAATATATATTTTATAAGTTTAAGATGTCATATTTTAATAGCTATATTTTTGAGTTATAAACACAGATATTTAGTTCAGTATCTTTTAAACAATAGCTTGTTTAAAAAAAAGGGTTTTCTGAAGGTCTGATTATTTCTGGTTTTATACATACCTTCTTTATTTCTGTTTGAAACTTTAATGTTTTCACAAGCTGAATGCACTGTTCTTTGATTTATTTTTTATAACTACAGGTTTTGATGGATCTGTCTATGATTACTTTTTCGGATACGAGGATTTGCAAAAGCGTAGAGTTGCATTTGTTGGGGATCCAGATGTTAGAATTAAAGAGGACTTTTTGAGAATTCTGCGATACTTCCGATTCTATGGTCGAATAGCTGAAGCGCCCAACAAACATGAAGCAGATACTTTGATGATCATCAGCAAGAATGTAGAAGGATTGCAGAAGATATCTGGAGAAAGAATTTGGGGTGAACTGAAAAAAATATTGGAAGGAAAATATCCAGGGGATATATTAAAAACAATGATAGATGTTGGCATTGGAAAGTATATTGGTAAGTATACTATAATGAAATTGTTGATTAATTTGACTCGCCCTGTATAGTCCTTGACTTATATACAGAAACAGCCTGTTTATAAAACATTTAAATTACAAAAAATATTTTGATGAATATGAGTGTGCCTGTCATTATTATGAAAAGCTTTCCCTCAATCAAAGATGACATTTCTACACTATTGTGTATATTTGTGTGTTAGGGTGTATGTATATGGTAAATAGTTTTTATGCTAAAAATTATTGTCTTTTGTGATTATGTACTTATTATTTAATAGCATATACTTTTTGATGTTAAAAATAAAAATAAGTATAGATTAAATTGGGTTTAGTCTTAAATTTTAATTAGTCACCTACTTAATGTTGGGAAAACTAGCAATTGGCTATTTATATACTGTAATTTTTAAGTATTTTTTTGTTTCGGCTGTAGGTTTTTCATAAATAAATAAAAATGTATGTTAAAGCCCAAAATCACACATTGTCCACGCTTACTGAATCGGAAATAGCCTTGAATGAGGAATAGGAGAAAATTATTAAATTGTTAAATCAAATTGAAGTCATCTCGAGGAAGTGATAAAAACCAAAAGAGGGAATACTCGAATTACCAAATTTATTAAATAGCGTTATGAAAATTTTGAATACCGACTGACAACTAGTTCAAATTAAAAAGTAATGTTTTATTTATTTATATTTATTACCCCTCTGTCTTTTAGGATTTACGTATATGAATATAAAAACGTATTTGCATATATAAATTTGAAAATACATTTTAATTATGAAATGTTTGTTGGGACAATTTTTTTGACGGCCAGTGTATTAAGGGGAAAACAGAATACTTCAGAACCATATGTTAATTAAAGTCTGGTAACTTATTTCTGTAAAAGTCATTGGTCTTCTAGATTTTTAATCAATTACCTACATTTACCTACCTACCTACCCTAGCCCATTTACCTACTCCTACTTAATTCAATTGATGAGACAAAATACATAATGAAATTGTTATGTAATATCAATATTAATGTGTTAATGATTAATATTTTCTTCCGTTCCATTCGTTCCGTTCCAATGACTCACCAGCCAGCAGTTCGTTGCAAGGACACGGAGGTCTGAGACACCAATGAGCCATAGTAGATAGGACGGAGTGTAGGTAGTTAGGCTGCAGTCGGGATATAGGAATGACAGGAGGTTGAGCCGACCCTAATACCAGCATCGTAAAGCCAGCATGGGGAATATAGATACTATATTTGGTGTGTAACATATAGAGGATGGGTTAGTATTTACTGCAACCGTGGGAGTTAGTTTCTTCGGGGCTTAGGTCGTTAACCAGGTGTATTCCGTTTCGGAGTCTGGCCTTGTATAGGATTTCTTCTGCCATTATTTGTAGTGTTGTTCTGTTTTCCGCAATTCTTTTTCAGTATTCCTTGTCGTAGTTTGTGTAGTTAATGATGTCATGATTTAGGAAGCACTTCCATGTATGAATGAGACGAACTATATTTCGTTTTCTTTTTTTAATTGCATTAGATGAGGTGTTTTCTTCTTAGCATATGTCCGTATTAGGAGATTCTACGCACTTTCACAGTCCTTGTTATTGTTTTTCCGTCTAAAATTGACCAGTTTTCTTTGTTAGGCGCACTTTTTACTACTTCTAGCATAATCTTCAAAATATACGGTTCATTTCGTCTAAGGCTTGAGCGATTGGCTTTTGCTAGCTCTGTCAATTTGAGGCCATAAGTCATGACTGGTGAGGTAACCCTTTTGTAAATGAGTTTTGTGATTTCCATTCTAGTTTGCTTTGTTGAATACACTGTAATAGAATTTTGAGATAGCTTATGGCTTTCTTACATCTAGTTTTTATAGTAGCTTTTTTGACGTGTGTTGCTGTTACATAGGTGCCTAGGTACTTTTTTTTTAACTGAGCGTGTCATTGCATTTCCTAGTAGAACGGGGCTTTGTTTGTCGACGGACTGAATGGGTCCCGTGTAACAAACTTGGTTTTTTCTTCATTTAAAACTAATCCTCTTGTTTTCAACAGTTTTTTTCATGTTGTCGAAATTGAAGAAGTGATTTTAGTTTTTTTTTAATTTTTGTTTTTAACATATTAAAAAGTAAGATAGAAAACGGAGAAGCATAATAATTATTATTATTAATAATAAGCTAATAGCTTCCATTGATACACTTATATCATTTTATATCAATTTACTTATTATAAACACATATTCACTGTTCAGGGGCTGAGGAATTATACTTATGTATTATATAGATATAAATATACAGATATTTTTATTGATTATAAATATTTGACCTATATTTTTATTTACGTAATGAGGTCTATTGGTGATACCTAACATCTAGGAACATTTTGGCTGATTAGTAAAATCTCTCTCTGTATATATACATTTATTATGAAATATGTTTATTACAAATTAGGTGAAATTTCAGTTTCGTTTAATATTTAGTACTCGTAGGTATGGTACGATTTGGTCTCAGCCAGACTTTTAATACTTTTTTTTATGTTTATGTATTTAAACTTTATATTCAGTCAAACATTCAAAAACCACATCAAACAATTGCATCTCATTTTAAGAATTTTGACACGCAAACACATTAAAAATTAATTTTAATTAAATTAATTAATTAAATATTAATTAAATTAATTTAGGATTTCCTTAGACGTAATTGTTATTATATAAACAATCCCACCGAATGAATATGAAGTTCTGCTGTCGCTGTACCTAATTACGCCGGCGACGCCGGTCGCCGATATTTCGGTCGATATCACGCACTGGACTTTGCAACACTACTTTATAGCTAACACGTTTGCACATCCAATCGTTTTTACTAATTATATTTAATAATTTGACTCAAAATTTAAGTAAGATAGATAGACGCAATAGTCACAAAAAAATGTTTCCAAACAATGAAGCGTGAACAAAATATTTTATTACAGGCCGCACAAGGATAGTCGGCGTCTGTTCGCTTTAAAGGTTGACACGAAACTCGTTTTAATGATTATTTTCTTTTAAATTTGTTTTAAATCTTTTTCGTAGATATCAGTCATTAACTACAGTTACGGAAATTTATCATATGTTATTTATTTAATTTCAGGTTTACCTGATAATCCAAATATACAAGAACTAGATAGAGTAATGCGTGGAGCTCATATGACCTTGCATCCGATAACAATATTGTCTGCTCTTTTGCATGACATGGATGAAGTGGCTACATTACATAACAGGCTTAAGTTTTCTGGATATGATAGGCAACTTGCATATTTTATTGTTGAACACAGGGGTGACAAGCCTTCTCATAGACCTTTATTGTAAGTAATTAAACTTGTAATTAAAAAGTAATGGTTCACAAATATTTAAAATTCTAAATCCCAAAAGGCTGGAACCTTTTAATGTTAAATTTGATCTATAATCAATCTGTGTGTACGAAAATGTATGTAGGGATACTAATTTTTTTTTTTCAAATATTTTCATCCCCCTTACCAAATATTGCTTTTTAAAATAACATTAGTGTAACAATATGTTTTTCTTATACAGCCCATATGAAAAATTAGTGTTAAATGCAAAAATAAAACAAAAAGATGTACTGGAATACGTATGCGAGGTGTTAAAGTACAGAGGAGAAGAGAAGCTTCTAGATGAATTCAGTAATTGGAAGACTCCTAAATTTCCGATAAATGGAAAAATACTAAAAGAAAATGGAGTACCAAGTGGTACTATGTTTGGGCTTGTAACTACCGCATTAAAGGAAATTTGGATTGACAGTGAATATAAGGAAACAGAAACAAGTCTGATACAATATATACCTGAAATAGTTGCAGATTTAAAAGATCGAAGGAGAGCATCACAAGAATCACTAAATAAAAAGAATAAATAAATATATGCATAAAATAATTTATTTACACTATCTCAATAATTCATAATCTAATAATTAACACCAAAAATATATTAATTAGTATTTTTAGGATTGTAAGGCTCATATCTGTTGCATCCATCATCATCATCTTTGTGCTCTAGAAAACACCTTTTGCAGAATAAATATCGGCAACCCAAACAACGCAATGTTGCATCTTCATTACAAATTTCACAGAATGGCAATTCATCACTTTCTATTTGTTTATCATCCACTGGATCTTCAATTAAACACTAAAAAAAGAGCTTTAATAAATACACATACAAAATTAAATATTTTGTCAAAGTGCTAATTATATTTTAAAAATTTAGTTTATTGATTACAATAAACACTCCTAAGGTGCCACATTACAATTAGCACAGGTGTAAAAACGGGGGGCAATGGGTACATCCCCCCCACACACTGAATCACGACTGGAGTAGATTACTTATATTTATTTTAATGAGAATACTTTATTTTAATGAATCATAAACATTAGAATTTTAAGAAATGTTTAGAATGAATATTCTGAAAGATAGCTAAAATCAAATATAAATTGATATGGAAATGCGAGGTTTTGAAAAATTACAATTACTAGCATTTTCAAGTCTGGCTGTTCTGGGTTTGCATTCAATATAATCATATTTTGCACATGCACTACACATCACTGACAATTTCAGTAAAATGCACTGCACTATCATATGCTTAAGAGACTGTATACATTCTTTATAGATTAATGCATTCAACATAATAAATTGAAATGTCAAATAAAAAATCTAATTCATGATAGTTTGGCCAAAGACTAGGTACATAATATACCTTATTAGATATGACAAGCTGCTGCCCGCTGATTTACCTGTGTAAACTATAGGATTTATACTGTTAAGCTCCTAAACTGAAAAATCATTAAGAACCCGTTCTCTGTTTAGTACCTAGGACACAAAGCATCATAAATTGTATCTTAGGTTAGACCTGGGTTACGACTAATAAATTACAAAAAGTTTCATCAAAAGTGGCCAGTAATTTTTGAATTTAACATGTTCATACAAATAGACATTAAATTGTACCTTAGATTAGACTTGGGTTATGATTATAAATTTAAAAAAAAGTTTCATTGAAGTCGGCGGTTCAGAAGTTTATGAGTTTATCATGTTCATACAAAAACAGGCAAACACAAAATATTGTAACTTAAATTTGACCGTGGTTTACGACTATTATTACAAAAATTTCATAGAAATTGGTTCAGTAGTTTTTAAATTTATCATGTTCATACAAACAAACAGATCAACATTCCAAAAATTATTGAGTTCATTATCATCTTCATAACCCATAACAATTATTGTTTTGGAACAATCTTCTGTACATGATTGACCTTGTTATGACTTTATTATAACATCCATAAATTAAGATCAATGTAGGATATTAAACTGTTCCATCATAACAGTATCAATGTATTAAACAAAAATTACTTTTGCTATTATATTTTTCACTGCCTGTTCTTCATCTGAAGAATTGTGGTCAACATTTGATGTGGATGGTGCAGTCTTTGTTGTAGAACCTCTCAAAGTCTTAAGTCTTGCTTCTATCAAATTGATTTCTTGATCAAATTCGCTCCTATACTTTTGTTCCATTTTAGATTGCTCTAAATATTGTTTCATCAAGTCATCTGCTTGTTCTTGTTCTGACCGGAGATCTGATGCTGGTAAGATGGTCTGAAATATAATGCCATCATGTGTAATACCAACATGTAAAGGCTATTCCTCAAAGGATAATAGAATGAAGGAGTCACTTTTCATAGCAATAATTTTATTTATAAGTACACATTATAAATATATGTTTTTCTCTGTGGCAATAACATTAAATAATGAATAAATAAAAATCCATTCATTTTCACATAGGACACACTGCTGTCACTTTTAAACACACTCGCCTCGGGCCTTTTGCCGAGAGTTTCGAGTCTGAACTGTGCGACAAAAGCACGTCATGTACATACTTTAACATTTAATGTGGAGACACCACAAGCGGATCAGCGGGAATTGCGGCAGAGACCGCGATCCTCTTACCGGTCCACTTCGCCCGCAGCAGAAACCGCGATGTTGTTCAATGAACCCGCGGTTTCAAACTATAATTGAACACTGGCAGATATCTATTCTGCAAAACGCCTCGCAAACCGATAGTAAGTAATAGTCCAAAGTAATGCGCGAGCTGAAAGAATCCTGAATCTGCCGGTCGAACCCAAAATTCAAACAAACGTATCCGGATGCCCATTAGCTGTTTCCAGCTAAATTGAAATGGCTTTTTGATCTAAGCGTTTTGTACTTATTATTCGACAAGTTAGAGTTACATGTTAGAGTTTTCGTTATGATGTAGGTAGTTTAGTTTTTATGTGACTCGTTGGTTTCTAACTAACCATGGATGTCATTTGCAATGCTTGGCTCTTCAGAACATTGTAATTTACACCAAATAAAAAACAGATAGGTATGAAATTATTTAAAAATGTTACTGAATTAATAGAATATATTGTTGTTGTATTGCAAAACCTGACCAAGTTTCAATGACCCTCAAAAAACAACAAATCATAAGAAATTTAGAGGGATGGTAATCTGATTTATATATATATTTTTTTACTTAAATATAATTGAAATTAAAGTCATTATCAATTACCACTTTGAAAATTGTTCAGTTTTAATTCGAATGATGTACCTAACTTGTGTCATATCTTTGTGAATCATAATTTACCTTGGACGCCTCTGAATTTACAGGTATGCCTTTGAGTTTAGCGAGCTTTTCCTGTAATTCAGATTTGGATGCAGTTTTGATTTCATTTTTTAATTTTTTTAACCTCTCTTTTATTTCCTGTTCAGAGTTTATATTTTGATGCCTGTCTTCTTTTAGCTTTTGCAATCTCTCCAAAATGTATTTATTAGGATCACTGTTACTAATGTACGTATTATTTTGTTGACTTCCGATTGTTATATTTTCTATTCTCCTGAAATATTAAGTGAAAAATTAGAGTCTTTATCAATATAATTGAATATATATAATTTTTTTATTATACATAAATTACTTTTGAAAAAAGGGGTTTTTGAGAAATAAATAATACATACTTAAAATATGCATCTGGTGGCTGAACAATTTTGTTTGAATCACTTTCTTTTTCAGTTTTACATCTGATGCACACCTCCAGCAAAAAAAAAAATTATAACATATTACAAAGGTATTATATGAAGTGGTAAATATTATCAAGCATTTCTTATGCATTCTGTTTAGACAAATGGAAAATATATTATCAAGCGGAAAACATTAATCCATACCTTGGCTTCAGCATTTAGTTTTGGTAAATACATTTTATGTTTCAAGCAATTGGAACAATAACTAAAACCGCAGCCAGGACAGCCTTTCTGTGAAAAACAAAAACGTGAAAATGAAATACAAAATATGTAACTTTTGTTGCCAGCTTGTTATTCAATTTAATATTGTAAATAAATTTATCATATCTGTTGCATAAAATCCAGAATTTTATATTATTTGTCTATAAGAATCATTGATATACAATTTAACTAGATCTGAGTTCTAAAGTGTCCACACAGGAAGCCTACCAATCGGCTTTTATACAGTGTTGTGACCTATAGCGACGAACAATCGTGCGCGATGCCGACTTGTGTCGTAAACTACTCGTCAAAGACGCAGAGAAAAGATGAATATCATATTTCCGGTAAGTAAATATTTTAATTTAATATTACTTTATACCTGCAGACTGGTATTTCCATTATTTTTCGATTTAATCTGAACATTAAATTAACGATTTCATTCTCGTCACCACATTCTCGTATGCAGTATAACAGGACCACCCCATAATAAACGTTTGTAAGACCAACATTAATCAGCCGATGTCGGCCCTCAGCCAGTCCGAAGAAGTGTATTCTAAAAAGTCTTATATTAGAATTTCTCTAAGCGAATATATGCCATAAGCCTTAGGAATAGAGCTCAATCTCCATGCTTGAAAAATAAATCCGACCGAAGAAGTGGTTTCAAAAAGGTCTCAGAGTTTCATAATGTAAATATATGTCATAAATTTTACGAGTAGAGCTCAATTTCCACACTTCTTGTACATAAAAGTATATACAAGGTAATATGCTACATTACGGCACCTGGCGGACCCTTTTGCGTTGCCTTTAATTAGCGACTACGAATCCTTATAAAATTGGTACATTAATGATAAGAATATATATTTTTTCTACAGTTGGTATATGTATGTATGGATGTTCTGATTTTACTAAAAAAACTAATATATTTTGATTAAACCATCACTAATCTGTTTTTTCGAAGCAAAAGCAGAATCCCTGCTTTCTTATTTATCTTTATTTTTGCTCAGCTCCCTAGAATTTCAGTAGAATTATTTATATAATCGTACTGAGCAGGAATATAGTTTTTAAAAAGTTTGGAATAGCCATAGAAAAATCTATTTTGTATACAAAATAATTTCTTATTCAATAATATAGAATACTAAATTATTTCAAGTACAAAGTCTGTTAAATATAACAATGTAGAAAGAACTATTCAGTAAAAAGTAGAAACATTAAGCCTTATGCTATAAATCATCACAACTTCCCAGACAAAGTTTCAACTCATATGGAGAATTTTTTTCTTTGAAATAAAAAAAGATAGAGAACAATAAGTTTCAAATAATGTGATTATTTCGCACAGTACCGTGATAATGTGGAAATAAGCAAAACATTGAAAGCAAATGCAAGTATTTATAAATAAACGGTATTTTATTTTGAAAAATAGTAAGTAATAATAAACATCAGTGTTAATGAAATAAATGTCATTATTCATGTCCACCGTGTCTATTCAAATTGTATGTGAGCTCATTATGTCTACGTTTATGCACTTTTAGCTAACTTAAACGTTATATTAACTCAAACATTTAAAAACCACTTCAAACAATGACGTTACATTTTAAAATTATTAGAATTTTTTTTGACACAAGCACTTGAGTTGTAATTGGAACGCGAGCTATGCGCTGCACGACCAAGACAAAAGCTTAGTTTTATGTAACAAATTTAGCCAAATAGTAATTTTGTTTAATACAATATTGTTACTTATTGGAATGATCTCAATGGGTTCAAAGTTCCTCTAACTTTGTAACTGTGTCGACTTAGCTGCTTGGGTAGATGTCTATGGAGTAGGCTGTACACAATACAGAAACTATCCAGCACTATTTTATCGCTAACTAACTTTAACTCAAATGCACACTCATGGGTAATCAGTCATTTACTTCCCTCGGTGAACAATCTACTATTGTAGCATGATTGTAGTAGTGTGACTAAATAGTGATAGAATTGTACTAGGTATAATTATCGCCTTGTACGGTTTTAGTGGCGATTTTTATTAGTAATTGTGTGTCGATCCCTAATGTATAGGTACATGGAGAGGTCACATTGAGAGGTTTCTTTAACCTTATATTTAGTCTAGTCATGGTCTAGTCTATCGTATGACTAGTTAAAAAATTAATATGAGAGCGAGTAAGATTGTATTTTATATTAGGAAGTAGGTTTTTAATAAAGCACTTTTAATAATATTACTCGAAATAATATATAAATAAATAAATTATTTCTTAGGTAGGTAGGTAGGTTAGGTCTTACCTCTTTTCTTAGCAGGGAATATGTTTTAGCGCAGGAATTGCAAGACATGTTGATTTATTTTCCGATTTACAGATTAAAACTTAAAACACTAAGTTTTTTTAGATTGAAGTCAAGTGGACGACGTATTTGCCACAGACAAGAAAATGGGAAACATTCAATAATATGATATTATCAACCCACCCAGGTAAAAATAGCAACAATAGTGCGTATTTCAACTGTGTACATTTTCATTGATAACGTCATTACAATCACAGAGATTACAATTGCGATGTACAACCAATCCCATTCTACCATGGTGAATGTTGCATTCTAATTGGCCCATTTGAATCAGTTCAACAAATGCTGTAAATATTAGTAATATCTTATTTTAACAATCACTAATAAATGTACTTTATATGTTCATATAATGTTTATTTACTTTATTGTTTTATATTAATGTTTTCCTTTTAAAGTAAGAACACTTTACTGTTACGTTGGTTCGGTAATAAAGTCTTTTCCTTGACGTGGCGCTGGCACAAATGTACTTATTTGGTACAATTGCCATTTTAAAAAAAATGCAGTATAAAAAAGGTGGATTTGTATTTTGTGATAACTAATTAACTATTATTATTCAGTGAGACAACCTTGATCCGATAGGAGCCACATTAATATATGAGGGCTGATGAAGGAGCCACAAATACATGCAAATACCAACCGGATCAACAAGTGAAAATGGAGGCAATATGTGCTCGGCCACAGTCGTGTATGATCAACAACAACCAACAAAGTGCTAGTAGAAATATATATACATATTTAATACTTAAAAGGTTAAGGCTGCCTGTGAAATTTCACAGGCGAAATCACTGTGAAACAAATTAATAATTTCATAAAATTAAAATGAAATAAAAGTAGCAATCATTTTCATGCTTATAGATCTTGGGTTCTGTGCACGTTCTGTGTTAGTATTTATTTTGTTAGTCTGTGGTATTTGTTTTGCTTTGCTTTGTTGGATGCGATTTTGTTCTGTGATTATTATGATTATGATCAAAGACTACTATTGTATATACTTGTTTTAGACGGGCAACTCCAATTTTAGCCTGATGGGAAGTTTAATTGTAAATGACGCCATCTAGTTTCTACCTACCAGAAACTTTTATATTTTGCCCTTGGCATTGGTACCCCTGAATATGCTACATCCGTTTGACATTTGACATGCAGTCAAAATTCCACGTCCATGAATTCAATTATGTTCTGTGCAATTCAGTGTTACCTAGAGTGTTACTGTCATAAAAATAATACGCACTCATGTATATACATATCGTTCATCTAGATAGAGGTACCGCGTGGTTACCACAAAAACATGAGCATAAATATATAGGTACCCCACTTGATAAACATGCTACTTGATATTTTGACATAGCACTAGAATTTAATGTGACGTAACCAATTATGGTTTCTGAAATCACATTTTGTGTAATTTTGCTTTACGTGTAGATTTGCTTTTAGAGAAAGTTTAAGAAATACTTGCTAGAAGTACAAAAATCCTAACTTTATTCAGCAATTTTCATCGTCACGAATGGGTAATTTATTGTGCCTATTCCTATTGTGTTTACATTTATTATTCTTTAACTTTCCCATTTTCTTTAAGTACTAATCGCAAGTAGTAGTACTTAATGTGTCGTATTATACGAAACTAGCGTACTTATGTGTTTATTGGCACCTGTCCGGAAAACGACCTGGGGTCCAAACGGCTTCGGCTGAAAAGCAGTGTATTTTTGTATCTTGGGATATTTATGAATATCCTCAAAGTGGTTATGACACACATGTCTATTGTCATATATATTAGTGATGTCCAACAAAGCTAATTCACCACCAATATTTGAAATCCACGTATTAAATCATTCTACGCTTGTTTCTGGATTAGGGAACCTATGTAAAGGAATATGTGAAAATAAAATCCAAAATAAATAAAAGTGCCTAGACCTAGAAAAAACATGTTTATAAAGTAAATTCTATACAAATTTTACTATTGTTGGTACAATTAACTCAGCAAATAAAAGAAACTATAATGCCTTTTTTCCTTTCATAATTTAGCTCAGTGCTAAATACACTGCATATAGACATTATTTCTATCCATGGATAAAAAAATATTGTAATGTAGGTAGGTAATTAGTGAACGCGTCGTATCGGCCACTATATCGGCACTGTGTGCAACGTTGTACCGGGTGCTGGTTTCTGGCTGGGTGAAGATTCAAAACACCAGTTTTGATTTGGGCAGAGCATCCCGTCAACTAGTACTTGCTATCTATGACCTGTATTAGAGGTCTCACTATGAAAAGCTTGACTCTCGGAGTAGAAGTGTAGAAGTAGCGATATGGCGGATCGTTCGCTCTTTTATACACGATTTGTATATAATTTATATGTGCTCTCTATTTACTAATTTCCCGCGGTTCTTTGCCGCCTGTTCAGAGATTTTCACGCCTGTTTTCAGCGACCAATCAGAGCTCTTAATGGCAATTCCAAAATGAAAGCCACTAGAATTGAGGCACACTCAGAGGGCAATACCACAAAGAAAGCCCTGTTTGGCCGCTAGGCACGTCTCCGCGGCAGTACACTATAGAGAGCCGTGTTCTATTGATAAGCAAGCTTTCCTCGATTTTCCCTATTTTCCACCAAGTACCGACTAGTGGGAGGGAAGGAAAAGACTATAGAAGCCCATCTTTATAAAATTTTTACAAATTGAATCTTACATAGGTACTATGTAGATTTTGTATAATCCGATTATAAAGTTTTCGATTCTAAACGCTCTAACTAGCACTTATTAAGTTTGTTTATCTTCGTCGGCTGCAGCTTGGCCCCCGGCTTTCTGTCGCGAACAATTAGTTTTATCACTAATAATCTAGGAAAGTTACTACTCTTATAATATATAAAGAAATTTTAAAATAGAAGGTCCCTTGACTAAAATAATATAAAATGAAATGAAATAAGGGATAATTCGGAATGCACTCCTTTTTAGTAGATACTCATATCTTGTATCTACTAAAAAGGTTGTGTACCTTTCAACTTATGTCATCTGTCGAATATTTAAAAGACGATTTGGAATTCCTTCATGTTCCCTAGATACAGAAATAATATATTCTATGGTGATTCTATATAAAACGAATGGTTGAATAAAACTAATGTAAACGTGCTTATTATTTACTCTCAATTTACATCAGTATATGTTTGCTAGACTCTTCTGTAATTAAATAAAATAGTCATGTGTTCATTTATATTTGTTATTTTTGAATATTCCTTATTTTTGATTTCACCTAATATAGCAACACCAGCAAATAACCATTCTGTTTTAGTAGCCAATCTGGTGGATAGATGGCACATTTTACTATAAAAAATCACTAATTCAGCTTTGTTCGTAGTTGCCATGCCGTGATTATGATGCACGATGAGATGTATCTAAAGACGTTTTGTGCCTGAAAACAGTTAAATTAAGAGTAATTTGGATTATTGTAGTTGTGCCTGCGTACAAACAAATAGCACAGGCATATAGTTGGATTGATTGGAACATTTATTGGAATCAAAGCTGTAGGTAAATAAAAAGTTCATTACAGTTGGAATCGGTCTGTGCTCCTGTACTCGTCATCAATGGACAAGTCGAAAATTCGAATAATTTTTGAATACGAGTTCCGTCGTGGCACTAACGCAGCAGATACAGCTCGTAACATTAATGCTGTGTTTGGAGGGAACCTAACTAATGAACGCACCGTGCGTTTTTGGTTTAGTCGGTTTCGCAATGGAAATTTCGATTTGCAAAATGAACCAAGGGGTAGGCCAGCCACTAAGGTCAATAATGAAGAATTGCAAGCCATGGTGGAAGCTGATCCTCACCAATCTACTGCAGAATTAGCAGCATGGTTTGGGGTTAGCATACCGACGATTTTGACCCATTTGCGTCAAATTGGAAAAATTAAAAATTTAGAAAAAAATAATAAGAAGGTACCTATCACATGAATTGAAAAACCTGCACAAGTATATGTGTCCAAGCTTGCCTTGCGTCGATTAATTGACACAAATGAAGGGATTTTGAAATGAATTGTAATGTGCGACGAAAAATGGATTGTTCACAATAACCACAAACAAAAACCTCAATAACTACATCTAGAGCTTACACAAGATCATTGCCTTAAAAAGTAGTCTACTCAGAAGCTTAGAAAGGTAATTGTGACTGTTTGGTGGTCTAGTCGTGGTGTTATACACTTTAGCTTTTTTAGATTTGATGCATCAATAACAGCTGAAGTTACAGTCAAGAACTTTGAACAATGGTGGTGAAACTTGCAGAGAAACAACCCTGAATGCTCGACCAATCTTCACCATTATTGCTTTGTGATATTGCACAAGAAACCATTGCAATGCTACAGGAGTTACACTTAGAAACCCTCTATCACCCTTTGTACTCTCCGGTTTTGGCCCTACCCAAGTACCATTTCTTTTGTATTTAGACAATGTGCTCCATGATAAAAAACTTAGTTCCCAAAAAGCAATAGAAGTCACCTTTACGAATGAGTCCTGTTCCCGGGTTCTATTGCAAAGGCATAATTATGGTTTCCCTAATAGAGAGCAGGAACACATAGAGAATGTGTTATTATTTTAATTAAATAAATATTTTTTTCAATGTATGTTCTAATTTAATTTTATCTATATGAAACACTAATTTCATACTTCAACCCACATGTTTAATTTTTTGAATAATATTATTTCTGTACAACTATAAAACCCTTATTAATAAAAGGTTCAGTAATGTTTTACTAAAACTTTTTTATTAGTAAAAGGCAAACTAATAGTCATCATAACATTTATGTTTTGTATAAATACAAACATTTAAATGATCGGTTATATCATCAGCCCATTTTTACCCCACTGCAAGGGCTTAGGCCTCCCCCAGGGTGAGGAGGGGGTTTGGAGCTTAAGTCCACCACGCTGCTCCACTGCCGGTTGGGAACTGTAACGACCGCCAGCTATTGACAGTGTCTGGGACCGACTGCTTAACGTGCCCTCCGAAGCACGGTGTCAGGTTGGTTATTGGTTATATACATTTTGTTAATAAGACATGGTCTATGAAAAACAAATGTTTTAGGTAAATATAATAGAAGAGACCACAGAACTATACTGAGATTCAAAACATTTGTGGTTATCTTTGCTGGTTATGAAACAGAATACATAAATTATTTACCTCATGCATTAAACACCCTGCTAGCAATGAAGTAAATGTTACAGGTAATAACAAGGGTAATGAGACGACCGCTTGCGGTAATCATCTAAGGTCCTGGCTGAAAACCAGCTTATTTTTTGCCCCAAGAGGCTAGAATATACACTCTGAGCCAGAACCTTTCAGAACAAATCGATTTTAATATTTGCTACATTGTACATTTTATTGTACTTTATGTTTTCATAAATGCTTTTATTATTATTAAGATAGGAAAATAACATATTCTACAATTCATACTCTTATTGAACCTGTTATACAGTACAAACATGTTTAGAATGAGCTTTCCATGTACAATAAACTTATTGGTCATCTGTTTTATGGAATGATTTAAATAATATTACCATTGTTTTGGAACATTAATTGATCTTAATGGATCTTAAACATTTCTTGTTGTAGGTAATGAATTGGTAGATGTAAAAATGGTTAGCCAGTTGGTACAATAACTTTTTGTAAAAGAATTTTTATTTGAATGAACCATAATAACAGATATATGTACCTCTTGACAATTAAGCACAGTATGCTCATATTGCATATCTTGATTTATTTTTAGGATATGTAATTATTATAATAAAACAGATCTTCCATTATAATGTTTAATAATAATGTTTATGTGACAATTTTCACATCATTAGTTCTTATTTACTGTCATTTACCCCCCATCAAACTGTTCATACCACTAGAGCCTTGCTGCAACTGTCTCATCATATTGTGTAAACCTGACATGCCACCCATTTGTTGTAGAATACGTGGATCCATCATTTTTGCCATTTGTTGATTTAACTTTGCCATCTGATTTTGATTTACATTTTTAGCCATATCTCCACCCTTGAATAAACCTTTTATGCCACCCATTTTCTTCACAACTGCTGCAAATTTTGTATACTGTGTAATAAGATCCTTCACATCCCTCTCTGTAACTCCAGCCCCCTGTGCTACTCTAGTGACGCGCGTCGGTTGTTTTGAGAATAATTTGGCTCCATCACGATGATCAAGTTCACCTTCATTCATGGAATCCATTATGGTCATGAGACGTTTTAATTTAGCCATTGATTCTTGTTCACTACCTTTAGACATAAGATCTTGAGAAAATCCTGGTATCATGCCCTAAAACAAAATGTCGTCTACAATATTTGCGAAACAGTAGGGGTGAGACACCCATATAAAAATAAATATGTAGTATAATTACCATGATCTGTGAAAATGGACCCATTTTCATTATATTTTGGAACTGTTCATACATAGCTCTCAAAGTAAACTGTCCATGTTTCAGTTTCTCTAGTAACTCATCATTGTCATCTAATTTGAGCTCATTTACTTTGTCTAATAAACCTTCAATGTCACCCATGCCCAAAAGCTTATTTATGAATGGTTTAGTTTTGAAAGGTTCCAAGTCATCTATATGCTCTCCAGTACCAATAAATATTATAGGACTTTGGGTTGCTGCTACACTGTGTCAAATTAAATTTACATGCTTTGAAAAGAATGATTTATATCTTAATATATTTTTTCATGAGAGGCGATTAAAGTATAACAAGAGCGAGATGGGCTGGTGCGATTAGGGCTTCATACCAGCACTTCAACTACAAACAGTTGATAGATCAAATAAAACTTTATTAAAATATTAGCTGTGCCCTTGACTTCGTCAGCGTGGACTTAGATCTATCTCAGCTGGTGATAAAACGCAATGTGACTTCATTAATATGATTAAACAATTTACACAATTGTTTTGGTGTTTGTTAATTGGGTAGGTTTATAAACTTGATTTGATGTCTTAGGTAAGTGAACACGCAGCACCGGGCACGCGTGACGCAGCGCTGCGACCGTTGCGACGGCGTGGTGCTATAAGGTTCCCAACTGAATTAAAAATTGAATATCTTTTGATTCTGTGTGTTGATTTTGATGGATAAACACTAAACAGAATAAACTCACTCTAATCTCACTAATTACTCAGAATAAAGCTTCATAGTTTGCAGTAACTAGATTTTGAATTGAATGAGTAGCTTTTACATGATGCGTATACAAACGAAAAAATAGACCGACAACCATAAAAAATTTTGATTTTTTAAAAATCATTCCGTCAAATCGTCCGTTTTAAATCGTTATAAAGACTAAAATTTTATACGTGTAGATTGTAATATTTAAATATTGGGAAAAATATTGCTCAGTTTCTAAAAAGTAGTCCTTTCAAATGCTGCCACAGACAATACAAAAACCGAAACTTTTATGAGAAAGCCATTCACTATCATTTTAAATTAAAAAAAAGTATTACATAATCTTTGATTATGACAAATTTTAAATTTGTATATTACATATTTTACATGAAAAATGTCTGTGAAAGTTGGATTCAGCAGTACTCTAATAAGTAAATCTTATAAGGATTCCATTTTTTCTTATGGAACCCAAAAACTAATTATATTTGAATTTTTTGTCTACTAAAAACTTACGCTGAGAGTGCTCCACCACCCTTGGCATGTCCGTCTAATTTTGTAATGATGACAGACCCAATATCTACCTTTTCCTTAAAGGCTCGTGCTTGGGCTTCACAAGCTTGACCGATCGTTGCATCCATCACAAATATAATGTTGTCTGGTTTCTAAGATATTAACAATATTAAAATAAGAATTTGTTATATTAGTTACCATATGTTTTATATTTCAATATGTATGAGTCTGTCTCTGTGTTGTTTAGTTTTAATTAATTTATTACTCAATTCATATCAATTTGATATTCACCATTAATCAGATTTATATTTAAGTAAACCATTGAAATATTTTATTGATATCAGGTTAAAAATAAAAAAAAATATGAACTCACAATAGCATTAGCAACAGCCAACATCTCCTCAAATAGGGATTCTTCTTGTTTGTGGCGACCGCTAGTGTCCACAATAATCATTTCAAATCCTTCCTTCTTAAACATTTCAACACCAGTAGTAGCTATCACCACCGGGTCCACCTCTGTGTAGCTGGTAAAATAAATATAACACTGCAATAGTTAAGCACTTAATCTATTATCTACTTTTACTAGAGGTGATATATCTGTTTAATCGTTTCAGGCAATATTCTTTGCCATGATGAAAATTTTATTTCAGAAAATTTTAGTAAGTAACATATATTATGTCCTTCAAGTTGATGAGAAAGACTGTGAGACAAACAAAACCTATGAAACTGAGAATTTAAATTATTACAGCGTCAGTACTTATAGTAAAAATCACATGGTTATTTATTAAGAAAGGCTCCAAGATAAAATATTAGTAGGTACAAAAGTAAAAATATTGATTTATTTCACTTCAATAAGACAAATGCATAAGTTATCAAATCAATATTTTTATTTAAGTAGACTTAAGCAAGTACTTTTGCTACATTAATATTTACAGTTACAGTAACTTTTTTAATTTTAAATTACTATCAGTTCAAAATGTAGCTTCTACTCAGAAAGAACAAGAAAGTTGACAGTCAGTGTACAAAGTAAGTACCTGCTTGAAATATTTTGACACTGAATTTAAATTAATAATTTCACAAGATGACAGTGATGAGGAAACGGTTTATGAGGAAGAGTATGATTATGATTTTACCTCAAACAGAATAACTATTTGTATGTAAAATCTTTTATTAGTTTTTTCATTAGCTATGAGCTTGCCATGCAGTTATGCACACAAGAGCGCATGTCTATATGCATTACAACTACAAGTATGGCTCATCTAATTTAGTTAGATGCAGCAACTATACTCTTTTTAAAATATAAAATTTCTGAAGGAAATCTGTTATAAATACACCTTGCTATAAATTGCTTGCACGGGTCTTTTTTGTATTATAAAAATTGTGTCTATATCAGCAGCTCTGCCCATGAAAGAATACTGTAGTTTAATATTTATACCTATATAGCCATAGTGAATAGTCACTTATAAAAAGGGAAGCCGGCCACCATAATAATATAGGTGATTGACACGGTCTACTATTCATATTGTCTATTCCAGTGTTTATGCTAATGCTCCCTAAATATTAGAATAGACCACAATAGGATCACATCACAATAACTACAATTAATGTTAAATTTTTATTATTACAGCAGACACATGTCTGTAAAATATGGAAAGGTCATGAGACAAAACATGAATACAAAAATAAAAAATTAGATTCCCATTGTAATTACAGATACCTTTATGTAGTAAGAGCCTTAGATATAAGTTATAAGGAAAGAGGCTGTGAGACACAGCAAAATTATAAAAGTGTATATATCACCTTCCATAGAAAGGAATTCTCGCTTTTGTACAGTTTTGTTTGACTTGATCATAAGCACCTGCTCGGAAAGTATCAGCACAAACTAAGCAAGATTTCCAATTCTTTCTAAGGTAATGATAGGCAAGTTTGGTACATGTTGTAGTTTTTCCAGATCCTTGTAACCCAACAAACATAATCACATTTGGTTTGCCTTTTATAGGTTGGTATGGTTTAACACCAGGATCAACAAGCTGAAAAATAATAAAATTGACATTAATTTATATGTATGTACCTACCAACA
This sequence comes from Luffia ferchaultella, assembly GCA_949709985.1. Taxonomy (NCBI): domain Eukaryota; kingdom Metazoa; phylum Arthropoda; class Insecta; order Lepidoptera; family Psychidae; genus Luffia; species Luffia ferchaultella. The sequence goes on along the minus strand of OX453256.1, from coordinate 12,836,441 downwards.
ATTAATAAAAAGATCAAAAAAGATATAATCAGAAATTTTACCTTTACAAGTTCTTTAAAAACAGCCGACTGTATCATACGTCTTTTATTTAGCCCACCAGCCATTTCATCAAAGTCAATGACGGCACGTACATTCTCACGGAGGTTTTTTACCAGTCGAATATTTACGTCGGCTTCCAACAAAGCAGCACATATTTCTTTCAGCATAGAATTAAGTACCTGTCATTGAAATCCAATTGTAAAATTTAGTAATTTTAAATGATGAAAATATAAACAAATCATTTTACCTCTTCATTTATGATGGTAGCCCTACTTAGGGATTGTAAAGCCGTAGTAATTTTACGGCCTAAATCTGCTAGTACCATTTTGAATTACTTTTAATGAATTCCTTTATAAAATACTGTATCAACTATAGGATTTACAATTTAATATAACACATGTTGGCTTCGTGTTCTTATTAGTTATTGCTTATATTACTGAACTGTTACAAACACTTTCGCTTGCTTTCTTTTTACTTTTGTTTTACTTCTTTTTTTTTTGACGTAAAATTGGAAAAATTGAAGTTACACCATATACACTAGATTGACACTTATTTGACACGTCAATGACTTTACGTACAGTATTGACATTGATAATTGACATTTGAATTGAAATGTTGTGAAGGCACTTCACGCTCGCCGAGGGCAGACGAGTACAGGCGAACGCAAGAGTGTAGAGGGTTACACGCATAAAGGTATATATACTAGCGTAAGAGAGGAACACAGTGTGCGAATGACATCCAGCTCTTTGCCGAAATCCTACATGCGAGAAAGAAATGCAAGAAAATCTGACATAAAACCTCTTTGAACACATTTAGTCTTCATTACTCACTTGTCAAAATAAGGTCCAGCTTTGTTTTCTATTTTGTGTTATAACCGTTTTGAATTCTACAAAAATTAATTCTTGTGATAAAAATGGTGTCGTGTTAAGTTTTAGATTGCACTGTAACATATGATAATAATCCAAATAAAGAGAGATTTCACATGTAAGTACTGCCAATAACATACTGTTATCTTAATGCTTATTTTTATAAAAAGCGATCCTAAATTTACTTGGTTATACATCAGTAGTATACGGTAAATACTTTATTTTGTAAATAATTTGTTATTTTAAACAATTATGTGTACGATACAAAAATATTGTGTAAAATTACAATCAAACAATTAAGCATAGGGATTACACAAAATCTATCGATATGTCGATATTTTCAAATATAAATATTTTGTAAATTTGATATTACCTAATTGCACCTGTTCCACTGGAATAATGTCGTTAACTGTTTTTAAACATATTGTGAGGTTTATTTAGCCTGGCAGCACATTGTAAGAGAAAGTATGACATCTATACATATATACTACACATAGGGTATATATGTAAATAGAAGAGTTTTTCAAATGAAAATATAAGATATATACACAATTAATTTTAATCGTTATTTATTTATGATTTAAAATCTGATGCTCTATTTAATTTTAATCGTTATTTATTTATGATTTAAAGTCTGACGTTCTATCTGTTCTCTGATTATAAACGTCGTAAATAATTTAACTTTGAATGACAAAACTACTGTATACAATAGTTTAACCTCATTTTCCTCCAAGAAACTGCGGTGTTAAAAAATGCTTCCTGATAATGATGACAATTTCATAATATCCAGGTTTCTTGTAAACACGGTTAGCATAGAACAATGGAAAAAATGTTAAATAGAACAGGTGGGACTCCTCGAAAACATTCTTTGGTTTGCAGTAGACGTTTTACGGATAACTGTTTTGTCTAACTAAATCACCGACGACTTTTGAAGAAATGATCTATACCTACTGAATTTTTCCCTTTATTTTTTTCTTTTTTTTTCATATGTGCTTACTAAGTATATTAAGTAATATACTAATAATACTTAATATCTAAAGTCAGAGCATTTATGCCAACTGTAATTTCTGTACAGGTCAATCTGAAGACCAAGCGATCGGTGTCAGCGTACGTTTACCGGGATATATCACCAGGACCTTCAACTTTAGAGCCTAAACCTTTATTTCAGCACTAATATAAAATAAATTTGAAAAAAAGTCCATCACAGTGAAAATATCAATTTTAGGCAAATTAACACTTTGTCTTTTACAAAAACTTGTTCCTTTATATTCAAATAAAACTTAATTACCTATTACATAAAGAAACAAAAGATATTATAGACTAGTCCAAGGCATCCAAGGCATAATTTGTGGTGTAGTGAGACGACGCGACACTCAATCGAGTAGACAATGTGACGTCATGGGCAGTAAGAAGCCACCAGTCAAACCGCACGAAAATACATAATAATAATAATAATGTATACATCACAACAACGACTACGTCCCAAACTAAACGTTAGCTTGTGTTTTGGGTACCAAGCGAAGACACTACATACATATAACAACCAAGACCCGGTACCAGTATCGATATTCATCATATAAATACTGACCCGACCTAGGATTCGAACCCGGGACCTCCAGCTTCGTAGGCAGGGTCGCTACCCACTAGGCTAAGCGGTCGTCAAATTAATAAATATCAATAATTTATTTCTCAGTCATTTATTGACGAATTTAAAAAAAAAAACCTTCACTGTTTTATTAGTTTTGGTTTATCTTTCAATTCTATCGAGTTAAATTGTATATTTTGAACGTCATGAACTTCTCCATTGTAAATGTTTTTGTTTTGTACTTTCTCATTTTTTTGTTTACAAAGAGTTAAAATTTTGTTGTTATGCGTTGCAACGTGACGTATTGTCATTAAAAATAAAAATCGTTTTTTTATATTGTTTTATTTATTACTTGGCTTGTATTCAACTAAATATTAAAATTTCCATAATGATGTTAACGCTTTCTATACTTCTGCAAATTTTTTATTATCAACTGTTAACAAAAAAAAATATTTATTGGAGTAAAGGAAATGGCATTTGAATTGACTGATTGATGATTTGTCATTTTAAAAAAACTAAAAGTTAGGAAAAGTAACTCAAAACAAAAATTATGTAGTATAGCAGATTCAAAATAATAAATAGGATTGCCGATTTCGACTTATGATAACGCGGTAATTTCAACGACACATTATCATGAAAGTACTACGTGCTATCGATAACATAAAAAACACCTATGCACATCACTAAAACTGGCTCAACCACATGTGAATTTTGCACACATACTCATTTCCGTTTCGGTCATGCGATGTTTAGATGTCAGTTGGTCTCCTACGCTAGTATATATATGTCTATGGTTACACGTGTCTATTCATGTGCGTTCGCCTCGGTTCGTCGCCGCTCGCTTTCGTGTCAGTATTTGGGGGAAAGATCAAAGCACGATCAAAGTAGCGAGCGCGAGCGGCCCTTCCATACGCTCGCCTCCGTTCGGCGAGCGTGAAGTGCCTAGTAAATACAATAAGAGTAAGAGCTAATAGAAAGCGAAAAACTATCTTCTAACTGCTCATTCATATGACCCTATATGTATTATAAAAATAAATAGCTGTATACTATATTATGCCAGATCGCTTTTTTTATATACTACCAAAATAAGATATTATATGCATATATTATATGCTATTCATTTCTGTCATAATGACAATACCATTTTAATTAAGTCTTATTAAGTCAATATTAAATGTCGTGTTGTTTTTTTTTTCTTAAGTTGTCATAACTGATTTAGGTATTTGAATTTGAAGCTATTTTCTGTAGTGATTTGTAAAATTGTTATAAAAACATTTACATAGCTGTAGCAACAGGGCCTTTTTTTTATCAACTTGCATCTTCAACGGTTTGACAACTGACCTACCCGACCGTGTAGAGGGGTATTGCTCGCTTCGCCATCACATCCCGAGCAATGCGGAGTGCCACGCCCGAGCGTTTCACCCGAGCGTGAAGTGCCTGCATTAAGTGTGTAATCCTAAAGGAAGACTTAAAGGCAAGGTCAGAGCTACTTTTACTTATATCTCCACCAGAACTTAAACAAATTAAAGGGTGTAATACATCCAAGGAGGTATGGGACAAACTAAAGGTTGTACATCAAAGTTCAGGGCCGGCAAGAAAGGCTACGCTATTAAAGCAACTAGTATTGAAGAAAATGACTCCACAAGAAGATGTGAGAGACCATCTCAGTAATTTTATGGATGTAGTAGGTAAATTAGAAGACATGGATGTCAAAATTCATCCAGAGTTGTTAAGCATAATGATGTTGTACAGTTTACCTACAAATTTCGATAGCTTCCGAACGGCAATTGAGTCGAGAGATGTTCTACCAAGTCCTGAAAATTTAAAAATAAAAATCGTAGAAGAATACGAAGCAAGAAGGCAAACCGAAGTGAGTGAACCTCAGACTTCAGAAGCATTCTACGCAAAGACGAAGAAAAGGGTATTTTGCAAAAATTGCAATAAGAAAGGGCATTCCACAGAAGCTTGTTGGTCAAAGAAGAGACCCAAAAACCCCAATAAAACTAAAGATCAAGAAAAAACATATAACATCTGTTTAAAAACAGGACCGTCGAAATGTAAAGGCAATCTATGGTGTCTTGACAGTGGCTGTACGTCACATATGACGGGTGATAAAAGTATACTCCATAACTTAGTACCCGCGACTGACACTCTAAAGCTAGCTTCAGAAAAGCATACGACTGAAGTTAAAGGAAAAGGAAAAGCCGAACTTTATACAAAGGATCGACGTTATAAAATTAGTCTTTCTGACACATTATACGTACCTGATTTGTCGAATAATCTAATTTCTACAAGCAAAATTACGGATCATGGCTATAAAGTTCTATTTGAAAAGGAACAAGCCAGTGTCACAAAAGGCGGTAAAACTATATTAAAAGCTAACAAAATAAATGGATTATACTATCTTGAATTTGATAAAACGGAAGAGACAGCAAACTTCACGCCTAGTGATGAAAGCGAAATTATGAAATGGCACAAGAAATTAGGTCACATCAATGAAAGAGACTTAAAAGAAATGGTTAAAAATAAAATGATGCGAGGACTCGACTTTAAAGAAAAAACTTTGGGTATCTGTGAGACTTGTATCAAAGGAAAGTTTTCCACTCTACCATTTCAAAGCCATGTACAAATAATCTCTACCGAAGTGCTCCAGATAATTCACAGTGACGTGTGTGGCCCATTTGAAAATGAATCAATGGCCGGATCAAAGTATTTCGTAACATTTATTGACGATTATACAAGATACTGCTGTGTATATTTCTTAAAAGAAAAGAGCGAAGTAATCGATAAATTCAAGGAATATAAAAACTATGTTGAACTGTTTCATAAGAAGAAAATTCAAAATCTACAATCTGATAATGGAGGCGAATACAGGTCTAAAGCATTTGACAAATTCCTCAAAGATAACGGTATAAGCCGAAGACTATCTGCACCTTATACCCCACAGCAAAATGGCATGAGTGAAAGGAAAAATAGGTCGCTGATGGATAAAGCCAGATGTCTGATGCTAGATGCCAATATCCCTGCAAAATTTTGGGCAGAAGCAGTAAACACTGCAAATTATTTGATAAATAGAAGCCCAGCAAGAGCTCTCAAAGGCCATTCCCCATATGAGAAATGGGTACAACGAACACCATCAGGAAATCACCTACACGTGTTCGGAAATAGAGCGTTTGTGATGAAAAAAAACCGAAGAGGAAAATTCACAGCCAAAGCCACAGAAGGAGTATTCTTGGGATATGCGGAATATGCAAAAGGTTTTAGAATCTATATACCTGAAAGGAATGATGTTGTTATCAGCAGAGATGTAAAAGTAATAGAAAAGATGCATTATGGCGGTACTCCTGCTGAGAAACACGAAGATCTTACTCCAGAACCTGAAACAGAACAGATTGAAGTTGAAATTCCAGAAAAAAGAAACAAAATTAATGAGAACTTACCTTTTCAGGAACCTAATCCCCTTTATTCCAGCTCTGGTCAAGATCCTGTTGATGAACCATCTCCCTCAAGTGGAAGACCACAAAGAGACGTGAGACCACCAGCATGGACCAAAGATTATGAGTTAAGTCGCTGCGTGACCATGTCTACGTCAGAAAATAATGACGACTATGACTGCTCTTTACTCACATACAAAGAAGCTGTGACTGGCACTGACAGACAAAATTGGGAGAAGGCGATACAATCTGAAATGGAATCATTACAGAAAAATAACACCTGGGTATTAGTTGACAAGTCAGAAGCCAAAGGACACAAAATACTGTCGAACAAATGGGTATTTCGGATTAAAGATGACGGTACGTACAAAGCTAGATTAGTCGTACGTGGATGCGAGCAGAAAGGAAACCTGGATTTCGAAGACATTTATAGCCCAGTAGTAAGTCAATCTGCATTAAAAACTTTATTAGCAATTGCCGCATCTAGATCTTACTACTTCATGACATTTGACGTCAAGACAGCTTTCTTATACGGAGAGTTAAGAGATGAAGTTTATATGAAATTACCTGTTGGCTATGAGACTGACTGCAATACTACTGAAGTAGTTTGCCGATTACAAAAATCGTTGTACGGATTAAAACAAGCTCCATTTACATGGAACAAAACTTTTACCCAAGCGATGTTAGATTTAGGATTCAAGACAATCAAAACAGATCGATGCGTTTTCATAAACGAAGATAAGTCAATAATAATCGGACTATTCGTTGATGACGGACTTGTCATAGGAAAAGACAAGAAAAGGATCGAAGATATTTTAAAGAAACTTGAAACCAAATTTGAAATGAAAAAGAATGAAAATCCAAGTACATATCTGGGTATGGAAATAGAAAACTCAAAAGAAGGAATATTTCTTACTCAGAGATCCTACATAAACGACATACTGGAAAAATACAATATGAAAAATGCCAAACCTTGTGACACGCCTGCAAGTAGCGATTCAAAGTCGATACAGGAAACTGCCCAGGAGAAGGAATATCCCTATAGGGAAGCAGTGGGAAGTTTACTGTACCTGTCTACCAGAACCAGACCAGATATCGCACAAGCGGTCAATCTAGTTAGCAGGAAGGTCGAAAATCCCACTAGAGAAGACATCACAAAAGTCAAGAAAATATTCAAATATTTAGTGGGAACCAAAGAGAAAGGCATTTTGTTCAAACGAAATAAACCGATGGAGAACATCGATGCTTACAGCGACTCGGATTATGCTGGAGACCCATTGACGCGAAGAAGCACTTCTGGTTCCGTGCTAATGATAGCAGATGGACCAATATCATGGGCATCCAAGAGGCAGCCTATAGTAGCGCTATCGTCGACTGAAGCCGAGTACATAGCCGATGCAGACTGTTGCAAAGAGGCATTGTATCTCAAATCTCTATTACAAGAAATAACCGGTTTGGACATAAAAATAAATTTGCATGTTGATAATCAAAGTTCTATTCAACTTGTGAAATCTGGATCCTTCAACAAAAGGTCGAAGCACATAGACGTGCGGTACCATTTTATACATGAACACTTTGTGCATGGATTAATAAATATTAGCTACTGTCCCACAGAATCTCAGTTAGCTGACGTAATGACAAAACCATTGTCAAAAGTAAAGTTTGAAAGACACTGTGCGAGATTAATGCATGCATAGAAACGTGTCTCGGCAACATGAGTGAACATCAGGAGAAGGTGTAGGAATGTCGTGATGCTGTCCACGTACACTTGTCTATGATGCACTGTATTTAAATTTGAATTATGTTCTTTTACTTTTGATGTGCGATGTCATTACAGTTGTTATTGTAAAAACAAAAAAAATATAAAAGTCATTTTTTCTCATATACAAGAATACACAATGTTTTCAAGTATTACGTTTTAATTAATTACTATAGCCGCTAGTCCACCCTATCAATAGTGATGAAGAGTGATCGTGAAAAATTTCTTTTGATTTTATTTATTTTGCATACTCTAAATTAGAGTATGCAAAATAAATAAAATCTATACTATCTATAATATATCTATAATATAATATCTATTGCATACTCTAATTTAGAGTATGCAAAATAAATTTCACTTAGACGTCTAATATGAAATTCCTAGTTTTAATTTTGATTCTTTTAGTGTCTTAAATAAAATTTAGGTAATTGCTTAGTGATCGATCATATTTTTTAAATCCGTAATCGCATTACCGACAGTCTGTACAACACATGGTATAACATGACCCTCAATCCCATAAGTTTTGTATCCAAGATATCAATCAGTTCCGATTTAAAATAAAATAAAATTTCGCTTTGTAATCGTCCATCGTCTATTTTCGATCGTTTTTGTGATTTTGCTCCTAAAGTATTTTGTTGTATCGAATAAACACTAACTTTAAGCGATGGTAAATATCACCAATTAATAATCATAATTTATTAATAAATCCTGCTTTATTGCACTAACTAAGCAAGATCTTTTTTTGTTATGTTATAGGGGCAAAATCAATCAGGTGGAGGGAGCGGTAGTGATAAAAAAGATGACAAAGACAAAAAGAAAAAGTATGAGCCCCCAATACCGACTCGGGTTGGAAAAAAGAAGAGGAAAGCAAAAGGACCTGATGCGGCTCTAAAACTCCCTCAAGTAACCCCTCATACTAGATGTCGTTTAAAGTTATTGAAACTGGAACGAATAAAGGATTATTTATTAATGGAAGAAGAGTTTATCCGAAACCAAGAACGTTTAAAGCCCCAGGAAGAAAAGATTGAAGAAGAAAGATCTAAGGTGAAAAATTGTAAAATTCTAATATTAATACAAAAGTGTGTTCTGTATGTTAATTACCTTTACATGACTGTACAGCTAGACCAATCTTGTTTAGGTAGTTGAAGGAATGGATAGTTACATAGTTGAAGATTCCGAAGTGGAAGGTCCTTTAGGGATATAAAATGTCCTTTTGTAACAGAGCACCGAAATATGAATTTTTGCACAGAAATAGTTGAAGTTTACAATGAAGTAAACTAGGTTACAGTTTATCCTTCCTAGTGGAAAGTTTCATAGTGCTTTCCTATGTAGCCTGCTGAAAAGTTACAAAATATTTAATCAGGCTCATGGGGGAGGGGTGTAGGAACCTCATGCAGTAAATATTTTTTTAAGGAAATGAGAAAAATATTATAAGGCTTATTAGTGGCTCCGCGTCGCTTCTCGCATTATCACAAGCATACCATAACCTAACCTATTTTTTTAAAATGATGGATAATCAACCTATCTTAGCCAGATTTCAAATTGATAATTTTTATGAACACAATTTTCATCAGTCAACAATGGAAAGCCGACCCGAACGTTTCAATGGCACACAAAACTTATCAAGATAGTATGCAATCAGTTTAGATGGTCTGTTAACACCCGAACGCGCCACAAGGTACAAAGAATGAACAACCGGCTGCTTACGAAACTTCAATTTATTCAGAATATTTTACAACCTTATATGCTAACACGAAAAATTGTTATAGCGCGATGTAGGATCGTGGCTGTGTTACTATGAATATTATTAAAGAAACAATTACCAATCGTTATGAACTAAACATGGTCTATTTTGTGTTGGACTACAATAATCACTTATGTTTTATTTAATAAATATTTTTAGGTTGATGATCTAAGAGGCACGCCTATGTCAGTGGGTAACTTGGAAGAGATAATAGATGATAACCATGCAATCGTTTCTACATCTGTGGGCAGTGAACACTATGTCAGCATTTTGTCTTTTGTTGATAAAGATCAACTGGAACCAGGCTGTTCTGTACTGTTAAATCACAAGGTAATTTTTATTGCACCCAAAATGTCAAAACTATATATCTCTATAATGTAAATAGTGATATTTCTTCTCCAAACCTACCTAACCTATAGTACAGATGTATCGGAAAAGTAATAGGAATTCGTTAACATTGTACGTGCAGGTTTGCCTGAAGTTATCCAATGAAATAATTTTAATAAAAGATAGTCATAAATTATTACGAAAAGACTGTAAAAACAACTTTATTACTAAATAAATTTGGTTCAAATTGTCTTGCCGATTACAGGTACGTCCAGTCACATAACTTTTTTAACAGGTCTGTATATAGTATAAGTTCTAAGGTCACAGCATGTCAGTGAATGTGGACTGTATCGATTCAAAAGAAATAGTACTCATTTTATTATTAAAAATACATTATTGTATGTATTTAAAAATGTATTATTCTCATTTAAAAGCTTAAAATAAAAAAAATCTACCTGCAAATAAAAAATGTTCGACCATGGTCGCTGCAGCAGCTAGTCACCCGCCGACGACGCAGCTGACATCTTAGACCAAAACCATCCACTGTTTCCAGGGATCTGTTCTGATCTGTTTAGAGACAATATTGTTCAGCACAAGTATGGCCAAATATGAATGTCTCCAAAATTTGATACACTGCTATACACATTTTTTTGCTTGGCAATTTCATTTCAGTAAAAATTTACAAGTATTTACACAATCTTCACAACTTTATATCTACTTAAAACATATATATAACATTAGAAAAAGCATAAATAAAAAATGAATACAGAAGTATAAGTTTTTTGTAATATTTTATTTGTCGAAATAATCTTAAAGAATTATTAAAATTTTATTAGGTCCATGCAGTAGTCGGAGTGTTAGGTGATGATACTGATCCAATGGTATCAGTAATGAAGTTGGAGAAAGCACCCCAGGAGACCTATGCGGATATTGGTGGATTAGACACACAAATTCAAGAAATCAAGGTAAATAAATAGTAAATATTCTCAAATAATATATATATATATATATATATATATATGAAAAGAAAATTTAAAAATTGAGTAGGTATTATTTTTAATGACTTATTGCATATTTTATAGTATAATATTTTGTCATAGGAATCTGTCGAGTTGCCCTTAACTCATCCAGAGTATTATGAAGAGATGGGTATTAAGCCACCTAAAGGTGTCATTCTGTATGGACCACCAGGAACCGGCAAAACTCTACTGGCTAAAGCGGTGGCCAATCAAACCTCAGCCACATTTTTGCGTGTTGTTGGGTCAGAACTTATTCAAAAATATTTGGTACTTATGGATTTTTTTTTTGTCAACAATTATATTAGGTACAGTTTAGCAATATGTTTCTTACTTTGTGTGTTTCACTTTCAGGGTGATGGGCCAAAACTTGTTCGTGAGCTATTCAGAGTAGCAGAAGAGCATGCTCCTTCTATTGTGTTTATTGATGAAATAGATGCTGTTGGCACTAAACGGTAAGACAAAATTTTTTTCTATTAAACAAAATTATTTCAATTAGGAATGAAGAATATTACTTTATTTACAAAGTAAGTTTAAAACATATCTTATTTAAATAATACTAGCGACCTGCCCCGGCTTCGCACGGCTAGCAGAGCATATAAGCCGTAGTGTTTTTTCTTGTGTAAGCTTGTTGCATCGAACATGTGGATTGGGTTTAATTAGATTTAAATCTAACGTAAATTCCATACTATTTGCAAGTATTTCTAATGTATTTATTTCCAATTCTGTAAATATTTGAAAAAGTTAAGAATAATACATCAAAATAAATTAAAATATTTCTTTATATACAACATTGATAACTTCTGCCTAATCATACGTGTCGCATGGGTATGGGGACGCCACCCGGCACAGCAAGGCGCTTGTTGCGCGATAGTTATTTCGCGATTATTATTTATTTGAAGATATTAATTTAAATTGTATAGTATAAAAGGCAATCATAATCTGCATGAATTGCTGAAGGTAAATAACGTATTTCATTTCGTAACAATTAATACGGTATCCATATAAATTGCTTTCCAATTACCTGATCATATGACACCAGTTTTTTGAACACAAAAATAAGTATAGTAAGCTATCTATAAAAGATAGACATATGCCATCCCGAACTTTTTTTTAAATCTATAAAAGAGAAACAATTCCTCCATACAGTGTTTTGTTATATCTCAAAGGGATTAGGCAGCGTTTTTGATGAAAGTTCCCAGCAGGTATTGTTTTTTTTCCGACTTCTTCAGCAATAATTGTCATATTTCAATTAATTTACGCAGAAAATTTATAAATTATAAACGTAACTTCCTCTTGAATCACTCCGTCTATCGGTGTCAACCATATGCCAATCCATTCGGTACTTTTTGAGTTTATCACGTTCAGATAGACAGATGCGGTGGGGGACTTTGTTTTATAATATGTAGTGATATTCTAAATTAAAATCTAATCAAAAATTAAAATATATAGAAATTGAAAATACTGTCTAAATAATGATAAACAAGAAAATTTTGAAGAGACGACAGCTTCAGGGTGCCAAGGATTGCCGCGTTGCCACGCTGCTGTGTTGCGACACTGGTTCTCTGAACAAGGTATTCCTTGCTCAAAGGATCACCTGTCATCACACGCAGTGCGACACCCAAATCATGAGCAAGTAATTTGGCATCCTTGGACTAGGTACCCATTGTCTACAGCGAAAGGTATGAAGTGGTAACAATTTGAAAGTTATATGTGCTTGGCTATTTTCCTGCGAGCTGCTGACTCAGCAGCTTCTCCGGTTTTTTTAAAATATATTGTTAATATAACTTTGGCACAAAGTATCCACACAAGTTACGTCCCAAACAAGAGCTCTACCACTTTTGTATGGAACCATGGTTACGCCATTGGGTCTCTTGCCATCACCCTGGTATATTACTATATTTTCTTAATATTAACTAAAAATAACATTTAATTTTGCAGTTATGATTCAAATTCTGGTGGCGAAAGAGAAATTCAAAGAACTATGTTGGAGCTTCTGAACCAACTGGATGGTTTTGATTCAAGGGGTGATGTGAAAGTTAGTAATTTTTTGCTACAGGGCTTTTACATGCGCAATATACAAATCAATTTATCATTTTTTTACCTCAGGTCATAATGGCAACAAACCGCATTGAAACCCTGGATCCAGCTCTTATTCGCCCAGGAAGAATTGACAGAAAAATTGAATTCCCATTGCCAGATGAGAAGACTAAGAAAAGAATATTTACAATTCATACTTCTAGAATGACTCTGTCTGATGATGTAAATCCAAGCGAACTTATTATGTCTAAGGATGATCTATCAGGCGCTGATATTAAAGTAATTTTCTTAAGTAATTTTTAGTCAAATTAAAAAAAAATCTATTTCTCTATTTTTTTCATGATATTTCAATCTATTTTGCTTTTAGTACAATATTTGATTTAAATTGTAAATTTTCAGGCTATTTGTACAGAAGCTGGTTTAATGGCATTGAGAGAACGTCGAATGAAAGTCACTAATGAAGATTTTAAGAAATCTAAAGAAAGTGTGCTATATCGCAAGAAAGAAGGGACTCCCGAGGGTCTCTATTTGTAATCTTTCAACACTCATTTCTGTCATATGTATTTAAAAAATAAAAATTAATTAATTCGTTTTAAGTCATTTATTGCTGAGTCAATGGCAGCAGTTTTGTCCGTACTGCTGTTAACCACAAACCATAGAAGACTACAACAGATTTAAGCATTAACAATTATTGACTAACAAGAAAAACAATACGGCCATATGATAGCTTTTTATTTTGTACAATTTTTTGCATACTAAAACATTATCCTAAATGAACACTAGTGTCTGTGCATGTAGTGTGCCTTTAGGAAATCGTCTGTTTTTTTATTTCCAATTTTCTGTATGTGTACTTTATTCACTCAGAAAGTTAAACAATGGAGTGAAGTATGCAGAGTAGAAATATTGAATATTTTTGGTGACTAGAGTAGTTAATAAACCACGATAAAGAAAACCTCAACCAACTACTTGCATAGTCAAAAATTATTTTGTAATTCTGACTTAGAAAAAATCTTCAAAAACACCTTGCGACGGTAGCGCCATCCTAATTTAATGTTTTATGACAAACACTTTCACATTCAGAGTCTATGTTCAGAGTAGGTCTTCAGAACCTGAGCACAGAACAATATGTTAGCATCAGTTTGCATGTCGCATGGATCTATTATTAGTTTCAGGACTGTGCACTTGGCATTGTGAAACGAGGAGATGAGTTAACAAGATCAGAGTCCCTTTGTCACTTTCTTTGTAGGGAGACAATAATTTTCATTTGTTAAAAAAAAAACATCCATTGCAATCATTAATTTTTACCACGCAGTACAAATAAAATAAATATTACTATTATATATGCAACTAAGTATATAAATAAAAATTGTTAGATACCTACTATGTTTAGGCACTTTAGGTTAAAAGCGCCGTCCTGTTCGGCCGAAAATATGTAGAATAACATGAATTCGTTAACTAGTTATTTAATCGTCGGAGGCATACCGTTACCGTGGAGGGAAAAAAAGTGTTTTATTGTGTAACAGTTGGCTTCTGCAGCACGAAGATTGTATTTATACTAGTAGCATGTCCCCACAATAAAATGCCATAAGTATGGAACCTACTGAAATACACCAATCTCGCGGTTTCTATGTCCGAAAAGCAGCAAATTCTTTTTACAGCTAAGCTGCAGAACTGAGCCTTCTCGCCAAATTAGTAATATGAGGATCTCATTACTATTTTGCGTCTGGAGTGTTTCCCAAAAATACAGTCTGATTCACAATGTCCATTTTCTCGCTTTTAATAACAGTATTTGTAGGTGCACTGTTTGACGTTTGGTAGCGAGAATTTTATTCATTTGGTTTTTTTAATATTTAGTAACAAATTACTAGCCTTAAACTACTCAACTATTTTGAAGATAGCAACGTTTCCATCGTCGTAGGCACATTGCTTTGAAAGTTTTGGAAGTATCATCAGCAAACAATATTGTCTCATGATTGTTTGCCTACGCTCTACTAATTCCTGCCAAAAATACCTACCCACAAGACAGTTGCAATAAATTTCTGTTCTTAATATTTTCGCACTTATGTAGGTAGTTAGACGTTTTAGATTTTCCGTCTGACGCTCCATTGCTATTTATACGTAAGGTACTATGCTATGTCGTCCATAAATTTGAACATATATTTTTTACTACATTAGAATATTTTTGATATTCACATAGTATTTTAAATTTGCCCTGTAAAAAAAACTAGAAATTTTGAACCCATAGACTTTTTTTAATTAATGAAGAATTCCTACTGACGTAAGAAAATGATGGTTACCTTAGTAATATGACGTCAGCTTCAATCAAGAATTCAACTTTATCTTTCACAATACACACGTCAAAATTTCCTAAATGCTTATTTTAGTTGCCAGTACAAACCCATAAATTAAGACATCCTTTTTTGAAAATTTCAATTAGTTCGTACTAACTTTCTCAAATACTATTATCATCCAAATACCAAAAGATATATAAAAACCAGAAGTCGCAGAAAATAGATATTATACGAGTATTCGTATGTACAAAACTGATAATGAACCTACTAGATTAAATATTTTTGTCTAATGGCAAGTGTTAGAAAAGGACCAAGAGACTCACCGGTAGATATTTTCCGACAAACTCATTTTGCCTTCTTACGTTTTTCAATTTAAAGTAAACCTTATATATAACACAAAGGTTTCATTTTTGTATTATACGGTATCAGAAGTCCACAGTCCTGAACTTACATAGTAGGTAGGTATTATTTTTTACGTCCACGGCACAGATACAGATGAATCATATTTTATTCTGTGATTTTATTCCTGAATATTAATCATCTGTGTTCCTGATTGCTGTCATCTGTTTGTTTTGTGCAGTTTTGTGGTTAATATTGGTTAATACAGGTTAATATAAAACGACTACTACATATAACTGTAAGCTTTTCTTTTTCACGAAACTAAGGTTGGCCACGTTTGGCAAATAGATAGCAATTAGAACAGAAAGACACTGAATTAGAATTATCAAATGACGATGTGATGTTAGCATTAATACAGTTTTATTGAATGAGTGAAACAGAAAGTGGTACAGAAGAGGCGACTGAGTACACTGCACTCATGGACGGCCACATAGCTGAAACCCGCTCCGACAGATCAGTCGCCCAACGTATCCCCAGAAAACGAAAACCTAAGTCGACGGACAGTCAACGTTCATATGGCGTAAGTTTGATAAGTCCATACCTAAGGTGACCTAAGGTCCATACATTAAACCCTTTTTAGAGTTGTTTGTTCCTAAAGATTCAAATATACATAAGCATAGTATGATTTATCCAGAACATATATGAAATTAATTTAATTTGTCTCAGTACTTATTGTGTTTATGAACACTGAATTATTATCAAATAGGTATAGATATTTAATCTCTAACTAAACTCAGTGTTAATTGTTGTCAGCTTTACAAAGAGGGAATTAGACTTCAACATTATAGTAAACTGAAACCAGTTAAATCATATTTAACTGGTTTCAGTTTATTTAACTGGGTTCAGTTCAGTTTATGGACAATATGCCAAGAGACATTGTTTAACAAAAAAAGAAAGAAATACCACGAGGAAATTAATAATATGCTGACAAATAGCAAAAAAAAAAATCAAATCATTACATATTTAAAATCAAAATTAAACATGGACAATAACTTACAAAGCCACCAATCGAGCCAAAACGACATTATAATAACAAGATGACACTATCACAAGAAAACAAAATATTGAAAACGCTATGTTTATACACCATAATTCAAATTAAAAGAAATTATAAATTTCCTGACCTAATTTTAATAACGGGTGAAAATTCAATTTGCGATTTTTGTGTTCCTAGTGGAATTGAAATTATAGTTGAAGTTCCCATAAGTATATTTGGTTTTTATTGTATTTTTTTATATTTCACTCGGTGTTTAGAGATTATCTTAAGTGATTTTATCCAAATTAGTTTTTTTAATAAAAATAACTGTTTCCTCTAGAGATTATCTTAAGTCATTTTATTCAAATTTTTAATAAAAATAACTGTTTCCTCTCGAAAAAATATTATTAAATGGATATATATCCACTCAAGACAATAAAGTTGCTACATAGTTTTTATATGGCTGTTATAACTAATAAGTAAGTTCAGAAATTAAGCTAATTGTACACTCTTGGCCAAACTCTTTGGGCACATACATATTCACTGACATTTGAGAGTATTGAAACATATAGGTGTATACTCTAAAAATTAGGTTAAACACAAGATATATTAAATGGAACTTTAAAATTATATGATTAAATTGTTTGCTTGTAATTTTCATTGTTTTCCTTGTTCTCAAACTTAATTATTCATTACTGATAAACTGTTCAAATCTATTGATCATAATTTTATATCTGCAAAAGTCATAAATATTTTGAAATAGTGATTTATAAAAATCAATCCAGCCTTGTGGAATTTTGCTATGATATTTATACATTTTCATTAATGGTTATAAGTTCTGATAGTTTATTAGAATAAATAATAAGCATTTAATGTATGTGCATAATGAGTTTCAGTCACAAAACAAGGCCGCTTTAATTCAAGTTAGATGCATATTGCATACAAATAAAATCTTTTCATAGAGTGTCGAAGAAAATGGAGGAACAAGTTCAAGAGTTGGGACTTCTGGTGCAGGAGGTGGTGACCAAGGACCATCCAGCACAGTAGTAGTAACAGAAGGGCCTCCACTTGAAGAATTGGAACTAAAATATGGGGCACGTCATGTTATTAAACTGTTTGTTCCTGTCACGCTATGTATGATTGTTGTCGTTGCAACTATTTCATCAATAAACTTTTACTCTGTTAAAGATATCTATCTGTAAGTATATTCTTTTATCATTTGTTTAAATACTATAAAACATTCCAAATGTTTGCATGTCCATTATGTATTATATTAGGTGTTGGAATTAATTCATAGCGTTTTACAAGAGATGGCGTAGGTAGTACAGTGTTTCATTGTTACCGGCAGTAATGTATTCATCTTGAAACAGGCATCATTAAACATCATTTGCTGTACGTAACCTCTCTTTAAATCGTAATTAACAATACTTTATAATTTATTAACTATGTCAACATTTGTGCCAAATAAAGTGTTTTTGCGGGGAGTTTTACTTCATTATTTGAACATGAAAAAAAGTGCTGCTGAAGCTCATCGTATTTTAGTGGAAGTATATAGTGAATATGCTCTAGCTGAGCAAACGTGTCGGAAGTGGTTTGCACGTTTTAAAGCTGGTGATTTCGACTTAGATGACAAGGAGCGACCTGGCCAGCCGAAAAAATTTAAACATAATGAGTTGGAAGCATTGCTCACTGAAAACTCATCTCACACACTCCAAGAATTGTCTACATCATTGGGAGTTGACTTATCAACGGTAGGAAAACGTCTTCAAACTTTAGACATAATCCAGAAGAAATGACATGGTCCCATATGAATTGAAACCAAGGGACATTGAAAGGCGTCTTTTGACATGTGAATTGCTGCTTCAACAGGAGGAAAGAAAAGGTTTTTTGCATTAAATTGTTACTGGAATTGAAAAATGGATCTATTACGACAATCCGAAGCGTAGAAAGTCGTGGGTTAAGCCCAGTTAACCATCAACATCAGTGGCAAAGCGAAATAATCACAGGTTTAGACCAGAGCAGGAACTTAGGCTCCTGCTCTGTATTTGGTGGGATCAGAAGGGTGTGATTTATTATGAACTGCTGAAACCGAATGAAACCATATCTGGGGATTGCTACCGACTGCAATTGATGCGATTGAGTCGTGCGTTGAAATAAAAACGACCGGAATACTCAAAAAGACAAGACAAAGCTATTTCGCTGCACGACAATGCTCATCATCAATTGCATCACACGTCGCAAAATCAGTACAAACGTACCTGAAAACACTTAAACGGGAAGTCCTGACCCACCCGCCGTATTCTGCAGATATCGCTTCTTCAGATTACCATGCTTCGTTCGATGGCTCATAGCCTGCCTGAGAAGAAGTTCACTTCTTACGAAGATTGTGAAAAATGGATCGATTCGTGGATTGCATCGAAAGACGAGGCGTTCTTCCGACACGGTATTCGTACCCTTCCCGAAAGATGGTCAAAAGTAATAGAAAGCGATGGGCAATACTTTCATTAATATATTTTTTATTATCATTTAAAATAAATAATATTTATTTATTAAAAAAACGGTACAAATTAATTCCAACACCTAATAAATATAGAGTGAGTGAGTACTAAAATAGAATACTTTATAGTTGTGACGTATAGATTCTTTTTGTGGTGATTTTGACATCAATATCAATAGTAATATTGAATTGAATTGAAAATGAAATCATACCTAGTCAGGTCATAAGTTCTGTCACAACTGTTGTGCACAATCAATACCCATAATTTTAGATATTTATTAAACAAATATATTTAAAAAGAAAAGTTTTTTAGTGCAAATAATTTTATAGAAACTTATTCAAAATGCTGTCCCTTATTTTTAGTAAAGGCTTTTAACCTGCACAACCAGTTGTTGATTGCAGCAGTTTATGTCTATATCAGCTGCTGTTTTAATCAAAGATATTTTGGGAGACTCCAAATTCCAGTGGGGCTTAGTGCAGACCTGATTCAAGTCTGGACTAGAGAGGGTCATTCTTATATTATTTATATTTTGGTAAATTATTTCAGAGCATATACGCCATTCCATGAAGAGAGCCCTCATGCAGTTACAAAAGTATGGAACGCATTAGCCAACTCTATGATTCTGTTGTGCGTAATTGCACTGATGACTGTTTTATTGATTGTATTATATAAGAAACGCTGCTACAAAACCATACATGGATGGCTCATTCTCTCCTCTCTAATGCTTCTATTCCTGTTTTCATATTTGTATATAGAGTAAGTTTATATTTTCATAATTACATTATGACACAAACACTAAATATTTGTATAAACTATTATTAAATGTGTTGGACATTTAATTATTTATTAACAACCGAAACTAAAATTAACTTTACAGAGAAGCTCTAAGAGCGTACAACATTCCCTTCGACTTTTTAACTCTTGCTTTTGTATTATGGAACTTCGGTGTTGTGGGGATGATTGTGATACATTGGAAGGGTCCCCTGAGGCTTCAGCAAGCATATTTAATTTTCATAGCTGCTCTCATGGCTTTGGTATTCATCAAGTATTTGCCTGAATGGACCACTTGGGCTGTGCTTGCTGTTATTTCTTTATGGGGTATGTAGTTTATTTTTATTCAAAAGGTATTGTTATAAGGGACCATGTTGTCACCACAAAAATGTGAGCAAAATATATATGCCACAGACCAAATATATGCCACTTAACGTTTTGACATATTCACAGTGAAGTAGAATTTAGTATGACCCATTACATGCATGTAGGTCATACTAAATAAAAAGAAAATAAAGATTAAGCAATTACAATTTATGGGTAAATTACACAATGTTTGTTGACAACAATGATACTGAACATATGGTCTGTCTGTGATTTTGCTCGGTTTTTCAAATGTTTCAAAGTGTAAGTCACCCCATCTTGATGATTATTCTATCTATTTTATAGATATGAATTAAAAAATTTTATTAAATATCTAGGGAAGGGTTATTAAATGAATAACACATGAAAAATAGGACAGGGTGAAAATGGGAGACAAGCTCAAATGAATAAAATCTAATTCTATCTCCTTGAAGTCATTGCTGTAATGTTTCAAAATGGCAACGCAATATTCTAAACTAATTTGTTATTTTTATTTCTTTTTAGTATATATTTTGGAAAAAGAGTTGTGAGCGTTTTCTATGTTTTCAGATCTTGTGGCTGTGCTTACACCTAAAGGTCCACTAAGGATATTAGTAGAAACAGCACAAGAAAGAAATGAACCCATATTTCCAGCACTTATTTATTCATGTGAGTATTTTATAGTTGGATTTCAAACAGACTGTGTTCTATATAATATATATAGTAATGTCATGATATAATCTATAAAATATGTTTAAACTTTTTTTTTTTAATCAGATTCATTTTCATATATAATGTTATTTTATATATTTCACAGTCTTGTGACATAAGGACAATACGGAAAACTTGTTAGCCAATAATAAAATATGTTAAAATGATATTTGAGGTACTATTACTCAAATTTCACGTATATATTCATAATAAATTAGGTGAAATTATAGCCATGTAAATTGACAAAATATGACATCCATGCATTAACCAATAACGTCAGACCGAGTATCACAGGGGGTAAAAAATGGGCTGATGATGATGATGATGATGATGATCAGTATCACAGGATCTTTGTATGTACGTCATGGAAACTGAAACCAGATGGATGCATTGCGCCGTCGTTGCACGATTATAAAGATATTTTATTTCCCATTACAAGCATATTCGTTTCATGTGACATGATGTACATTATGTGATTTTTTTTGACATTACAAAATAAACCCTTAGAATGAAAACTCATATTATTATATTGCTTAAGTTTTCCAAAGTTTTTGTATGTCATCATCATCGTACTAGCCAATGTTATTTAAGAAAAAAAAAAACTCCTACATGCCAGAGACGGCTGTTAACTCTAAAATGGTCTTCGAACCATTCCTAGGTTTAAGAGGATAAAGATTAAAATAATTCCTGTTTATTAAATTCATAAAATGATTGTCTTTTGATTTGATTTTATATTGCATAATGCTGTCATTATTTTAATACATATATATATGTTTTTAGCAACGGTGATGTACTGCCTGGTGGCGACTGCGGACGGCGCAGGTGAGCCGCACCGCGAGCTACGCCCTCTGGCACCGCGCACACACGGTCCGAACACCACACACGTCTCATCTTACATAAAATAACACAAAACGCAATCACTAAAAGAATAAAATTTCTTTTATCTAATACTGCATCCACTTATGTCGGGAAATACTAGATTTGCTTACTTGTTATGCACTATAACACAAAAACTTTATTTCAAATCGTTAGGATTATTTAATTTATTTATTGGGAAATAAAAAGAATTACTGATCTGCCTACAGTGGAGCTGGTTTATTTTAGTTACTTTCATAGCATAATATCATACAGCATTCCGCTTTGTGGAAAGGTGGTTGACATTCAAACAATACTAAACTTGTTCTGCAAAAAAAAAAAAAGCTATTCGAGCTATTTATAAATTAAAATATAGAGATAGTCTAAGAGCACACTTTGAATAAACATTTTACACTCCCTTGTCAGTACATTTATGGAAATATAATTTATGTAAAAATTTTTTAAATAATCTGGTGATGACACACATTTATTTAAATACTAGATATAACCAAATATTATCAATTCCTAGATTTGGGTTTCAAATATTAATAATTCTTGCATGAGAAATTGTATCACAGAATTCCAAAAGAAATGTTAGAGTTTTTAATTAAATTGCAAAGCGTGTCTAAGTTCAACTCATGAATAAATTTTCCTATTATTATAATAACAAATATTTAATTGATGAGTACACATAGACATCATTGCAATAGTTATAAACATTTAAAAAAAAAAGGAAATATATATCTAAATAAAATAAACAGGGAGTTCTTTCTTCCCGGTTTTGCTCCTAATTTTCTGAAATGTCTATAGACATCTTATTTATAATGTTTTTTTTTTAATTTAATTGGCACTAACATTATAAAAATTCCATGCCACTGAACTTGTAGATCAATTCTACTATGGACCCTGGGCCGGTTCATATGAATAGGTGTATAATTGCCATTGTCATTGAACAAAGCAAAATAAATTTATAAGAATTTATTGATGGACACTCCCATTTTTTTTAATATAGTGCAAACTGATCATTGCTAAATTTTGTAATTGATTATGGCCAATCATCTATGAATTTCAAATTATTGTCACCATTGAACCTAAGTAAATAAAAAAGGACTAGGAAAATACAAGAATATCAGTGTGTATTCGTGTTATTTTTCTATTTTCATTCCTTCTATCAAATACAATACTCATTCAATTATATTTATGAACAAATAAAATGTTTTATAGGTAATCAAAGCCGTCGCGAATCAGGCGGTGCTGCAGCATCAGCAACGGGAGCGCAATCAAGCGACGTAGCGGACGGGTTCGACTCAGGTTGGGCCCAAAGGGCAGCGCAAGGGGCTGAGGTGCGGCGGTTGAGAGTCGATGGCACCGCGCCGGCCGGTTACACTACTCGTGTAGAGAGAGCCCCTGCACCTGAACAACAATTGATGGAAGAAGAGAGTGAGTTTGAAATTTATCTTGAAATCCGTTATGGGATAGAGTGACTGCTATTTTGTAGATTGACTAGTTAAAGTCGACCATGGCTAAAACTTAAGACACTTTTGAAAGACGTGACACTCCTTCCACTACATATGCTGTGTTCGAACAACGGACATTGTACTTACGCACACTAGTGCACAATGAACACTGCCTCTCTTATCTCCGAGACACACAAACGCCAATTCAATCAGTGGATTCATATCCAATCAGAAGATTCATTGTCGATGATTTCAAAACGTGATTTGTTGTCTTAGCATGCTATGTCAAGTATAAAAGCCACCTATCCGCGCGTCTTCCGATAATCTATGGTGTGAGACTGTAGTTATGTACATACATCTCAAGAATAGATTCAAGAGGATGCAGTATTTATAAGGATTTGGTATAATAATTATAATATTATAACTATGGACACTGGTTAAGGATACTGCTCAATTGCTTAGTGATTATCCTTATATGGGCAAACACAAAATTGCCACCACAGGACAGGCTTTGTCTAGTGTGGGGGGCAGTCTCAAATGTAATTTTATAAATTGTTTCTGATATAACTTGATTTCAGTTACAAATACAGGGATCATTTTAAAATTTTTGGGAAGCTGCTTATATGAGTAGACTGAAAAAAATGTATCCCCAGCTCACTACAGGCTTAAAATAACAACTTTATTACGATCTACGAAATATAGATTGGGATTCTTCAACAAATTACTATGCACCCAAAATGTATTACATTTTATATTACTGAGCCCTTCACATGTTCAAAGCACTATAATATTCCTACAAACTTTTAAGTTTTTGCAGTATATGGTGCTTTGGCTATGCCAGATGGTGTCGGTATTAACAGTTTTTTGTATGTCTTAATTTTTCTTCTCTGTTAACATAATCGACGCAATCAGTTTTCATCTTGTAACTTATTGCAATATCAGAATTTATTATTTTAATATGCATGTCATCGTACCGTTTTTTCATATGATATTCTGATTCTGTGTGTATTCAGTATGCCAGATGATAATATATCATTATGCACACAAATAGTATTGTAAAATATTGTACCATTTGTGCTCTGAGTACCAATATTCCAAGTTCCCAACCTTCAAAATTATATTGATTAACCTTAGATATCATATTAGTCAGGATGAAGCATCTCTTACTTCGAAACAATGAAAACGTTAGCAGAATGTCAGTCTCGAAATATCAGAAAGATCAAAACAAACATTTTGTCAAATTACACATGAATGTGATTTCAGAATCTTTATTTTCTTTTAAAGTAGGAATTTTATATATTTGTCACGCAAAACTCTACTTCATTGTGAATATTTCAAAACATTGATGTATATTATTTGGTCTACGACATATATTTTTTTGTTCACATTATTGTTGTGACAGCGCAGTATATCTATAAACATCCATGCGATTTTTTTTTATTAAAATACTATTTGAGTTTACTTGAATACAAAAGCTCGACAACAAAATGACAAAGCAAGATGATGTGACATGCCATAATAGTGTTGCCAGTAGTAATTTTTCGAAATTCTCTAAATAGATAAATAAAACTTACCTAGTCCAGAGTGGTCAATGAAAACTTAACTTTGACTTCACCTAGATAATGTAGACATTATTTGAATAAATTTATAGAAGTGTGGAATAATAAAAATTTCAGACTTTACCTACTTAATGTGAACAATAACGGATCGCTCCTTTTCATAATTGCTACCACTTTTTCGCACTTTTTCAGACTCACGCGCTATTTTAGGCTCACGTTTTTTTTTCAGATATGCGGGCTTTTTATAACTTGCGTATTCTTTTTCCAACTTGCGCGCAGCTTTTCAGACTTACGAGCGCTTTTTGAGACTTTCCGCGCTGTATCAGACCTGTGAATGTTTTTTCATACTTGCGCGCCGTTTCTAAGACGTGTGCGTTTTTTCCAGATTTGTGCCGTAAAACCAATTCTAAAGTAAATATTACCTATATAAATAAATAATAAATATAATTTTCAACAGTTTCAGGTTTTATTACTATAATTTTATAATTGTCTAATAGTAAGCAGCTGTTTGTGTTTTATTATCTCCCTACATTATTCACAAAACACCTGTATGAGATAACATTTAATAGGATGGCAACATGCGCTAACTCACACATATTTAAAAAAGTGAACACAGACATCTCTTTCTGCTGTCATATCTATATATATTTAGTAATCTGTGGTACTATATTAGTATATTAGTATAGGCGCGACGCGCTAGATAGTCAAAGGCCTCCTGGCTGTTGCAGAATGGCATCGTTGCCGACCACGCGATTTGTCGTTCCCGAATGATGATAGTGGTGTTTTCGCCATTATACCCATCACTAGTAAGTACTGCAGCTCGTACCGCCCGTATCGCGTCGTATGTATGTGTCGGCTGTGTTTCCGAAATTTTATTTCAACGATTATCAACCATCTGTCACTTATGATTGGCATGAGTTAAATGTATTTAGTCAAATGGAATGCATGATTGTGCCCTCCCCTTCCAAATTGTTAAGATTTGAAAATAGGGAGACATTCACATGATCTTTTTATGTTTACTATGCTGATCCTTGCATAATATAATATATTAATGCGCAACAGCGGCTGATTCATAAAAATTCTGGATATGTACATTGTTTAAGTCAATTCTTATGTGACATCTATGTACGAGTAGCACGTCACTTGTTGCGCCGTTTCGGTCGTTGTGGCTATTTTGTGACAGTGTATAAATTTATTGTCTGTGTATGCTCTTTTAGTTGTTGCTTTTCTTCATAGTATATTTATGTATGATAATTATTCAAGAATAATTAAAATTTCAGAGGGAGTGAAGCTGGGCCTGGGAGACTTCATATTCTACAGTGTACTCGTCGGGAAGGCAAGTTCATACGGAGACTGGAACACTACATTAGCTTGTTTTGTAGCTATATTAATTGTGAGTAATAATGCACATAACATACTGCCTCCGATAGTAAAAAGGGTGTATCTGACAAAGCATTATATGTCAGATGCGCCCTTTCTTTATTTTCGGTGGCAGAATACAAAATAATCATCAATTTAATGCAGTTTCAAATTGCAAAATTAAAAAAAATATATTATATTGTGTAAACTGAAATGCATTGTGCAGTAGTGGATAGGCAAAGCTAAACACGGATATGTAACTGTTATATATGCAACATGAGGCAGAGAACGCTTGCGCCGCAGCGATATCGCATCGTCCTTGCGAGCAATATTTGACTGAAAGGGTTTGACTGCATTAATGCCTCACCGCATGTGTACATGTTGACCTATAACATAACATATGTATACATCACAACAACGTCTAGGCCCCAAACTAAGCATTAGCTTGTGTTTTGGGTATCAAGAAAAGACACCACATACATATAACAACCAAGACCCGGTACCAGTATTAATATTCATCATATAAATACTGGCCCGACCTGGAATTCGAACCCGGGACCTCCAGTTTCGAAGGCAGGGTCGCTACCCACTAGACTAAGCGGTCGTCACAACCTATGACATGCAGATATGCATATACAAGGTGAAATTTTGACAAGCATCCAAATTTTAATATAATGATCTTTGGTAGAAAACCGATGGCTGTCTTGTTTCCTTTTAGGATCGTTCCATAGCAAAATATTGAGATATGACTAAACAAACCTTTCCCGAAAAACCCAATAACTTTAGTTACCATTTACGGCTGCTGCACGCTGCGCCCCGTTTCGGTTTCAAGGTCTCGGACGCGTCGTGAAAAAGAAGGAAACCAAACGTTATAAAGTAACAATGTAGATAAAATAATTTATTATGAAAATGTAACCTACATTTATTTAGTTTCATGTGTATGCATGAAACAAACATCTATATTTTCTGCCCATCCCCTGGAAAAATACGTGAGCTTCTGTGTCAGGAAACATTTAAAAGATTATGTTAAGAGGGGGACAAACGCTGTCGGAAATCTGCGAGTTGAATTTTCCATATATGTATGTAGTTTCTTGAAGATCAGGATTTCGTCCACCGTGGATAGCTATACTGAAATGTCCCCGGGTGCTGATTAAACCACCTTTCAAAAAATTAAAAAACTCTACAACGTCATAACACTGTTTTATTGCCTATTTTCGTCGGTGAAGCGTAATACTGTTTCCACTATCAATTATATGAAAAAAATGAAATACCGATTGAATCAATATAACCAATTTCAACGCATGACTACGATCGCGTTCGTATGAAAATTTCTACGCTCGTGCCGTTTTAAGTTTCCACGGCATAGTTATATTGTGTTTTCTTAGTTGGAAGTGAAACTGATCCCATTTAACTTGATATTTTACACTTATGTTACAGGGATTGTGCTTGACACTGTTGCTGCTGGCGATCTTAAAGAAGGCTTTGCCCGCTCTGCCCATTTCTATCACATTCGGGCTAATTTTCTACTTCACGACGCGCGGTATCATGAAACCGTTTGCGGACGCGCTCGCCGCAGAACAAGTGTTCATCTAGCTAAGGCTCTCGCACACCGATCATGTACAAAGCGGGTCCGCAACCGACTAGATACTACACGACCGCACTAATTAGACAACTGTCAAATGTCTTTGTGATATTAACCAACGATGGGCAAAGAACGCTGACATTCGACTCGAATTGTCTAATAGTATTGGTGGGGTAGCAATATTTGGTTAGGTCACATATATCGATTAGCCAATTTGAAAAGTCTGCAAATTACTGACTCAAAGAGAATTAGATTATGATTGTCCGTAGTTGTTAGTTGGTTAATATTAAATTATTATTGTATTGGCGTGTTCGTTTAGCGATCGAAAAATATTCACCACTAAAATTGTCACTATTTTACAAAAGTTACATTTTATTTGATATAATTTAACTCAGAGAAAGCTGCAATCAACATTGAATGTTATTTTGGATAAAAACTTTAGTTCTGATTAATTTTATTATTATTTTATCTTAAATTATGTTTGCAAACAAGTGTTTCAACGTTAAATGAATATGTCTTTTTATGAAATATTAAGTTAAAATTGCTAAATATGTGATGTTACTATTTTATGTAAAACATTATCAATTTTATTAATAATACAGTGAACTGTAGCAACTAAAATGTATAAAAAGTTACGTAAGTGATAAAATTGATAGTCTTTGTTGACATATCTAGAAACAAGAAGTACCATTTTTATTAATAAATGTTATGCTTTTAGGAAATATTTAGTTGCTACATCGCATTAATATTGTCATGTTTTTGTAATTAAAGCCTTTTAATATGGTGTCAGTTAGAAATCGTACCACTAATATCTTTAAAAGTTGCCCAAAGCCGTAAGGTATACCAGTAATTGTAATTTATGCAATTAGACATTTTTGTGAACATTAGTTAATCCGAAACATATTTTAACGGTAACAATATGTTTTGTTAACTTTAGCTTTGCTCTGCTTTCATTTTGTCACGTCTTGTGCGAATGCAAAACGATTACAAATATTATTTATTTCTTTAGTTAAATTCTACATAAGTTATATTATTAATCATTGAGGTCATTGTTGTGAGTGGAAAAAGTATATGAATACACAATTAGCTGAAATACAAGGGCCAATCAAACACTATCCATATTTGATATTTAAAATAATTGGAACATAATTCAACAATTTTTCTAAACTTTGTTCCATTGGTAATTTATGCTGTTAATTGTAATAATGCAGTTTTCTGTAATATTTTTTTTATTTAGAGCGTGGATGTTCTGAGCATATGAATAAAAATGAAATATGATTGCAGTTATGAAATACTTTGTAATTAAAAAATATCTAATGAAAACATTTAGTAGAAATTTTAAATACTTAAGGAGACGATGACGATGCTCCGTCCTATTCCATGGTACAATTTTGATGTTCTAAATTTAAATGTTGAAGAATAAGCTGTAATGCTGGCTCCACACGTTGGTCACATCGCTGGTAACTAGCGTTGGCTGATTAATTGGTGAAGCATACACACATTGGCTTTTACATTATTTCTGTCCCGTCAGAGCCAATGTGAAGATGTCCAATACAGAAATTGAATTTGCTCTATACTCTTTCTGAAAATTCTAAAAAAAGTTATTAAAATCTAATTACTTTTCCATTTGTCCTTGCGGATGGCAATGGTGCAGATGAAAATGACATTCTCGTTCGACAATACTCGACATACGCACTCAATGCGTGTTCAACATGACTGAGTAAATCGCCTACGTGTGGACGGATCGCCAACGTTGGCGTACGAATTTTTTTGAAAAAACCGACACGTGACGGCCGATCGCCAATGCTCGCCCCAACGTTGGAAATCGCTAATTTCCTCGATCCACATGTTGGACAAGTAGCATTGGAGCCAAGTTTGAACCAACGTGTGGAGCCGGCGTAAAGATCGCTCTGGGAGGCCTTCTGCCGCAGTTAGTGAATAAAATATTAAACAAATTGAAAAATTTGTATATTTTTAGTTAATAAGATATTTAGTATTATAAGTTTTTACTATGCGACGTTATTATATCAATCACACAAACAAATAAAAATAGAAAGCCGTAGAATTAAATACTGGCAGGCTGTTTCATCAGGGCAACGCGTCCGCACACGTCTGATATCGCGCTCGCTATTAGGAATGCAGGGTTTCAATTGATGGAACACCCACCATACTCTGCAGGGGTCTGCGTGTGCGGACGCTTTGCTGTTTCCAAAATTAAAAGAATACATCTGAGGCACTCAATATGAAAAGAAAAAGAAAGTCAAGGCTGCGCTTTACGGTTTTTCGAGACCCGTGGACAATTTTTTTTTCATTCTGTGAGAATAAAAACTTGAAAAGTTGTATAATTTTTATTTTTATAAAAGATGATTATGTAAAAAAATAAAATATTGTAATTTCCATTTTTTTATGCAAATATTACTGAGATTTGATTTGATTGGCCCTCATATGACCACGTGTAGCAACATAAGCTACACGTCACGCTGCATGATATTTTAATGCTTTTGCAATCTTATTCAAAAAAATATTTTTTTCTGCAAACATTGATATACCAATTTAACTAGTCCGGCCAGAAGCCTACCAAAACCCAATAAATCTACCAACCGGATTTTAGACAGTGGCATGACCTAGCAACGAACTAACGTGCGCGATGCCGACGTGTGTCGTAAAAAATTGCAAAAACTACTCGTCGAAGACGCAGAAAAAAGATGAATATGGTATATCCAGTAAGTAAACATTTTGATTTAACATTAGTTTATGCCTACGGACGGTTATACTATTATTTTTCGATCTGACTTGAATATTATCACGATTTCATTCTCGGCACATTCTCGTATGCAGTGTAAAACGACTACCCCGTAATAAACGTTAGTAAGGCTGACATCTCATCGGCCGCCGATCAGTCAATGTCAAAGAAGTGTATTGAAAAGGTCTTATAATTTCTCTAAGCGAATATATGCCATAAACGGTACGAATAGAGCTCAATTTCCATGCGCCGTACAAATAAAAATTAAGTAATACGTTACGGCACCTGGCGAACGCTTTTGAGCGGCCTTCAATTTGCGACTACTAATCCTTACTAAAATTGGTAAATCAATGTCTGCATAGTGTTTTCCCTTTAGGTTTAAAATGTATACTGTAACAAAATGTCATGACTTGCCTGTAGCACTAATAACATTGTCCTACCAGTTAGTCCATGGGGTATTGTTTTTCCTACTATGTACAACTGGTTCTACCACGAAAGATTTTCTTTGGCTGTAGTATGTGATACCAAACAAACAGATCTTTACTTGAAAAATCTAACATTACTATTACCATGGGACATACTGTAAACTAACCTAACCAAGCACGATCATGAAAAACTCTGACCTAACCTAGCCCACTCCTTTGGCATGCATGTTGGCTCTTCCGACTTAGCGGTCCTCTCTCAACTTTCGATGCCTTTAATAACTTTCTGAAAATTCTCAACATCTCTTATCCGCTGACACCTTTGGAGTTTATGAAATGTCATGAAAGGTCCTCAAATATGACAGTATGAAACATGAATGGTCATGTAACGTTGAGAAAGGAGAGCAAAGTCACAAAACGCCGATAAAGTGCGAAGCTGGTTGAAGCTTTTACCAGATATCCAGAGTACCTATTAGATTTAATAAAGACAGAATGTGTATTGTGTCATTCCATTTATAATTTACAGTACTAATAAAATATTTCTATAATTTTAGAAACCTATCTTAAGACATACAATAGGCATGATGACAGTAATTGAAAATCACTGAAATTATATATTTATTTAATGAAACTTGAGTCATGGAATACGAAACACGCATTTATTTTTCTATTAATAGCGAGATTAATAATTATTTTGATAAAATAAAACTACGAAATACGAAAGTCCGCCATGATATATTGAACACGAATCAGAGCGAATGACGTCACTTTTGAGTAAATAAGTAAACGAACTCGAACGAGCGCTGTGTTTTTTTCATTTAATATTCAATTTTGTTTATTCCGTCCGTATTATTTAAACCAAACGAAAGTGAAATAACCCGAGTCAACGATCAACAAGGATTTACTAAGGCAAACAGTGATAATTTGCCTTAAATTGATGTGTTAATGCTGGGAGAATTTTTAGCATCAAATAAAGATTTTTGTTCAGCAGAATTTAAAAACGTCAAAACCGTTATGTACGTTATTATTTAACAAACATACCGAATAATTAAAATTTTATAAATAATTTTATAAATAAATAAAAAAAAAAATTTATAAATAAAATAATAAAAGACAACAGTAGTGGTTCAAGATTAAACCTAACCTCGAAAAAAAATGTGTTTAATTTAATTTTAGGCCTCAAACGAGATATATACTATTTTAGAATCTTCAAAGTAAATGAAACACGTCGAAATGATCTTCACAATAATAAAGGTGAGTACTAGGCAACATTGCTGTTGGATCTCGCCTTGCCAGTTTAAGCCACTTGTATCGTCTCGTATCGTTTTCTTTTGTGGAACGAATAGAAATAACTTATCAGGCGTTTTTATTGATATGTTATCACACTGAGGGACCACACACCACCTGTACACTTTTGAATTCATATTTAATAAACTAAATTATTCAATGAGCGTATAAGGAACGTCAGTGTTTACAAATACGTTTTGTTTGGTTTTGGTTACTCGAAGTTTACTCAAACGTGACGTCATTAGCGACGCCATGACACTGACAAGCGTTTTGGCGCGAATTTTAAATCTAAAAACTAAAATGTGATTTTTTCCTCCTAAATCTTTATTATAAGTAGAAATATGTTATTCATTGTAAGTAATATACGTTTCCGAACACTTTGGAACAGTTTTTCAAAATTTGTCATCATGCCTATTACACCGTCAAGCAAGGCTGTTTTTTTTTGATGTGGGTATTTTATCGTGCCTAATCGTCAAATATTATCGCCTTTCTTTCCATTTGTGAAGATTTAGGAAGTACAGTATTTGCTCTATAATAATAATAATAACACACACAATCACAATTTCTATATATATACATTCTGAACTTAGTCACAAAAACTACGCAATAACAATTTCATAGACCGTATCGCTGCGGGAATTACGGCGCACCTGCGCAATACGTCATGCGCATCGCACTTCAGAGCTACCTGTCCTGTCAGAGGGTCCTGTAACTCTTATCAAAATTTCCGTCTGCACTAAAAAAAATAAAACCTTGCAAAACAATCATTTCTTAGCTTCCTAATTCCTACTTCATGAATCGAAAACGAATAGAATGATTTATTTTTTTTCAAAGATTTAGATAATAATAATAATACATGGGACTTCCCACACAGAGCCATCTAGTCCCAAAGTAAGCAAGTATTATGCTTGTGTTATGGGTTACTAGACAACTGATATACATACTTAAATATTCTTTATTATATATACATATATAAATATTTTTTTTTTTTTTATATATATAACAACCAAGACCCGGTACCAGTATCAATATTCATCATATTAATACTGACCCGACCTGGGATTCGAACCCGGGACCTCTAGCTTCGTAGACAGGGTCGCTACCCACTAGGCTAAGCGGTCGTCAATTAGATTCTATTGCTCTTTGTTCTGACAACAGCTTCTTTCAAACCGTCTGATAACTATATATAATATGTTTAAATGTGTCATTGCAGTCACCGAAAACCGGAAGAAGAAACCCAACGCGATGTTTTTTATTTGCATGCGTTATTCACGAGAGGGGCGTAATTTCCTAATTCTTCTAAAAAGATAGGAAGTCTGGTCCTTAGAAAATAGATAGAAAGGCTTTTCAAATCTTTAGACGCGACATGATACATCAGGAAAAACAGCCTTGGCTGACGGCTCAATTCCCCTTTTAACAGAGTAATCAAGAAAAAAAAATCTGTATTTTAAAATATGACCACTAAATAAAAGTATCTTCATAAGTTACCCGATGTCTGAAAGCAGAATTAATTTGGACAGATGCAAAAAGTCGCGTTTGTATGTGGGAAAGTATATATCACATACACACAAATTGTCACACAGAAAGTGGCCCCGTTGTTTACAACACAATTTTAATCATGAAGAAATTATATTCTTTCAGAAACTGTAAAGTGCAGAAAACTAACAGTATTTTAAGTATTTTAGTTTAAAAGTAATTCAGAATTTTTTTTATACATGCAACATTAATTGTAAAATATTAAATTAACCTGATCAATTATTGTGTGAAAATTGAGTTAGCTAAGTGTTTTACAGATTTTGTGAATAAAAATGAAAAGAACTGCACACTTTCACGTATTTTGAATAGAACCGATACAATAATAGCAATGATAAACGCAATGTATTCTGGGCGAATTGTATCAATTCATGTTTAAAAAGTTGATATTGTATGGCTAGCCTGATTGGAGTAAAACATTTTGCTATAGAGGATATTACTAAAATACTAAATAAAAGAATCCATATACTGATAGTTTGTAAAATAGCAATTTTTTATTAAAAATTAAACTGTTAATGAAAATAAAGCCTCACCAATTAAAAATGTTTCATTACACCGAGGTGTTTTATGTTGAACCTTCATTTTCATGTGTTTAGACTTAAGTTTCTTAACTAAAAATATAAATTAAAAAAAAAACGGGTGTGTACATCAGTGTACAGGCGCAAGAAGTGGAACTTCTATAAGTTATTCACTTTTGTGTGTAGCATAATGGAGTATCATCGTTGTTAACAATTTATGTACGCCAACAGCCTAGAATGAATAGAAA
This sequence comes from Luffia ferchaultella, assembly GCA_949709985.1. NCBI lineage: Eukaryota > Metazoa > Arthropoda > Insecta > Lepidoptera > Psychidae > Luffia > Luffia ferchaultella. The sequence continues at coordinate 12,802,080 of OX453256.1, read as the reverse complement.
CAGAGAATGCCCAGAATCCAGATCCAGTCGTGTGCAGTTGACATTTGACAATGGCTGTATCGACGATGCGCCACCTATCGCAAAAAATTGCCATCGACTATCCCCATTCTTCTGCATCCGAACATAGCGCCGTGTAGCATCGTAACAGTAAATAGGGGTTGGGTATTGTATCACAACAAACTTGCACCCGCCTCGTATTCACACCGCCCATAAAGTTTAGCTCGAACTGTAATTTGAGATAAGTAATAACGGTGATACTTACGTTATCACTAATCTCCGGCGGTCTTGTACATGTCTGGTGTCGGACAATGAAGCATCCACTGTTTGACAATGTAATTTTTCTTTAAATAGTTATAATAATAACGTATACATCACAACGTCTAGACCCCAAACTAAACATTAGCTTGTGTTTTGGGTACCTAGCGAAGATAACACATATAACAACCAAGACCTGATACCAGTATCAATATTCATCATATAAATACTGACCAGACCTGGGATTTGAACCCGGGATCTCCAGCTTCGTAGGCAGGGTCGCTACCCACTAGGTTAAGCGGTCGTCAAAATTAAATTCTCAATAAGAAACAGCAAATACGATTTTAGAATTCCTTGAGAAGGAAGATTCAATGCGCGAGTTCGAGTCGTACTTCATCGATTATTCAAGAAGACGAAGATGCTCACATAGCTACATGAACTTATAAATTGTTTATTAAAATCTAAAGATGAAAAATAAACAATATATTACATAAAAAAACATATTTATTGCTTATAAATACATAGATTCAGTCACATAACACAAAAGAATATTTTACTACTCACCATAACATTATGAATTATAAATATCTACAATCCCCCGATATGTAATTAATAAAATATATTGTCCATTATTAAAAAAAATGCTGCCTTTATGTTACATCCCTCAGGTCACATATGAATCTCTATTTTGTTCGCAAATCACTTTCTATACAATCACAGTAATTATTTGGTTGGTGAACATTGGTTCAAATTACATCACATATGGAGGATCCAATATGATATATATGTCTACACTGTTCTACTTTTATGAAAAAGAAATAAAATCGAATGAGACTAGTTTTCCGTTTTTAGGCTTCCGTAGCCAAATGGCAAAAAAGGAACCCTTATAATAGTTTTGCCATGTCCGTCCGTCTGTCTGTGGTTTTTCTCGGTAACTATTGGCAATATATAGATGAAATTTGGAAGGTAGGTATGATCTATGAACCGCTACACAATGACTTAGTGAAATTAAGAAAAAAATTTTTTTTCGGATAGGTCTCGCCATACATGTAACTGAAAAACGAAAAAAAAATTCATCATATATTAACGCGAGAGGGACAAACGATAGATCTTAAAAAGTGATATCAAGGTTTCAAACAATTTTTTTATTTAAGTCAACAGTTGTTGAGATATGCACTCCTAAAGTACTAATGTTTGTTAGTCATCTGTCCCCCCCACCCTCTATACTAAAAATCAAAAGTTCACTGTAATAAAATAAGTAATAAAAATTGTCTCTAGCTATCAGTGCACTCATATTATTACTTTTCGGATTATTTTATATTGTACAATGTATGGAACCCTTCGTGTGCGATTCCGACTTGCACTTGGCCGGTTTTTTAATGATTAAAACGCGGTACTTCCGGCCGCTTTGTTAAAACTATTAAAAATAAAACATAAAAACAGTACAAACCTCAATATCAATTTTGAGAATAATAAATAAAAATAAGATTGGCAATAGTTGTTTTGTTACTAAAATAAAACCGGCCAAGTGCGAGTTCGACTCGCACATGAACGGTTCCGTACTACAATATAAAAAAAACACATTTCTTGTATGGGGATCCCCTTTAATTTTTATTTTATTATTATAGCGACCATAGTAATACATACTCTGAAAATTCCAAGTGCCTACCTATTACGGTTCAGATGATACAGCACTGTAAGAGACGGACGGACAGACAGTGGAGCCTTAGTAATAGGGTTCTCGTCGGTACCCTTTGGGTACGGAACCCTAACAAGACTATAATTCGACGACAACGATTTATGATTTTGTGGATAGCATTTTCGAAAGGGGTACTACCAAGCCAAATTTTGTGGCCGATCCGAAAGCAAGTGAGGCTGTGCCTCACTAAACTGATTGTAACATTCTGATAATAAATATTTAGTTTAAACAATTTTTTTTATTATACCTATTATTGTAAAACAAAAGCTTTGGAGTAATATTTTAGCCAATTATTGTAATCGTTTGATGTAAATGAAGCTTAGTCTCGCCAGCAAAACCGCCACTGGAAATTTGGTGTAACATCGCAATAGCATTTAAGGTGTCAGCGGGTGTGCTGCATCGCCGCAAACTCTCATCCCCCTCCTGTTCAAATCAACCATAGACTTTGGCGCGATCTTTTGTAATGGCACGCGGGGCCTTAACGGTCTAGCCACCCGCATGGTGTACGAACAGAATATATAAAAGCCAACTCACATGTTTCTGTGACTTTTGATCCCTTAAGACTTAACCTCGACAACCAAAAACGAATATAATATGTATACAGTTGTCACGTTTTGAATGCCAGGGATTGATAGATCCGTTATACAAATTTCGCGTTTTATTTTATTAAACCTAGCAATTATATTATGAGGAGTGATCAAAAACTATCTAGACTATTATAACTATGAGAAAGTATTGCTGATATTTTGAAATTATACAAAATATTTGGTTTATTGTTACTGGCCAGTGTGAATATGGTCCGCAACGAGATTTATGCTTTTATTTGAGTTTTATGTCATTATTACTTAGCAGAAATTAAACGTAGGAAAAAAGTTACCAAGACATGTACAGAGCAGGAAGACCTTATATGTCTTTAACAGAACATTAAAAAAAGTTGATAACCTAGTCTTGACTGATAGAAGAAAATAGTGTTCAATCAATTTTAATCGACGAGTTACATTTTAAAAAGGTTTCGACTTAAACGGCACGCACGGCGGCACGATGGGTACCTAAAGTGTTAATAACAAGAAATTCCGAGTTAAATGTTAAAAATTGGCTATAATGAAGACTAAGGTTTAAATGTTACTTCCACCATTCCAATTTTGAATACTTTTTGATTACTCCTGGTAGTCTTTTTTCCGCTTGGTCCCAGTAGTTCCAGTTCCATGGAACCGTAATATTTTTTAACACAAATCTCATCGCATTAGTTCCATTAAAAGAATATAAGTACATTTGAATGACAACAAAATTTAGTTATCTGCCTATTTATTTGAAAAATGTAAATAGGTATGATATTTCTGACTAGAAACGCATTTGACATATTTATATAAAAAAAATATTTTATAAACATGTCAAATGCTTTTCCAAAATTATATAATTTCCAAAGAATAGATATCCAAAATTGTCATAATGAATTTCCAAATGAAAATTGTCACAAGTTAATGCGCCTTTATTTATTACAAAGCGTCATCCACAGTTCTCCTAATGTATTGTATAGTTTGTGGAAGCCAAGTTAATTAAAGTCAGTGTCATAAACTTCTATTATAAAATTATCTTTCACGTTTCGGTTAATTAGGTGTCGTAAATTTCATTGTTATTCGACTGTACCTTTATTCTTGTAATGGAACTAACGAAACTAGGTTCATTGTGTTAAAAAACATTACAGTTCCATGGAACTACTGTGAGAAAAAAATTCTACTAGTTCCATCATAGAACTAGGCAATGGAACTATTGGGACCCGGCGTTTTTTTTTCTAACACAATTTTTACCTCTCTACATTTTTATTAATATATTGGTAGCAATATACAGACAATAATAAATTAATTTATCTCGCGTCCGAGTAGCATGGGGTCGTTCTTGGTTTATTTTAACTTATAAAGATTCTTTCTTACCTTTTTACCTATTTTGTAGAAAGTAAATACTGTTTAGTGAGACAGATTAAAGTCATTGCGAATAAAGTAGAGATTCATAAATCCATGTTAAATTTTACACCACCACCCTATTAAGCCACATCTTACTTTATCCCGCTTACCCAACACAGAAAGATATATATAGGCAATACGAAAATCACAACTAGACTTTTACGTGCTTTTTCTTAACTGGTAACTCAACAATGTAATAATTAGGTATATATAAAAAGTTAAGGCTTTTCTGCCCTTCTTAGAAGAAAAAATTAAAGTGTGCTTTTTTGAGAAAAATAACTTACCTATATAATTATTTGTGTATGTATAATAAACATAATTTTTACATCTAATTATCAGGTAGTATATTTTTAAAATATTGTTATTCGGTCATTTTTCCAAAATCATGAATACAATCATGCTTTTTCTTCTCAGAACGGAATTCTTATGAACTTTGCAGAATTTCCATTTTTTCATCAGAAAACTTAATTACACACATGCTTCATTTAATATAGTGATGACAATTATTATTGAGATATGTCAACAATTGTGACTTTATTGGGCACACCACACATACGATAAGGATTTCTTTAACATTTCAAAGTAAGGGACTAGACCAGAATATGTGGTACAGGGACACACAGAAATCATTTCAATTCAAACATATGTCTAACAAAAAAAGTCACAATCGTATCAATTGACATCACTAGTTGACATATATAACAAATTGGCAGATTAAACTAACATTCAACAATTGTAATCAGATAGAACACAAGAAAATATAAAAATGTATACAAGATTTAAAATGCCGCAAAAGGAATGCACTTATTTTATCACAACATGGAATTCTAACGATCAAGGAAATAATTTAAAATTTTCGTTCTATATTAATAAATTTTTCATTCTACAGCAGCAATGTTAAATTTTTGGATTAGGGATTTCCGTAGGCCCTTCCTTCTTGATTACTTTCAATGTATCTTTATTCGGTTTAGCCGTGTCTGACGGAATCTCTTCCGTTATCGGAATCAGTTCTGGCACAGGCTTTCCACTGTCGGGTCTCTTTTCTGCATTTTTCGTTTCACTCGATTTTTGTTTATTGTTTGTAATCGGTTTATCGCCCCGTTTTTGGTCTGGCTCAGTTCGTTTTTTATGTTCAGGTTCATTTATTTTCGGTTTAACATCTTGTTTCGTAACAGTTTCTTTTGGTTGTACTTTAGGCTTTGTATCTGCCGGTGGTGGTGGTGTAGTTGCAGCTTTACGTTCCGGCGATTTAGGGGCTTGTGTGGTTGGTTTTACCGATTCTGTAGTTGTTTTCGGTGGCGCTTGTGTTGTTGGTTTTGGTGCCTCTGTGGTAACTTTTTGTTTGGGAGAATCCGTTTTAGGTTTTTGTGTGGGTTTAACTTCTTCAGCTGGTTTAGTAGGCTTTGATGGTTCCTTTGCAGGTTGCTTCATTTCAGGTTTCTTCTCATTCTGTTCTTTAGATTGTACAGGTTTAGCAGGTTTAGACTCTACTGGTTTTTCAACTTTTTTATCGGGAATTTTCATAGTCACGGTTTCTGCTTTTTTCACTGGAGGGATTTTTTTAATCGGGCTAAATGCATTCTTTAACGCTTCAGGAGCTGGCACTGCGCCGATGAAGTGCTGGTGAGGGCTGCCGATGTACAGCATATCATTAAACACGACCGCATCGCTCACACCGCTCAAGGATCCATCAGTGTTGAAATAAGCAGCCACTATTTTGCCATTCCAATCGATTTGAACTAATCCTGATAAAGGGGGCATTAAGCTGGCTACACTTTTAAAATTGCCAATCTGTAATTCAAATATCAATTGGCCAGTTTTACACAGAAACAAGTAAATAAAAATTAAATGTTAGTTTATTACTTAACTATGTGACAAATTGGGTAAATAGTTAAATTATATGTGGTCTACGTTTTATGTACAGGAAACGCAAATTCAAACCTAAGGCACCAAGAGAAAATAAAGTAAATTTAAAATTCGACTTTGGTAAAAAACTCAATTATTTTTTTTATAATTTTAATCAATGGAAGGAATCATATTATGTAATGTTTTTATAATAAAAACAAAATACATGTAACTCAGTGTTCACAAATTATTTCATTTTTTTCTGGCCAGTGGCTTTGGACAGACAGTGAAGGCGCCAGCGAATTTTACGTGTTTCAACGAAATGTGTTAAAATTCGTACGTCATTTAATTTCAGACAGACGGACGGACACTGAGGCGATTCTATATGTGCGCAATTGGACATGCGCATCGCACTTCAAGAACCGCACCGCCACGTGAAGGGGCTAATTGTATAATTTTGATAGTAATAAACTTATACAAGTATAGATAATAATTACCATATAGACCATATATTCAAAGAAGTAGTGTGGGTATATGTTGTTGGCCATTTCGAAAGGCAATTCTATGAGCCTTTGAAGTCTCGCTAAGAACTTCCTAAGAACTGGTACAGGAGCCATAGACCTTATCAATAACGGGTGTTTCTCATCAAACATTGTGTACAAGCCGACCAATATGCCTGATCCATCTGGAAGGGTCTGAATGTTGTCAGGTGCCCCTAGAAACAAAAAAAAAATATGTTTTATTAAAAAAATAAATAAATAGCATTTTATTCAGAACACACAGATTATGGTAGATACAGTTCAAATAATTATGATAATTAGGATTGTTGTTAAATTAGTTTAGTATTCCAACATTTTAATTTTGTTTTCTTTTTGTAGGTCTGTTTGTCAATTGGCAAAGGCTTCCTCCAACTTTTTCCACTTTTGACGCTCAAAAATTTAAAAAATATGTTTTAAATTTGCTTAATAAAATCAGTATATATTATACAATAAAGTCCTCCGCCGCGTCTGTCTGAACGCGATAAACTCAAAAACTTCCGAACGGATTTTCATATGGTTGACACCAATGGACGAAGTGATTCAATAGGGAAAGTTTGTGTATAATTAATTAATGTTTTGTACAAATTAGTTGAAATATGACGATCATTGTTGAAGAAGTCGGAAAAAAATCAAGCCGGCTGGGAGCTTTCATCGAAAACGCTGCTTAATCCCTTTGAGATATAACAAAATAATGCCTGGAGGAATTATTTCTCTTTTATAAGGTTAAAAAAAGTCTGCGATGGTATATGCCCATTTTTTTGGATAGCTTACTATACTTATTTTTATGTTTAAAAAAATGCTATCTCATGTGATGTGGTATTCGTAAAGCGACTTATATGGATACAATATTATAAATCCAAGGGGCATCCTTATCAAATTAAATACGTTATTTACCTTCAGTATTTCATGCACGTTATGATTGCCCTTTACACCATAAAATTTAAATTAATATCTTACCGGCGCGATACGCGTCATGTAAAGTTAGGCAGAAGTTAACAATTTTGTATACAAAGAAATATTTTAGTTTGTTTTTATGTATATATTCTTCACTTTTTCAAATATTTACAGAATTGGAAATAACATACATTACAAAATACTCCAAATAGCATGAACATACGTTAAACATAAATATAATTAAATCTAATCCACATGTTCGACGCAACAAGCTGATACGACATTATGACAGAAAAAATACTACGACATATATGCTTTGTTACCCGTGCGAAGCCGGGGCGGGTCGCTTGTTATTAATATTGTTGCAATATTATATCCGATACGTTACCATTCTACTTAGAGTTATTATTATATATATTATATTATTCAGATTGTTTACGGTGATAAAGTTTGCTATAACATTTTGTATTCAAATATAATCATATAATAATTGTTAAGAATGATACAAAAAACTTTTTAAAAACAAGCTTATAATTAAAAAAAATAATAATAATCATGAGCACTTAAGAGTGCAAGTTACGGATGCCACAAGTCCAATGCGTGCGTGGTCTGCCTCACGCATGCGAGCTGTTACGGAAAAATAAGATAAGGAGCCGGCCCGCTTGGTTGAATTCGTCAGAGCCTCTTTCCCGCGCCGTCACTGTACCGCAGCTACTTCACGTAGGTTGCGATATAGCGAAGTTCAGACGGTAAATCGAGCGCCCGCCTTGCCCAGAACTGGTTTTAAGTCTAGGGGGTTTTGACTATACAGAAGCCAACAAAAATTCCAAATAAATTTACACCCAATCTCCTTTACATGGATGAGGTTTGCCTTGAAAAAAAAAATCGATTGCGTTTTTACTTGACTAGATTAGAGCTGTCCAGATCTTTGATAAAATAGAGGTAAATATTACGCTTTTTGCGGGTTAGTAACTAGCATGTTTATAGACATTTCGACATTTTGGTTTAATAAAAACCTAGTTCGACATCAAATAATATTAGACAAAAGAACATCTCAAGGTTTAAAGGCGTTATAACGTCGTATTAACCCTAGAGCGTTTGTATGGGGCGATCATACGAATTCTCCACTCTTTCAACGCCAAAAACAAATATTAATATTTTAAAAGCTTCAGGTATTATGTATTTCAAAAAACAACGTTTCATGAAACTATTTACTACTTAGAACGTTTGACGTTCAAGCTTTTAAAATATATATTTCATAATTTCTATACACACTGATAATTTGTTAATTTTTAGTGCACTTTTTTAAATGAGAGTCCGTTTATTAAATAGTATTTTTACATATATTTCATTTTAGACTTTTTAATATGAAAATACTTTTTATCTGCATAATAATAATAGTAATCTTTATTTCTCTCTCACACAGAATACAATAGTAATAATAAAATACAAGTGACTAATCTATGTACAAGAAAATTTATTCTCTATCACTGGTGTCCGTACTAGGAGGCCTGTATGACAGAACACCAGCCTCTCCATACTCCGAACCAGGGGGATATAAAATAACTTTGATTATTTCTAATACAAATGCAATATGCAATACTCCCAGGATCCATCATGATCTAAGTACATACGGGTGGATGCGTGGGTTTATGCGTAAGGCTTTTTACGTGTGTTTTGGTATGTGAGGGTGTATGTATGGCTGTAAAGGTGTATTTGTGTATATATGTGTGTATGTATGTATGTATGTGGGGATGTGTTTAGGGTGGCTTAGTGTGTTTGTGCCTGTATGACTATTTATGTGTGTGTATATAATTATACTTATGTTACTTTTGAGGAATCAATCACGATACAACATTCAGGAGGTTTTCCGTTTTTTCATAGTTTCATGTATACATATGTTTAGTATATAGAGGTCGGTACCTATGTTAGTGCTATCCATATGTTTTCTACCCTCCTTGAGCTAGAGTAGTTGATTACTCGTAACACGGTTTCCCCCATACCATACTTCTACCTAACTTAGCCCAGGCGAGCGTACCACAGTGGGTTTACGTGAAGACACTAAAGAGTTCCGTAATCTACCCTTCAGCTCCATCATCAGGTCTTTGTCACCATGTGCTATAAATAATGCTCGTGAAGACGATTTGAATCAATCCAAACTCGGTGGGTTTACTAGTAGCCAATGGTTGGTTATGTTATTCACCTCCATCATCAGATTAGCTCGAATGTACTATAATTATTGTCATTCCAATTATACAAAACTAAAAATCGCAACTCGGGACGATTAACCGGAGAGGAGTTTCCTCAAGATGCGTTTACAAAAAGACGATTCTGGCTGCATCATCGGACCTGGTCACCAGATTATTGCATTGCCATCCGTACTACTTATGTGTGCGAAATTTTAATTATGAAGTGGTTCTCAATTAGCTCACAAATGTGTACCCAATTTTTTTTATGTAAATTTACAGAAACAAAGTAATTTACGTGGCATAGATTATAATAGTACATTATGATGTAAGTACTAAGCTGGATATTATAGTCGTGGTGTTTATAGGCACGAGGCGTAGTCTAGTGTTTATAATAAACCGATGACTATAATAGCCAGCTTACTGAGTACGAGCATCATACGACCTTTTTCAATACATTTGGGATTAAAATTAGTTACACAGGTAGGTACTTCAAAATGTAATAATGGCGGGAGCGGGCTGCTTTTCGCGGTTTACGCATGCGTTACAAACAAAACGCTCGTTTATGATTGGTGTAAAGTAAAAAGGCCTAGTCCGTAAAATACTCCATTACGGTTCAAGTTTCGATGTCATAAGGACCGTATTAATAGCAAGTGTATTTGAAATATAGTTTCAACATTCAAATATTATTTGTCTTTTTAGGGATCCATGGTCAAACTATTATAATTTGGTCATGTCGTCCATACGTCATAGCCTCATTTCTCTCATATATCCATTCCACCATTGGTTCTGATGAAATTTCACAGGCGGATTGTTATATATGAACCGCCATACAATTCTGAAGGGAAATTATGACAACAAAAAGTGGCTAATATTGCTCTTACATTGGACTAAAAAATTAACAATTTTATTTCGCGTACTCTATCGTGGGGGTATCGTTAGACAGATCTTTGAAAATGCAATGAGGGTTCTGAAGTGACTTGTGTCCTTGAAATAAACTTTAACGCAAAGCCATAAGGTTGTGACACTTTTTTTCGAATCGCCATTACACTATAAACAATGAATCTTGCTTTTATAAATCAATGTTTTGAGACATTGATTTAAAAAAATATATTATATTGTAGGTTAACTTTCTAAACATCTGGTTGAATATATTGTTTTGCCAGTCACAATGTAACAACCACTTGTTCAAATATTGCCATAGTTTGCCACACTTCAAGGTGGCTATAACTCAGTTTCACTGGCCATTTCAACGTATTAACATACGTAAATTATCATCAAAAATGATTAAGATTTTGAAAGTAATTTCAATTTATTTCGCAATCGACGGTGTGTGTTGTTTAGAAAACGCTATGACCTTCGTAGTGGAGCCTGGTAGTCGGACTTGCTTTTCGGAAAGCGCAAAAGCTGGACAAATGATGGAAATACAATATCAGGTCATCGACGGTCAACACGGTGAATTGGATATATCGTTCGACCTGTTTAACCCCAACGGCACTCAGATGATAGCCGACTACAAAAGGCAACAGAACTCAGTTATCCGAGACATTGAAGTGACCGGAGATTACGTACTGTGCTTCGATAATACATTCAGTCATATGAATTCAAAATCGGTTTTCATTTACATACTGATAGAACACAAAGACGACTATGAACAAACGGAAATTAGTGTAATAGACGGTGAAATAGAAAAGGATGAGATATGGGAATGGGTAGGTCACAATGAAGATGGGACTCAATACACAATTGAAGTGAAATATATCACAAATATGTTGACTGCCATTTTGAAACGTATCGTACGAGCTCGTCATATGCTGGACATGTATGGCGCTTTCAGGTCGAAAGACACCCATCTCGCGTTCAAGGACACTTTCATCATAGACGTCTGGTCTGGTTTTCAGATAAGTTTCATGTTACTTGTCGGCCTTATTCAAGTTTATATGATCAAAAGTTTGTTTAATCGACCGAGCGATATGCATCTTCACCTTTGAAATGCATGGATGTTCATAGAGCTTTCGCAATATTACAACAAAAAAGTGAGCAATAAAATATACAACGTAGACAGAATGATTATGATTGTGCTAAGTTGAAATGTTATTAGTAAATAAAAATAAATTATTAATAGAGTTTTGAGTACAATTTATCCTAACTAATATTATTATTACAAAAGTATTTGTCTGAATGTTTATTCCTTTTTTATTCTTGTTTTTAAGTTGGGAGGTACGCTGCCTGTCTAGTATGGCTATTTAATAATAGATGGAGCCATCATACAAGGAACTGATTATTATTTTTTCGTGATCACATTTCTACGTTTCCGTTGATAAAACATAACATACGACAATAAAAAATATTTCTGTTTAATGTTTTTAACTGAAATTATTGATTGTCGAAGCGTTTGTATAAAAACCTATGATTAGGAAAAGTTAAGGTTTTTTGACAAATGCTTTGAAACTATAGAAGAAAAAAAACATTATATAAAACAATTGAACAAACCTTATTTTCCCCAAATTTAAGGTTTTTGTACAACCACTTCGAAACTGTTGAAACTATCAATAATGTCTATTAAAAACACTAAAGAGTACTATTTTTTATAATCGCATGTTAGGTTTCATCAACTGAAGTGCAGAAATCTGATCATGAAAAAATAAAAGTAATTTATTTGTATGGTGGCTCCATCTATTATTGAATAGCCGTACTACGCAGGCAGCATCTCACCTAAGACAGGTTACAGTTTAACCCGGCCGAAGGTTCATATAGCAAATTAATGAAGATTTGAAATTAATCAAGCTGTAAATTCTGAGCTGGGATTGTTATAGTAGTGAAAGTTGAACTGAAAAAGTAGAAGGTATGACTGCAGGAATGAGAATGGAAAACAGTTATAGTGACATTAAACATGTCCACACGGGCGGAGCTGTGAGCAAAATCTAGTATCTTCTACTATTTACACAATAGTAAAAAACTTCATTACCTTTTTATTATGTTTATTTTAAATGCAAAGTAATCAAACATAAGAATTTGGTGAGTACCGCTAGTTGGCATGTACAAATTCAATGCTTTTAAAAATAAATAACTCAAACATCCTAAAAACAAGTATATACCGGGTGTTCGGCAGAACATAGTCCAAACTTACAAAGCGCTAGCGACCCGCCCCGTCATCGCAAAGGTTGCGGAGCATATAAGCCGTAGTGTTTTTTCTGTAGTAGTGTCCTATCAGCTTATTGCGTCGAACATATGGATTAGATTTAAATGTAACGTAAGTTAATCCTACTTGTGGGTATTTTTAGTGTATTTTATTTCCAATTCTGTAAATATTTGAAAAGATATATTGTACATAAACACTAACTAAAATATTTCTTTATATAAACATTGAAAATTTCTGCCTTACCACACGTGTCGCATTGGTATGGGGACGACGATGTCAATGCCAACGGCGCACGGCCGCTTAAATTGTCGTGCGCTAGTTTTTATTTCGCGATAATTCCTAAGATATTAAATTAAATTGTATGGTGTAAAGGGCAATCATAACCTGCATGAAATGCTGAAGGTAAATAATGTACTTAATTTGATAAGGATTAATACTGTATCCGTATAAATTGCTTTCCAATTACCTCATCATATGACACAATTTTTTTAAACATAAAAATAGGTATAGTAAACTATCCATAAACAATAGACATATGCTATCGCGGACTTTTCTTTATAGTTCTATAAAAAGAAACAATCCCTCCATACATTATTTTGTCATTTCTCAAAGGGATTAGGCTGCCTTCCCTCCTCGCCGCGCACATACCTAAGGCGCGGTACAGCGGTTTCGGTCAAACTATAGCAACTATACAGGATGAGATTTTAGTCACCAACCAAAATTTTTCTAGATGTTAGGTATCACCAATAGACCTCATTATGTAAATAAAAATATAGGTCAAATATTCATAATCAATAATTATATCCTAAGTATTTTTTTAACAAAATTTGGCTAACTTCTACTTACGAAAGGGCGGGGCATGGGGCATGTGGCTGGGGCGCGTGCACGTGCACTGGCACCCTCGTGAACGGTGACTAGTAATATTGGTAGTGTTGGGAAAGGTTTACGTAGTCTTAACTGAATATTTTCCTATTGAGCGATACTAAAAAGGAACAAGACGGCCAACAGATTTTTATCAAAGGTCATTATATTAAAATTTGGCTGGTCATTAAAACCTCAGCCTGTATTCAGTTTATGACCCGATCCATGAGTCGAAAATAACCATTGCCTAAACATAGGTAGACTGTTCATACTCAAACATTTTTAAATGGCATAATTCAGACATTAATAAGACTTCCAAACCAAAGGTCAAAGGCAACCTATGTGTCAAGTTGCAAAAAAATCCGTTGGAAACTAACGACGTTGCAACGCAACCGATGCCGACGGCCAGACAAACTACCAGCTGTATTTAATAAATTATTTAGTTATAATTCAGTACCAAATTAGACTAATTGTGTTGAATATGCTGTTATATATGACAAATAAATTACAAAAAGATGAATAAAGAACTATTATATAATATTATTATTATTATATAGGATATTTTAATAACCATCCAAAAAAATTCTAGATGTTAGGTATCACAGATAGGCCTCATTACGTAAATAAAATATGTAGGGTACATTTTCAAAATAAATCCTTTTTGCTAGTGTTATATTATAACGTTTGGTTGCCTTCTTTTTCACGACCCGCCAGAGACCTTGAAGCCGAAACTGGGAGGAGCGTGTTGTGGCCGTGAATGGTGACGAGAGTTATTGGTTTTTCCGGGAAAGGTTTGTGTAGTCATATCTCAATAATTTTCTATTGTATGATACTAAAAGTAAAAAAGATGGCCATCGGTTTTTTACCAAAGATCATTATATAAAAAATTTGGATGGTTGTTAAAATTTCACCTTTATGTACAAACTTTATCAACCAATAATATTGTCACACAATACATTCACTAACATTACCTAATGGCAATACATATCCACAAATGTGGAATAAATGGAAAATTATTATGCAACCATAGAAGTCTTTCATAATGACAAATATATTTCAACATTTGCAGGCTAATTATAAGTAAATAGGACACTGCGTTTTTTTGGCAAGCCAAAAATGGAATCTATACATTATGTTTTTGTTTAATGTTTAAAAATGTACAAATTCATCGGGAGCAGATTGATTCAGTGAGGAAAAAGGGACCTTGCAAAAACACTTGACTTAGGGAGGCTGGGCAAAGTTATAACTCCTTACTATTCACAAAACTATAAGCAACCTTTTCACTTTACATTGTGTTTCAACCTTACTCAGTCTTTCCTAAGTTTAATATTACGAAAATAGGATTCAATGAGTATATATAAAATTACCTGGAAGCCCTTGGACAAACACATCCTTCTGTCCTTTCTTCGGCCCATCTATGTAATATCGCATCAAACGGAAACTGGATGTCTCTGATACAACAACAAATTGGTTGTCAGGTGATATTCCAACACCATTTGCAAACCACAACCCATCTATTAGAACTCTGCTTCTATTCTTTGCGGCATCATAGTGGAATAATCTGAAACAATTATTATAAATTGATTTATTCTTTTCAACTCAGAGAAACTTTTGTTCATTGTAACACCTTTGGTTTTTCCCAGGATGACTGACTCAGTTGAACTAACAACTATTTGGTGCATGGGAAATACTGTATTCCTAAAACACAAATTTGTAACGTTGCAAGTATTAAACAAAACATCATAAAACAAGCCAATAAAATTCCAGTTTGGGAACTGTCTTGTCTTGGAAACTTGCCTGTTTTGACACAGTATAAATAGACAAATAAAAAAGAGCAAAACTAAAAAAATCTGACAAATCAGGGTTTTTGTGGGGACCTTTATTTTGATGTCTTCAGTCCTGAAAGTAATCAGAATTTGAGCCCTAGGTTTTTAGCGTCCCGACGCGCGTCGCAAAGTTGCAAAAAACGAACTCATAAGAGATCACTATATCTCTGGATACTTATGACAAATTACTCAGAACAATTATACGCAGTCAGGTGATATATAAATTGGTGTAAAGTTTGGTGGAAAGTACAGGGTACCACAATCAATCAATCAATTGTTCAATTGTCAAAATGTTCAATTATCATGTTGTTTCTAAATGAGGCAATATTAAAAAAAAACACAACTGTCTATAAAGACTGAATTGTGCCTGAACAGAAATTTCTTACACCATTGTATGTCACATGATCTATTCCAGTTAAACCATTAAACGTAGGGTGTTCAACAACTCTTGTCGTCTGATCATATACATTTATATTTTTTTTCAAAATAATCTCCGTTACAGTTTAAACATTTGTTAATACACACAAACCACTCATTCATCCAACTGTCGCACTTTTCTTTAGGAATTATTTCCAGTTCTGTCTCAAACACACCAACCAACTCCTCTTCTGTCGAAAACTTGCGACCTTTTAAACGGTTTTTCACATACGGAAATAATCCGAAGTCACACGGCGCGAGATCGGGGCTATAGGAAGGGTGTTCGAGTACTTTAATGCCGGATTCTCTCAGGAATCGCGAGGTAAGCTCCGGCTCTATGAGCTGGCGCATTGTCGTGGTGTGGAAACCATGACCGGAGTCCCGAGTTCAGTCGGCGATTTTTCAGTTCTTTAAGCAATTGAGGTAGGCAAATCTCTGTGTACCATTCACTAGTTACAGTCTTTTCTCCACAAAGCATAACAGATTTTAATAATCCTTGCTTGTTAAAAAAAAACCGCCATCATTCGCTTCTTGACGGATTTAGATTTTCGAACTTGTGTCGGTTGCTCTTCATCTTCGAAGACCCATATTTTACTTTGGGCTTTAGTGGGCACATCATAATAATAAATACAGGTTTCATCACCTGTGATAATTGAAATAACATTTTTTGACTGGCCATTATCGAATTGCTTCAGCATAGATGGCGCCCATTGAACGCGACAGTGTTTTTGATGCTCATTTAAAGAATGGGGTACCCTCAGAGTACAAAGTTATTTTACAGTTAAATGTTTGGTCACAATGTGGTGCAAGGAAGATACAGGAATATTTAAAAGCTCTTCTAACTGACGATATGTGATTCGGCGATCTTCTTTTATAGCTTTTTCTACACGTGCTATGTTTCCCAGAACTTGAAATTCCGCAGGCCTACCTAGTCGTGGGTCATCGTCAAGGTCATAATCACCACGCTCGAACTGTAAAAACCATCGTTCCACGGTCCGTATAGAAGGGGCTTCTTGACCAAACACAGAACACATCTCATCAAAACATTCTTGTTTTGTCAAACCGCGCTTAAAGTAGTAATAGATAATTATACGATAGTCACATTTGCTCAACGACATCATCTCGACAACTTTGCAAATTTAGCTCAATTAAATGATTGGTTATGGAGCAGTAAAATAACCGTGTACTGTCTTGTAATCAATGAGAATAATAAAAACCGAAATTGTCGGCTTGTTGAACAGCCTGTCAAGACTTGTTGAACAGCCTACGTATATTCAGAATTAATAAGCAACTAAAAATCTATGACTCACATTATAGGTACTTTTCAGAACATATTGAAGACATCAAAATAAAAGTCTACAAAAATCCAGTTAGATTCGATTTTTTTATAGATAAAACCTTTTTTTACTGGACTTTCGAGGCTTAACAAATTGTTCCGTTGTATCAAATCAAGCTAATCCAACTATAATTGTGTTAATAATTATTAAGTTATCAAGATTAATTTTTTATTAGCTGGCAAGTCTCCATTGTGAACCTGAAAAACCTTCTTTGTAACAACAAAACATAAATAATAACAATAAAATTTAGCTTACCTGCCACTAGGATCTGCTAACATACTATAAACACCATCTCTTAGTGTGAAATCACTGCTGGAATCTGTCCAATAGAGATCACCATTTTTCACCAAAGCCAAAGAATTTAACAACCTCGGAGCACGTCTTTCTATTTCTGCACTCGGTGACACTAATAGCTGCTTCTTATCAGTCTTCAAGTCTACCTTCCAAATACCATAATAGGAGTCTACAACATATAACTGTTTATTTTTTTCGTCGATTTGGAACCCAAGAGGACGGCCACATATGTGCTCTTGCCATTCACCCACTAAAAGAAATGCAAAGATTATATTTTTTATTTTATTTTTTTGATTATTCAGCGACAACATTCAATATTGTTTATTAGTATTACCCACCACAGGGTTGCCCAATTTTTGTGACAAATGTCACATGGCCACCAGGAGAAATCTTCACTATTTCTCCAGTAGACATGCCAGTATATAGTTCCCCATCAAATATTTGAAATGCTTCTGGTCCATGCACTTTATTTAAGTATAATTTTTTAGCATTGTTGAGAACAGTATTTGGAGCAAGACTACCTTCCCGTGGTTGAGGAGGATCCAACCTAAAAAAGTGTATTAATTAAAAACAGTTGCACCCACAGAAAGTTCTATATTATATTCTCTTCTGCCTAACTGGTAGTTATTGGTGAGCAGTTTCCATATATAAAGAAGTCTTAACAAAATTACATTAAGTAGCACGAGTTAAGAGCACTGGCCTTCACATGTATGGTAATTTAACCTAGGATCTGCGGCTGTACTCTGGTAAATGAACGCAGCGCCGAGTTAGCGCCGAATACGCTCCATTTCAAAAATCCGTACTCTCACCCATAGAACTAGCGAACGAATTTTTGAAACGGAACGTATTCGGCGCTACTTCGGTGTCGTTGTAAAAGTGAGAGTAGGGCCACTGTTTGGCAGTAGGAAATGAAGTCACAATAAACTAATAGCGTGATCAGAATATCTCCTCCGCCTGTCACCTTTCACTTATACTGCTTAGTGTAATAGATAAAATGAAGTGTAATTGCTTACACTAAAATATTTGCTTTTATTTTATATCAATATGGGGTACTTTTTATGTTCAGTAGCATGCTTTGAAATATTTAATAATAAAAATATTGAATATATTGAATAAAATATATGGAAAAAATATTTAATATATTTTTAGTTTCAGTGTAATGATATTCACTGACACAATGAGTAAGGTCAGAACACTAAGGCCGAGGTTAAGTCATAAGCTTACTTGAGCACAAGAAAATATTTCCATATGTTAATATTTCGAACTGATTTGTTTTGGATATTATTGTACAGACTACTCTTGAGAAATATTTTACTCCAGTTTCGACGGTATTCTATGTTAGTATGATTTTTTAGTTTCTATTTAGGTCTCATTTATTATTAAATAGCTTTCCACCCACGACTCCACTCACATGGACTACAGTTGTACCGCGGACCCCTTTTCCTGAGATAAAAAGTAACCTATGTCAGCTTATAAACTATATCTATGCAAAAAATCATAGCGGGCCCAGTACAACTGTGTAGTCCACGCGAGCCAAAGCTAGTATCTTTATAAATTATAGTCTATGTGTTACTTTGATGTATAGGCTATATTATTGTAAAGTTTCATTAAAATCCATTCAGTAGTTTTTGCATGAAAGAGTAACAAACATCCATACACCCAACATACAAACTTTCTTATATATTAGTAAGGATTCTTTAATGTCCATTTTCATATATATATTAAATTCATCAATATTAGGTCTGTCATACTATATTTAATAAATAGGTGTCCATAATTAAAAAGAAGAAGTAGGTATCTTTCATTCATATCCACGTCAGTAAAGTCAGAATGGAATTCTACTAATTGTTGCACAATGTCTGTCTATTGTAGTCTGCTAAAACCTAAAGCAAACTAAATGCAAAGTTAAATACAAATTATGCATTCTTCAGTTGATTTATTTAACCTGAAAGCATTTATTATAGTGTTTGTTTAGAATGATTGTTTTATGGAGCATAGACATAAATTTAGGTCTGCAGAATGTAATTGGAAAATGTTCATTAAGATAAGAAATATTTTATTTTTAAGATAAGATTTCCTCGGGTCAAAGTGACTGATTTTACGTTTAGATATTTTGTTACTATGTCTAAAATTATAAATACAATGAATAATTAAACAAAAAATATAAAGTATTGACTTTTTTTCAAAAATGCTCTCATTGTCACTTAAGCCATAATAACCAGCTGACCATATTTATATACACCTGATAAATGAAAAGGTGTATGAAATAGTGAAATACCTACTTAGAATATGCAATCTGCAGCATTTCAGTAAAGAATCTGAGTATGTGCAGGAGGTACTTTTTAAGTGGAAGTCAGACTCAAACTTGGTAGGTTTTTAAGTCTTTGTAGCTAGTTTCTATCAGTAACAGCAAAAATTTAGAAACAATTTATATGCTAACTTAGACTCTTACTTAACATAGACATACAAATATGGTCTACTAATATGTGTTGCGAGAGGTTTAAAGTAAAATTTTAAATATAATATTTTCATATGATTGATTAATTGACACCTTAATTAAATTTATTAATTAGAGTTAGACTAAATTTAATTAAAGTCTCCGTCAACCAAGCATATTGTGACAATAATCTTTTCTTAAATCTAAACACGTGATTTTGATTTTGAGGTTGAAAACAATTTTTATTTTAAAATAATAAAAAGGCAATGTTGTACAGTTATCATGGTTATTAAGAAGTTTTTCTCAAAATACCATCTGAAGCTTCAACATTTCACGTACACCATTTTAAAGAAACTTCATATTCATCTTAAAAAATTCTGACTCAAATTAATAACTTCAATTAAGGTCTCCATTAACTAATCATATTATGACAATATTTATCTTAAAATTCTAACTATAGCGAATAAGTTTGGTCAAGGGGACTTTAAAGTAAGCAGCAACTTTGTTCTAGCAACTCAAAAATAGTCTTAAACATATTAGAGTAACAAGTAAAAACAAATACACCACAATTTGACTTTAGTCAGTATTCTATTTATTTTTACAGATCTATCAGAAAAGTAATGTGACTGCACGTACCTGCAATTAGCAAGACACTTTGAGCCAAATATATTTAGTAATAAAGTTGTTTTTACCATATTTTCGTTATAATTTATGACTTTTTCTTATTAAAATTATTTCATTGGATAACTTCAGGCAAACCTGCGGTTCCGATGTTAACCGATTCCTATTACTTTTCTGATACATGTGTACTATAGTAAAGATTATTTTTATTTCAATATAAAGAGACAAAAAAGTATATTATTGCACTGTAAGCGGTGATAAATATACTTTTTGTCTGTGTTTCATGGTACATTATTGTACTTACTGTCTACTTGAATATTTGGCATAGGGAGGCAAATTGGGGATCAGAACAATGATGGCAGCAAATATAGTAAAATACAGTGTACATTTTATGAGCCATTTCAGTATCCCACTTAGAAAACCCATGGTGCCTGCAAATAAAAAAAAATTATTTACTACTAGCTTTCACCCATGGTACCATCCGTGGACATATGTACCATCCATAAATATGTATTCCTGTCTCTGCAGATCAGCACAGAATCCAAATTCTACAAATATAATTTACACTTCACAATAAAGTCCTAATAAACTTATCAGGTTCCCAATGTATTAAATATATCCTATTGATGTACCCTTGCCACATGGCAAATGGTCCAAATTCGCTTGTCAATCTTGGATCCTCTGAAAACGGTTGATTAAAATAAACAGTAGATTGTGTTACTTTCCATCTGTGATCACCTCATAAATAATCATGTTGAGTGGTTCCATTACGACATGCAGAAATTGCAAATTGTGTATGCCATGAGAAGACATGCAGAAATTGCAAATTGTGTATGCCATGAGAAGCATAAACAATTTGCAATTTCTGAATATCTTGATCCAGGATAAATAGAATCCTGTGTCAATTTCCGTCCCTTCAACTATTGTGTGTGAAAGAATCACAGCGTGTCATTGCTCATCATGATATAAAGAAAGGACAAATTTGGTTTTTCTTGGGAAAATTTGACCAAGACAAACAGCTTATGATGTTCCATGAGCCTATGTCACTCTCTGTATTCTATTATATCCACGCAAAAAACACGACATTTCATTTCTTCATTACTATGTGAGAAGAGACAAAAAAACAAAATCAATTTCACATTTTTATCTAAGGGAAGAATGTAATTTTTCTTTTTCATAATTTTTGGCTAATACGTTGGTTTTGATAATTTAATGTCTCAATTAATTTAAATTACTTACCTATTAAAATAAAATATTTTATGGTAATGCTTTTAGGATGTTATTTTTTGTAAAATGTTTAGAGTGCCGCACAAAATTTTAGCACAACATTTAATTTTGTGCTACCTTTTAATATGGTTGCTATGTACAATATGTGTACAATGTACTACTACTACATAAACTTTGAAACTTTCTCTTTTCTCAATTCAAGCATTCCATTTAGGTATCAAAATGTTTACAGAATGCAAATAAAGAAACCGGTGATGATGTGTCTGTCGAGCACATAGTAACAAACTGAATGTGAAATTAATACACAAATATTTTTGCATTGATCAAGTGCAAATGTCAATTGACATACTGACCTTTTACATGAAATAAATAATAAATAACTGTAATTAGGTACTTTGAGCACAAAATAGGTAACTTACAATTTGGTTTTACCAGTTTTCAACTTGTGTTTCCGCTTTCTGACTTATTATTTATTTATTTATATCAGAATCGGACATTCTGCCACTTTTCACTTTCAATCACATTCAATGGGGGTGTGGTGTGTCACGAACATGGAACAGCCATGGAACAGCGCTCTCGGCGAAAGTACCTTCGTTACATACTGTGACATCTATATTTTAAATAAAGGTATTTAAACGACTAGCGTAAGAGAGAACCTGACATTTCAATGACGCATACCGAAATGGAAATGAGTATGTGTGCAAAATTCACACGAATTCGAGTCAGTTTTAGGGCTGTGCATGGATGTTTTTTATATTATCGATAGTACGTAATACTTCCATGATAGTGTGACGTTGAAATTACCGCATTATTGTAAATTTAAGTTACTTTTCACAACTGTCAGTTTTTTTAAATGACAAATCATTCAAATGCCGTTTCTTCACATCATTATACATTTATTTTAACAGTTAATAATAATAAATTTGCAGAAAGAAGTAAAGAAAGCGTTAACATCATTATGTACATTTTAATCTTTAGTTGAATGCAAGTCAAGTAATAAATAAAACAAAATAAATAAACCATCTTTATTTAGCAATGACAATACGTTGCGTTTGCAACGCATAACAAAAACTTTTAAGCACTCGTCGTAAACAAAAATGAAAGTGAATAAAACAAAAACATTTACAATTAAAATACTTAACACAATTATAAAAACTCAACAAAAACTTAAAATTTTACAAATAACAAGTCCACAATTTTATAGGTTCATCTATTACACTGTCTTTCAGATAATAATTTTTTTTCTAAAGATTAACAACCTTACACGGTAACATAAAATAAGTTAAAAGAGGTCGACAGAGAGAAAATAAGATTTAATCTTTTCTCCGTGTGCATGTATAAGACAAATAAATGCCTCAGAGTGCTAGATCCAAATATCTCCGCCGTACAAATAATTTCGAACATAATGATACGTTCTACCGCTGTACAGAATGAAATTACACCTAAAAAACAATCATGATGTTTTTATTCCTTTATTTAATAGCAATCATCATATAAAACGCAAGAGTCGTTCTTGTGCCTAAAACTGAATTTTATTATGCTTAAAATTAGTTTATTATGCTTAAAACTTAAGAAATATTTTTAAAAGAGAAATAGGTGCTATTATGAAGGTTGCGTTTATTATAACATGTGTACGAAACATGGTTATAACGTTACGAAATTTCTTAGGTTATCACGACATTATGTCCAGAAATGTAACAACATATCATGAAATGTAACAACAAAGTACAGATTGTCATAAAACATCACGGAATGTCACAAAATATCTAAAAATGTCACGGAATGTTACGATATGTCATGAAATATGGAATGATACGCAATGTCGAGAAATGTCACAAAATATCACTGAATGTCATGGCACGTTATGGAATTTTATGGGATACTACGGATTGCCTTGAAATGCAACGAAATATCTTGAAATGTACTAGATTATTATAAAATGTCATGAAATATGACAAAACGTTTGAAATGTCTCAAAATATTGAGAAATGTCGGAAAATGTTATAAAAGTTATTTAAAGAAGAGAGCTAGATCGGAAAGAGCCCTCAAAAAGTTTTTACTCCTACCTAAACGCGCTACTAGACGTTCCACATAAAAAAATTATAAAAATGAGGTATATTTGAGTGTATCAAAAGAAGTGTGCTTTTCACAAAATTCTGTTAATCTGTGCAGCTGGTACTAAATATACGCTCTATGAGAAATAATATAACGTCATAATACTAATCGTAGTATGGGCAGATTCCCTTCCGGCTTCTAGCTAGTCAGACTTTCTCTTACAATGCGCTGCCAAGCTAAATAAACCTCCCAATATGTTTAAATACAGTTAACGACATCTTTCCAGTGGAACAGGCGCAATTAGATAATATAAAATATACACAATATTTATATTTGAAAATACCGACCAATCGATAGATTTTGTGCAATCCCTATGCTAAATTGTTTGATTGTAATTTTACGCCATATTTTTGTATCTTAAACATTATTGTTTAAAATAACAAATTATTTACAAAATAGAGTATTTACCGTATATTACTGATGTATTACTAGGCAACTTAGAAACAATTTCTATGAAAATAGGTACGAAGAAAGTGGTATATATAGTAATTGTCGGTACTTACATGTAAAATGTCTCTTTATTTGGGTTATTATAATTCACACCACAATCTAATACAGAACACGACAGCATTA
Source organism: Luffia ferchaultella (assembly GCA_949709985.1). NCBI lineage: Eukaryota > Metazoa > Arthropoda > Insecta > Lepidoptera > Psychidae > Luffia > Luffia ferchaultella. The sequence goes on along the minus strand of OX453256.1, from coordinate 12,777,851 downwards.
TAATTGATGAGATTTTAATTTATATAATCCAAAACGATTAAGGCAAAAAATAGAAAATTAAAACGAGATCGTATTTTGACGAGACTTTCATGAAAGGTAAATGTGTTCAAAGAGGTTTTCTGACAGATTTTGTTGCATTTCTATCTCGCATGTAGAATTTCCGCAAAGATCTGCATGTCACTCGCACACTATGTTCCTCTAAGTACTATCTAATATCTATATGGAAAAAAACCAATATTTTGTACAACTTATCCTGTGGTTCAATTTGTGCTACAGCCATGCCACAGCACAGAACTAAACTATAGCAACTGTGGTTCAATCATTTTCAATTCGTGTTCTATTCTTTTCTTATGCTTTTTAATCTGTGGTGCTCTTTTCATTGTGATCGATCTGCATCGTACGTGTAGTGTGCGCTAAAAACCACTAAAAACTTAAATAATTAAAAGTTCTGCGACTTCTATAACATGGGTCACGCTAACATTTGGTATTCTCATCCGCGTAGATACGGTCAAGGTTCCCGTTCTTGGTGCGTATCGCCAATGTTACTTCTAGAAGTGTAATATGAACTGTCAAGTAACACGTGTTTCTTTTCTACCCTGATTTCAGCCGAGCGTGTTCGAATCGTCATGGTCTCATCCGTAAATACGGGTTGAACATCTGCAGGCAGTGTTTCAGAGAATACGCTCATGATATTGGTTTCAAAAAGGTAACTATAATTACACACGTTTCCAACAAAACGCAAGAGCACCGCATAATTGCAGAGCTTTCATAGGTTTTGATCGCGACCTACGAGACGAACTGCCCATTTTGCGTCAAGTAGGTATGGCGTCACAATACAAATTACGCCCAAATAGCACATCACATATTATTTGATCTGTAAATGAACTTACATCCAGCTAAATAGAGTACAGATAATTTACGAAAACCTTTGCCATTGGCATAACTGCACATTTACTGGAAGTTGCTTATTGCAGCAGGTACTTTAACAAAAGTGTAGCGAACTATACATTTAATCTACAGGGACAAAAAAATGTTGTATAGTGAGTTGGACATCAAAAGTCATGTTGAAAGATTATATGAATAGTATAATACAATTTTTTTGTTATTGTAACTAGGTTAATTTCAATTTATTTAAGCAGTATTATGAGCTGAAATAATAACACATACATCACAACAACGTCTAGGCCCCAAACTAAGCATTAGTTTGTGTTTTGAGTACCAAGCGAAGACACCACATACATATAACAATCATGACCCGGTACCAGTATCAATATTTATCATATAAATACTGACCCGAACTGGGATTCAAACCCGGGACCACTAGCTTCGTAGACAGGGTCGCTACTCGCTAGGCTAAGCGTACTGCTTCACAGTTAATAGAAACGGTAGTTACAAAAAAGCTGCATAATGAAAAGTCACCAAAAGTGTACTCAGATTTGTATATACCTACCTGTATATAAAATCATAATGTAACTATTAAATAATTACAGGTGTTCAATTTGACTAATTTCTGTCTATATGTCAGTTCTGGCTATTCTCAAAAGGTTAAACCAATTTTGATAAAACTTTGCAGACATGAAAAGGAGGTTGTCGGTAGTGACATAGACTACTTTTATCTGTTGTTTGTCTGCCTGTTTGTCCGGGTTAATATGGGAAATGGTTTCAATGAAACTTAGCAAACATGAAAAGGAGATTCTCAGGAGTGACATACACAACTTTCTGTTTGTCTGTTGGAGCTAATCTCCAAAACAACTGTACCGATTTCAAGAAAACGTCCCAAACATGGAAAGGAAGATGTCAGGAGTGACAAAGGTTACTTTTTGTCTGTATTTTTCGGCTAATCTCTGAAACGGCTAAACCAATTTTAATTAAACTTTGCATACTTGAGAAGGAGGTTGTCAATTTGTCTAGAGATTTCTTAGTAGTTACGTTTCAGAATGTCCTAAAAAGTCTCACAATGTCCTGGAGCGACACGTCTCTAGCTGCCTCAATACAACTATGTAGTCCCCATGGACAAAGCCACGGACAGAAAGCTAGTGTGATGTAACTATGAATTGAATTTCGGATTTTTTCCTTTACTTGTGCTGAGACCTTGGTTCTTGCCAAATATCACATTTCTAAGTCAAGTACCCTATCGGTTTTGAATTACCTGCGAATGTCGAAATATACATACATAATTGACCTATTTTTTGATTGCTTTGACTTAGAAGTATTAGTTTTTTATAGCTTCAAGGGATCACAGACTTAAGTATTAGATATTAATTTAGACTTGATACCTTTACAAGTCAACACGTCCCTGAGAAAAAAAGTCTTAACTGGGTTTGTTTTTTTCATAATACTTGCTTACTTTGGGACTAGATGGGGCTGTGTGGGATGTCCCAGGTATTATTTATTTCTTTTTGATGTACAGAAAACTAAAAGTATCCGAAAATAAAAAACCCGATTGTGGAATGTTTAAGACTTATTTAACAAAATAATCATATAATTTATAAGTTTTTGCTGAAGACTGTACTGACTGACATATTTAGATTTCTCATGTGCATCGACGACAGACGAGAAAAAACAGGAGATTCTCAATTCAACGCGTATATTTTTTTTTAAGGATGACCAAGCATAACTTTTTGCAGAGTAGTCCGATTTTGATAAATCTTTTTAAATTAGAAAGGGTGTATCCCGAAGTTGGTACCATATAAATTTAAAAACAAATTACTAATAATAATAATATTAATAATAACTTTTTGCAGAGTAGTCCGATTTTGATAATTCTTTTTTTATTAGAAAGAGTGTATCTCGAAGTTGGTCCCATACAAATTTGAAAAAAAAATTTCAAACCCTAAGGGTTTAATTTTTTTGCTAATTTCTATACCTGTTAAATGATTGTGAATGAGCATGGGCTTAAGCAGGCATACATCTGCAAGTATGGCCATGAAGAGTTTTTATTTTGATGTTACTATGAGTATGTATGGCGACCGCTTAGCCTAGTGGGTAATGACCCTGCCTAAGAAGCTGTAGGTCCCGGGTTCGAATCCCAGGTCGGGTCAGTATTAATATGATGAACATCAATACTGGTACCGGGTCTCGGTTGTTATATGTATGTGGTGTCTTCGCTTGGTACCCAAAACACAAGCTAATGCTTAGTTTGGGGCCTAGACGTTGTTGTTGTCATTATTATGTTGACATAAAATATGCAAAGTAAATGAATCACTATGCAGTTCAATATCTGCCTAAGCAAAATTTATGATTATTTTATTTATGTTACAACTTATGTTTTCTTTGTTTGCAGCTCGATTAAATGGATGTCTGGATGTTACATTCAAACTAAAACTCCAATGTAAGATTTAGTGTAATAAAGCTTCTTGACATAATTTTTTTTTTCTTGGCAGATTTAAATAATTTTAACTTTTACAAATCAATTATTCGGCGTCATTTCTACATCATCAAATCTATACTTTTATAATTCACCTTTTAAATTTACAATTTTTCAAAAGGTTTTGCAATAATACAGTGGGTGTTATGTTTCGGTAATATATATTAAAAAAAAAAAAAACAACGAAAATAGATTTTATTAATAAATCATATCTACAAAAGTACAAAATTTTACTATTTAATCTTAAATATTGTTTGCTTGTGCATTTGCTTGAGCCTGTCGTAGATTCACAATGGTCGATCCAACGGTCTGTAAAATGTACGAAAAATTGTTACTTGAATTAACGTAATGCTAAGACATATTAGTTGCCATTGGCATTTAAATTTATAATCTTGGAATGTGTGTATAGATCAATGTATTTACATGTAATGTACAGTTCCAATCAAACTTTATGGTGGACTTGAACATAGGCACAAGTCGCGTCACAGTAACTAGTTTTAGGTGTAGCGGTACGCAGTGGAGCGAGGGGTATATGAATGTACCTGCGCAAGCACGCTTATATCGTTGTATTCCGATCAGCCATAAAGTTTGGGCCGAACTATACAATTTTTTAATTTGATTAAGGTAAGCGAAAAATTAATTTTTAGTAATTAATCTTCAATGACGTCACGCACGTCACTATCCATTCATACAGCTAAAACTATTTGCCGATCACATTCCTCAGAACACACCGTGATCTGTGAATCAAGTGCCGGACATGATGCCATTCACGGCAGTCAAAGTGTTAACGATTGGACATTGTAAATATAATTTTGATTTATCGGTCAGTTGAGTCGTTTGAGATCTCAACTGCAGGACCGAGTGTCGCGGGTCCGATTCCCACAAATATTTGTGTTCACATGTCTATTTGTTCCGTGTCTGGGTGTAAAATATCTATACATGTATTTATTATTAAAAAAATATATCTCAGTATTTATACCAGTTGTCTAGTATCTAGTACAGGATCTGCCGAGTTGGGGACTAGATGTCCATGTCATTGTATGAGCTGTCCCAAGTATTATTATCATAAACATTAAAAATAAAACAAAAAATAGTTTTGGCCACAAATTAAATAACCTGTTTGATGATGCTTCCATATTAGAATTTAACTGTAGGTAGCAAGAATGTGCCCAAAAACATTATACTAGAACTTACAAACTGTATTATTGATGTTAAATATGTATGTATTTTTTTAGTGTTTTATACTTTTATTGAAGGTTATGTATTAGTAAGGTCTTTGCTAATCAGTTTGAAAAGCGTTTAAGAGAGTTGTCACAGAATTTGCTCTTATTGTGGTTCAGTTTTAGGCTGAACTAAGTTATTCAAACAGTCACATTAAAGTGAAGGCCTATTCCAGGCCTAGTAGTGTTCATAGTAAAATGTTATTTATCACGTTTAACTAAACATAAAGAATTGTTTCGGACGGTCATCATAACATTTTGGGTAGATACAGTTACTGATACAAACAATTTTAATTACTTGATGAAAAAATATATCAACGAACACTTTTTGATATGGTTTCCTGACGGCGTCACAAAAACAAAAAAAAAAAACAAGATTTTTCATCATAAAAATTAATAAACAAAGCTAAATGTATAAACCTTCATAAAAACCTGAGAACCATTATAGTATAGATTAAAACAGATTTTCCATCTGCACACTGGAAATAATATGCCTGAATATCATTGAATTTTATTTATACAAACGTTTTTTATCATTAGGAGTCCCAATATTTTATATAAATAGTTATATCAGTCACTGACAAATTTATTATTTATAGAGTTGATCAACAAATAAACACAACAGCAAAGTGATTAAAAATGTTCATAGTTACTAGTATATTACTACAAAGATTGTCAACACCCTGTATCATACTTTCTCCATTCGATACGCACTTGTCTTAATAAAATGTGCTCCTCGTTACAAAACGTCTATTGAGGCAATTTGAGTTGAGAATTTGAGGCACCATTTGAGTGCAATGAAAAAACATATAAATGTTCACTATGAAGAACAGCTGATCTTTGTCAGAGCAGACTGTGTTGACTATTTTCCATTATAATTAAAAGTTACATTTTATAATAATGAGCCAACTGAAATTAATAAAAACGATAGTATATACCCGTGAGACACCAGCTAATAATGAAAGCAGGGAGCGTTGTGGAGGTCGGCAGTGTTTCTTGCCACCTTCGGCACAGCACAAGTTGGGGAAACAATCTACCGAAGAACTGCAGCGACGTGGGAACAGGTCGTAATCCGGTGGTGGCGTGCACTGAAGATACTGTTCCAGCGCTCGCACCGCTGTCACAAACATTAAAATTAATGTATCTTGAATGCATTTAACTGGGCTGATTAAGTGAACTGAACTCAAGCTAGTAGGTATTCCATATACTATGAATACTAGTGCAATGGCGCTCACCAGCACATAAGGACTGTACCCAGACTTGGACACATGTTAAAAAATATATTTCCAACATTTATCAACACAGGAATCGAACCCAATACCTTCGTATTGCAGATATCTACCGATTACCCTACACAGGTCGTCAATATCTAATCATATATTAAATGTACAGGTATAAATTATCAATATATAGTCTATTTTGTTGTGTGCAAGCGACAAAACTACAAATATAATTTATTTGCCACAGTACCATAAAAAGATTTGGATTGAAATTTTTGGAGCAAAGATCTAGATCTTCAATTAATATATGTACCTAAGGAATACAGTAATTGTGAATGAAAGTTGGTTCACACAAAAATAATAACTAACGCCTATCAATCTGATTAGCGATCGGCACGAGGTCAAGTCGCGCACGTGCGGTGCGGCAATACGACCGCTTGCCGTCAGGACAGCACACGCGCGGCCAGCAATCTGCGTCGCTTCTGCACTCTTGCACTTCGAACAGCAGCTCGCCCAGTGGCGCCGCGGGGCATTCACGCGGTATCACACCCAGCAGTGCTATACAAACAAACTTTTATAAACTCTATATACGTGTATGTTCCACATAATTATTAATGTTCTCTGAGGTCTCTTTCACTCTACACCCTAGTCACCCTACGATACGAATCGGTAGACATGCGGAAACTCTTACGGTCAACCATAGAAGAGACATGCAGTCGAAACAAGCATGCGGCTCGCTGGATCGTACAATCAATTGGAACGGTAGATATGGATATTCAGTCGGAAGGGACTGCGTAGAAATAATTCTAGTTCTTATGAAATGGATATGTACATGCGGTCTGCGTCGCTGCTAGTAGATAGAGGCCTTAATTCATTCACATCTTAATATTGATCCCGTAATCGTTTGACGTCGCGTTTCAGGTAAAATGAATTCACAAACAAATACTAATCTAGTTTATTAGTGGACAACTTTCTTTCTACAACGATATTAGTTTTTCACACTGAATGGCTCTGATCGAAATTTGGATTACGAGATTGGAGTTAAGTCCACAGAGAGGTAAGTGAAACTATCCCGGAAAAAAATTATTAAATAATATTTAAAATTTAATTGAAACTGCATTACGGCAATAACTATATACTCTTTCTTCACATAACAGCATACGACGCTTGCCGAAAGTACAGCTCACTATGATTTTGCTAATTCGAAAATTCTATTCTTAATATAGGTATATACACAAAAAAATTAACTTATGTACTCGTAACTCGACTCGCAGCCTAGTGGCGTTAGCGCTTGTGTATGAATTATAAAAACGCTGGACACTTGGATTACACGTTCAAACTTTACGGTGTGTATATAGACAGAGGTACAAAAGAAGTATCTACTACAGACTTGCCGCCGATCTACGGCTCTGAAGTTAGTCGCAAAACCATTACAGTATCCTAATTTCATAGAAGCTTTGCGGCGAGAAGTATAGGCGGACCTGCCTGATCGGGCATGCGAATCGCACTTCAGAGCCGCACACATCGGTGGCTATTCTTGTACAAGCTATTGAGCTTGTCTAGAATCATTGAATTCCTAGTGACCTCGAATCAGCAAGAATTAAGCATATAATTATACATCTCAGTAATATTTAAGATGCTCCTTCTTCTGCAACGGACAAACAAAGTCTAATATTCACGACAAAGTTACCGTGACAAGTATAATATCTTACGTTGGTGCGTTATCTTCGGTCTGGGCGGTTGGACGCCTTTAACGCAACGCCCACTGCAGCACACTTGGTCGGGCCCGCTGCTAATGCGACACTGGGACGACTTCTCACACGGGATGGGGAAAAGGATGACTGGCACTTGACTCGCTTTTGGACATACCAGCTTTTGGATCTTCCCTGTGATAGAAATACTGTTTGAAGAAAATACTTTTTGGCATTATTGAAAAAACAACACTATAATTTTATTTTGTATTAAAGTATACTTTGTAATCCTTTTTTTTAGATTAATTAATTTATAATAATATTAATAATAATAATAATTGCCCATTAATTTATTAGAGTAATTAACTAAGTATATTTTAAAATTAATTGAAATGTGGGTTTGTCGTATGAGTATTTCAATTATATAGACCACTATAGAGGCCGCACCCGCGGCATCACCTGCGTAGACTACACATTCGTATGTTCGTAGCGGCTTCAGCATATAATACTCATACCTAATCAGGATGTAAGCTATCTCCTGGAGTTGTGTCCGTCAAGATTGGTTCAAAGGTTTAACAGGGAATATGAGAAACAAACAGACAGGCACATTTTCGATTGTTGGGAATACATAAAATTATTATTGTCATATTTGTCATGTAGGTATTTTTATAATGTACGTTGCTTCTCACAGAATGAAGATTAAAGCATGGACATTGAACAAAAATTTTGATTTTACACTTGAACACTTTTATGAAAATTAGACAATCTGGAGTGTTTTAGTATTATTTTTAAAATTTTATGTATAGGTAGGTTTTCATGGAATAATCAATTGCTCAAAATTTAAAGCTGATAACGTAACAACTATATAATTACAACTACGATGTTCTACATCTTGCACTTTTTGTATGGCCATCGACCGCTGCATGTAATAGTGACGTCACAATAATGTTTCACGTTTTCATATTACGCCTCTAAAATGTCATACCTATTTTTTTGTTAATTAAGAGCACCTATTCCTAAAAATACATTTTTTTAACAATGCCCATTGTCACAAAATAAACCTTTTGCAATACACAAAGCTCATTCTTGTTCCTATACCTACACTACGAGTTCGACATTAACAATTATGACAGTTTATAAAAAGTTATCACTTGTAGTGTAGTCGTTTTCTGGTTAGCTCCGTAATAGGTTGATGAGATGTATGATGTATATCCATATTATAAACACAACATTTCTCTATCGACTGTCCGTTTGTACGCTCTTTGCACTCGAGTACCGCTGCTGTACGAGTACGTTATCTGACTAAGTTTTAGTTACATCTGGGCACGATAAGCATCATAGGGTATCAGCAGTAACAATTTTAGTGTATCGTGGGAAAAAAAATAGCGGCGCGGCGCACTACGCAGAGGTGATAATGTAGAAATGATAGCATCCGGGGTGCTATCCGGGTGGGTGAAAGGTGGTCACTCGCTTTTTGCTGCCGTATCACTAATACAAATGTATGTCTATATTATAATTCACGCGGGCGAAACCGTGGGCGGAAAGCTAGTATTTTATAAACTAATGATTAAAAAATTTTATACGCCTCACCTGTATTTGTTTTAGCTGGAACATTGGACTGCTGCGCGGGCACATTATCTATGCCCTGTACCGGCAAAAATTGCAGGAACGGCTGGGGCTGCGCGTCAGCTGTAGGCGGCTTCTTTGTCGTCGTCGTCGTTGTCGTCGTACTGCTAGTAGTACTCGGAGTTGTAGTAGTTGTTGTAGTTGTGGTACTTGTTGTAGTAGTTGTTGTTGAAGTAGTTGTTGTGGGAGTGCTAGTGGTTCTGCTGCTACTGCTACTCGACTGGCCTACGCTACTCGATTGCTGGTCGGATGTGCTACAACGAAAATCATCGTTGATGTTGAACTACGAGATTCATGTATGAAATTGCGCGGTTTCATACTAGCAAAGCGTGCGTTTTACATCCTTAGGGTTCTGTTCTTTATGGTACACGTAATAATAAATATACGCCACACGATTTGACGGTGGGATTTGGAAGTTTCTAATTTAAATTGTCCTTGAAAATACGCTTTCCTAAATCGCAAACGTTAACAATCAAAACCGCTTAAGTTTGAATAGAACTCCCGCATCGCGAATTCCGTGGGTACGCAATATTTGTTTATTTTATGCAACGAGTTGTATTTTATTCGGCTGGTCAACAAAAATTTCATAATCAAAATATTAGTACTTACTCAAATATTTTGTATTTCGAGAACCGCACGGTAGGTACAGTTTTTTCATGTACTCTACCTGTATTTCTATAGTAGGTACGTACACTCAAGAACGTGCATGGATTTTTGGTAGTGTATTTTCGTAAATAGACGAGAAAAATAAATTTTTACATTGACGCTATCAAGTATTCGTATGATTCCGATATTTGATGCGCTGCTAAATTCCATAGAGAAATTTTATTATGGATGGTAACTATCTGCGCCCCAGTTCGTTAGGCACATCTTTACCGTTATTTTTCGTATGTACTCGTACATACTTTCAAACCGAGACACCCCGAAATACTATTTCAAATTCTATTTATGACGCATAGTTACTTAGGATTCGGATTCACAGTACGAGTATATTTAATTTTAAAGCATTAAGTTTATATGGGATTACTTCCATATATCCATAAAAAATATTAACACGCTAATGACAATACGCCGTGCAATCGCTGCATTATTTCACGCCGACATATCAAGACTTGTTATCTAATGACCTAGTGCGTTCGCAGCACGTCCACGATTTCAAAAATTAATAAATCGTCTAGTCTTGAAGTGTCGAAATAAAACTTTATATTTACTGTAGGTAGCGATATACCTACCTAATACAAAGTTTATTTAAACGCATATATCTACCTAAACGCAAAATAACGTATATAGTAGATAAAATATTAGGCAAGAACCCTAAGAATTTTTGGTTTTTTTTTATTATAATAGGCATAGCAGTAGCAGTGAAGTAGGTAATGCTGAAATTTGAGTGTGAATGTGCAAGCGAGGTTTGAATGTGTGCAAGCTTCGTGTCAATATAGGAATGCACAGTACTAGCCATAAATATGTGCGACACTGAAGTTAGTCATAAAAACGTCGCAGTAACATAATTTCATAGAAGCGTTGCGGCGAAAAATACGGCTAAGCTGCGCAATCAGGCATGCGCATCGCATTTCAGAGGCGCACATATTACATGGCAAGCACTGTAGTAAAGTTGAATGCTGGTGCCGGGCAGTCGTTACGTGTTATTTCGTTGGCCCATAAAATGAAAGCAATCTAATGAAAGTGAAAAAAAAAGCGGAAAGCTTGTCGCGTTATAGCCAGACTAACACTATTGCAAAGAACAAAAAAACAAATGAAAAATGTCTAAATTTATATTACTTATGGATAATTATTCAATATTTTAAAGGAAAATATCAGAATTAATACAGATATTAAATAACCGTATGTACAAATTAAAATTGTATTATCAATGACATCATCTGGCAACAAATAGCATGCTACGCGCGTAGCACTACGAGTAACCAATGGCAAACAAAAGACTTCAACGTGCTGTATTTGTAAAACAATACCCCATTTCAAATTCTCAACCAAGATGTAATGAAATATTATGAATACCTATTCTTAATCATGCAATTTCTAATAAACATTAAATAAATGGTTCGTACGTTAAGTAAATTAATAATATCACGTACATTGCTTTGGTACAGTTCCAATCAAACTTTATGGCGGATGTGAACATAGGCACAAGTCGCGTCGCAGTAACTAGTTTTAGATGTAGCGGGACGCAGTGGAGCTAGGGGTATATGACTGTACCTGCGCAAGCACGCGTATAGCGTTGTATTCTGATCCGCCATAAAGTTTGAGGTGAACTATAGGTAAGTGTAAAGTGCACATCAATTGCATTATAATTTTTAAAAATTCGGTACAATAAACGTACTTTTTCTAGCTTATCTGAATAAATTAAACAAGAAACCTTCATGTGAAACAAATCTGTAAATTCAGATGTTTGTAAACTACTTCAACAGCATTAACTTAGGAAGAAAGCCGTTGTTAATGTCGATTAGTTGTTATAGGTAAATATTATAATTTTATTCATTAATTTTAATACCTAAATATTTTGCTTTAATAATAGCATTTCTGATTAATGAATGGAGTAAGGGAAATGAATAATTATTCGTAAACATTGAGTTTTTTAATTTCATATATATCTTTTTAATGTGAATTAAATTATTGATATAATTTGTAATGGGCATTTTTATAAGTTTTTTGTTCTTGGTGCGGTTTCATTTTTACCAAAAAATTAATGTATCTACATACTTATGCATACATATGCATATGAGCTATATTTTTCACGAGCGACCATATCGATGCAGATGACAATGTTTATGAACGTGCTGACCTACTTACTGTGTACAGAAACACCATGACGTCAATTTGAATAATAATTATGTCCAGTATTATTTGATTTTTTTTCACTAAACTATTTTTATGCTTGTCAGAAAAAAACGACATGTTAGTCGATGTCCAATTAGCGTACAAGCACCTAAGAGTTGTACAATATAGTTGCACACAAATTATAGAGAAAGCCGAGAACCGCACAATGGTTTTTTACCAACAGCCGTAAAACTGAATTTGGGCATAATTGTGGCAGCGTTTGCCAATACAGATATATTAGCTGTACAGTTGCTGTAGAAAAGAGAATAAGATTATAATTCCTAACTCTTTTCTACAGTTGCTGTACAGCTGTGGCGAAGGGCGCCTTATAAAAATGGAAACCAGTTGCGATAATCTTTGAGATAAAAAACTTCTCATTGATATTGCGGTGGTCTATTCTAATGTTTATATACTAAGGAACCCTAAACTTTAAAAAAAAAATTATCGCAATAGGTGTCCAACGGACCGAAATTGAGCACTCGAGTTACACAGCTTTTATAGAGCCATATCGTGGGGTTCTTATAGCTGTATCTACAGTACAGATCTTGTATGCTAATTTAATACTTTATCGTTTTTATGAATATGGTCCGTTATGAAAAATACAACATGTACAGTGCAAAATAAAGACTAACCGTTGAATCGCAGCTTTGGTGGCTACGCCTTTCGTGCAATATCCCTTACAGCAGAGTTGTCTCGCGCCCAGCACAGCGCAGTCGGTGTGTTTCATACATGGCAACGGGAACAGGTCTAGCCAACCGCTACTCGTACGCACAGCAGGGCATACCACTTTTTGACTGTTAGCTAGAGAGCAAAATAAAATGTCGTTGTATCATTTACAATGAATTTTAAAACATTAAAATTGAAATAAAAGACGATTCCAATATTACGCAATTAAGTACCTTATAATATATTTAACTGAAAAATAAATTTATTAAATAATATACTCTAAATTAAAATCTAATTAAAAAACTAAAAATACCTACAAATTAATAGTTATATATTTAATATAATGTTTGAACATGAAACTTTAAAGAAAGAATAATGATAATACCTGGGACATTCCACACAGCGCCATCTAGTCCCAAAGTAAGCAAGTATTATGCTTGTATTATGAGTAGATACTAGACAACTGATATACATACTTAAATAATTTTTATAATGTACGTCTACGTATATAGATATTTCACACCCAGACACGGAACATATAGACATGTTATGCACACGAATATTTAATACGGGAGTCCCGGGTCGGACTCCCGTATTTGGCTCTGCAGTTAGAGTCTCTAACCACTACGCCAATCGGTCAGTCATTGTGAATAAATATAAACATACATAAACGAAGAAGGACACAAAGATGGGACAAAACCAACGTTACAAAAATGATGTGACAGAGAGTAATAGAACCCGGTGTTAGTAATCCATTGCGACGACCGCTTGGCCTAGTGGGTAGCGACCCTGCCTACGAAGCTGGAGATCCCGGGTTCGAATCCCAAATCGGGTCAGTATTTATATGATGAATATTGATACTGGCACCGGGTCTTGGTTATATGTATGTGGTGTCTTCGCTTGGTACTCAAAACACAAGCTAATGCTTAGTTTTGAGCCTAGGCGTTATTGTGATGTATACGTTATTATTATTATTATTGCAATAATTAATAGTTTTCAGGGTTTTGTACCCTAAGGGTAAAACGGAGCTATATTGCTGCCACTCTGCTCTAATTCCGTCGGTGTCACGGGTCTCTAGCTAGTAAACGGAATGAGTTCAGACCTTAAAGTTGGATATTTTGTGTAAAATGTTGACCCAAAATCAAATATTGAATTAGAAATTCAATTAGATTGTTGTTCAGGTGAAGAAAGAGGAACTTAAACATGAATTACCATACCGTTGCAATTGCAAGTACCATTATTGAGTCTATCTCGATAAAAAACTAAACTAGGAAGCAATTTGGAATTTTTGTGAAGTACTATATGTATTTAAACCAATATTATAAACGTCGATTTTTAATGTAGTTTGTTAAGCTGTGACCAAGACAAGCATTATTTCTTTCACGGTTTGTTGCGATGTTTAACTCGGAAAAAACACGTATACTGATTATTAAAAAAAAAAAAATTAATCTTATGGATGTTACTGTCATAAAGTTATGTATGGCACGGACTTGGCCGTTTTTTATTTTTTGTTTACTAATGTAATAAATAACAACAGAATCACATCTACTGTATATACGTATACTAACAAACTATTATTATTTGCGTGTAAGTATACTGTCTAAAATCTTATTATGACACAATACAGCAAATAATGTACCAACCATTTTGAAATTTTCTAACTTCCGTATAGTCACAAAATGTAGAAAGATAATTGCCGTTTATTGCTTTAAAAGAACGGTTTCTCAAAAGTTTAAAAATAATACAACTTGTGAATTCTTTATTTTTCAGTCTGAGTAGGTAGCTTACTTTCACTATGTGGTAATGTTCCAATAAATTTAACTTGAGGTCAGTTTAAAAAAATATATATATAAAACGATGCATAAAATTTTTAGTGAGAAGCTCACAAGTCGATTGCGACAATGTCTGGCTTCAGAGTCACCTTGTTAACTGGGTCAATTATTTTTTTTTTCTTTTGTTAGTCACCCTTTAAATAAAATTAAACCGATTATGAAATTGCGGTCAAGTCATCGATGTGAGAATCTATTTTCTTGCAGACTTTTGTACCCTTTGTACTCTTTTGTCCTCTGTTTGTCAAACAATCAGCTTTTAACATTGGAAATGTTTATTAAATTGTTTTCGTGGGGGAGTGTAATTTGGCTATATTTCCGAAACTCATGATGGTAGACAAAAGACATTGATGTCAAAAGATGCTTATGGGGCAAATTTTCTAAAATCAATCTGTAAGTTTTTCCGGAAAATCGAAAATGCTGAAATAAAGACGAAATTCCCCAATTTTCGGGCAAAAGTTGATTATTTAAAAATGAAAAAAGCTTCCGAGGCAGATAGATTGCCTACCGTTTGGAAAAAGAACTTTTGAAATCAGTCGAAAACTGTGAGCTGGCCAGGCAGCCCTTTTCATTGAATGATTATCAGATCAGCCACCCCGGAGAGTGAGATTCGGTTATGTTTCAGAAAGTTATAAAGGTACACGGGGCTGTAGTGTAAAAGGTGCAGGCTCTCGCGGGGTACGCTATGGGATTAAATTTTCGGAAGTTGGTCCATAACTCTTTCCGAAAAATTCAATAAAATTGTTTAACAAAAATGTGTCATAAGTTTTTAGTTTTGATGTTCATTTTCAATATCTTCCGATAGTTGCGTAAAGCGCGAAATCTGTAGATTTTTCTTTATACTCGTAAATAGCTATTGACGGGCTTTAGTATTATCAATAAAAAAAAATGGAAATAGTTTCTTCTCCCCCACTTTTGACGCAAAGTCGAAGGCGTTTGTCATATTTTCATACCGCTCTCCTTACGCTTTTTACTAATAAGAATTTATTATAACTTACATATCATTCCCAATGCATTGAACATTGAAACGGAAAGAAGAAGAAATGTCATGAACAAAATAAAAGGGAAAATATAGCGCCTGAAGCACAATTCATAATAATTTAAATAGAATATTTTACACATAGCTTACTGCGTGATCCTCATAATTTCCTTTACGTTATCAAGAATGACGAACTTTCACGAACGAGTTATTGACAATCTAGTTGAAAGTTGACTTCTTTAAAAAATGTATATATATATAGAGGCAACAGCCTACCGACCGCCCAGCGGGTAATTTTCATGAATTCGATCTCTCACTAAAGAACTTAATTACAATCACATTGGTTTTACGTTACAATTATTAGTATTATCGGTTAGATTTAGTGATGTAACTCATGTAACCGATATTCTCATTTTAGGTAGATATAATTAGGTATAGTAAACTTTAATATCATTGAAATACAGCGGTGTTAACTGTTAGAGTGCACTATGTTGACTTGTTTACATCGGTATTATATCATTATCCGTTGCGTATTAAAATGCGATTTCGACTTGACTCACGCGCAGTACCTATTACGTTTGTTGAGTAATTTATCGGTCGTTAAATGCTACTTACAAGTATTAACTTTATTTTCTGAGGTTAAACTTGACGTTTCTACTTAAAGCACGGGACTCGCTATACTTAGAAGGAGAGACCACACGTGGTGATTTGCAAAGTTAAGGAAGAGACCAGTGACTTTCTGGAATATTTGACTCTTGCTTGTGTATGCATTTAAAATAAGTTTTTTTAACCCCCGACCAAAAATTATAAGTTTGACGTGTGTGTGTATCTGTGTATCTGTCCGTGGCATCGTAGCTTCCAAACTGATGAACCGGTTTGGTTGCAGATTTTTTTATATGAAAGGTGAATTAGTCGGGAGTGTTCTTAGCTATGTTCGATGAAAATCAGTCCAAGATGGCCGCCGCCACAAAATAGCAGACATCATATTTTTTCACTACTCCATCAATATGGGTATCAAATGAAAGGGCTTGACTAGTAGAATACACTATGGCAAATTTCAAACCCAAGATGGCCGCCATTAAAAAATGGGCAATGACTTTTTTTTTCACAAATCCTTCAATATGGATAGCAAATGAAAGGGCTTGACTAGTAGCGTAATGGTCAGTATATTGAAAGGGTATGAGGAATATTAACTAAAGAAATGAAAACTAAAAACTTGAAATTTTTTTTTGTCTGATCATGTATGAATTAATTTAACTAAATAAAAGTTTAAAATTTTTAAAGCCCCCGACACAAAAAAACTAACCTTTAAAAAGTGTGAAATAATACAAGTTTGTTCATTGCCTAATGATTTTTGATCCTTAATAGCGTCGGGGACCCCTATGTAAACTTAAAATACCTAATAATTAGCGGTCCCCGACGCTTTTAAGGATCAAAAATCATTAGGCAATGAACAAACTTGTATTATTTCACACTTTTTAAAGGTTATTTTTTTGTGTCGGGGGTTTTTATATAATAATTTGGAGTTAGAACTATAAATATAACTATTGGTTGCTAAATAATTTTGTTCTATGTCGATGGTGTTATATATTTTTACACAGAATAGTACCACAGCGTAATAGTACTATGTAGAGATATTACAGTTAAAATAACAATGAGTTATTTTTATAATTAAACATTATTAATATTAAATTAGTTTTTCTTGTTTTTGGCGTTTATTCCTTGCTTCTTTACAATTTATAGCGAAATATATTATTTTTTTCATAAGTGTAATATCGAAAACAAACGCTTGAGAACTTTTGAATTCGAAGCATAAATTGAAACAAAATTGAAACCCGGGTCTTAACTGAAATAAACAACAATAGTGTGAGCGATTCACACAATGTAAAAAGTAATTTCATAATTACCTACACGATAGATAATTGCAAAGTTATTAAGCGAAAATCGGTCGAGGTGTTAAGACATTAAGACTGCTGATATTTATTTAATCAACACGACAGCGATAATTTAATAGTACATTATGATGCAAGTACGGTAAGCTGCATATTATAATCGAGGTGTTAGGCACGAGGCGAAGGCGAGTGCTTATAATAAACCGATGACTATAATAGCCCGCTTACTGAGTGCGAGCAGCATACGACGTTTTTCAATACCATTTAAAATGAGGTAGATACTTCAAATGTACTAATGGCGGAAACTAAGGGCGCTAGCGGGCTGTTTTTCGCGGTTTACGCATGCGTACCAGACAGAATGCTCGTTTGTGATTGGTGTAAAGTGGTGTAAAGTAAAAAGGCCTAGTTCACAATATTACGGTTCAAGTTTCGATGTCTTAAAAACTGTATTCCCGTGGGCGTATAATGTAACTTAATGAAGGCATTATTTAAAATCACTATGTCAAACGAATATTTGATTTGACTAACCGATTGGCTTGAGGGGTTAGAGACTTTAACGCGGGTCGCGAGTTCGATCCCCGCTCAAGACAAATATTTATGTGCATGAACTGACTGTTTCGTCTATGCCTGTGTGTAAAAATATCTATATATTATAAATAATATTTAAAGGTGTAAGTATATTAGTTGTATTATTATAATATACCTACATATATTCACAGTATCTTCAATTGTAGAAATGTAGGTTCCCAAAAGTTGTAACGAGCGCAGCGATACCTAATATTAGATTCCCTACAGATAGTCTTTTTATAAAGTCAATGGGGTGAATGTAGTTTGAAAAGCATACATCGTAGGTATATATAATTTAAAAAAAAAAACTTCGGTAAATGTCTCCAGTATGTTCCAAATACAAAGACAAAAAACACAGCTACCTACCTTTCAACTTATCAAACGCTCTTGCTTTTTGTATAATAAAATAAACACAAAACAGTAGGTACCTATTAAATTGCAAATATTAGTAAAAAACATTTATGTCTACGGTAAAAAATTAGTTGAAAACACAAAGCTACGGTCAAATATAATCTTTTTTAAATCTATAAATAGATAGCTAAGGTGGTATACACACTTACACGTCCCCCCTTACACCCCCCCCCCTGAGTTACACATAAGTATATACACACACACACATGAAAAATAATAGTCATAAGTAAATTAGCTTTTATTAAGGAGACTCCAAACAATGGTGGTTATGACCCAATAAAGATTATTGTTGTTTAAATGTATATATTAATGAAATGAAAAAATGAAAAGTAATTAATTAACCGATTAACAGGTTTTCATTACAATTCATTTCCAAGCAAATCCGAACACCAGCATGATGATTATAAAATTACCGGTAATTACGCACTCACCTACAAGCGACTTTACACATTCTAAGTGATAATAAATCGCTATCGTGATTTGCGTGTATCATGCATCATTAAAATCTTGCAAAAATAATTGCGTAAGACCTTTTAGTTAATTTTCGCGAAAATTTCAATAACATCGATTAACATAAACTTCTTGGTATATTTGATTACATTTCAATGCTTGTAGGAATCTACCCTCAGCATCTATTCTATATGAAAAGAGCATAACCAGAGGCATAACTGTTAGGACAAGTGGGACACCCTATGAAATTTTTATCACTTTGGCAAATCGAAAGATATATATATATATATATATATATATATATTAAGATGACCGCTTAGCCTAGTGGGTAGCGACCCTGCCTACGAAGCTGGAGATCCCGGGTTCAAATCTCCAGTCGGGTCAGTATTTATATGATGAATATTGATACTGGTACCGAGTCTTGGTTGTTATATGTATGTGGTGTCTTCGCTAGGTACCCAAAATACAAGCTTATGCTTAGTTTGGGGCCTAAGCGCGTTGTTGTGATGTATACGTCATTATTATTATTATCCCCCCTGTCCCTAGCGATTCATTCAAACGCTCTCTAAAAAAATTTACTGTCTCAAAAACGGGGGTCAATCCGATTTCTATGTTGACCTTCAAACCGAGATCAAAGTACCGAGATTTTAAATTATTTAGAATAGTTTACTATTCGGTTTTCAATCTACATCGTAGGTATGATAGGTTGATGATGGTAATTTAGTAATATTACTTGTTCATAACGGATGTGACTGGCTGCATGATTATGTCCTTAACCACCCTTCACCGGTGGGTGGCCGGCGGGTCGGGGACGGAGAGCGGGAAACTACAACTCGAAGGTCAACGAAAATGCACGGAGAAGTAGGCTAAGCACTTCTGATCATTAACGGAGTGTTGCAATCGAATGTCTGACAGCCGGTGGTTATGTCGCCTTATGTATTATTTGATGTTGTATAACACAAGCATTTTAATTGATTTGGTTTTATAATAATCGGTCTTACAGCAAGTAGATGACAATTTATCTGACACACTTATTTTACAAATGTACTTATATACAGGTCCATAGCCATTCCAACAAAAGAAATTTTAACATCAATAAAAATGTGACTTTGCTCAAAGGGGACACAGGATCACCTAAGTATTAACTTGGTAGGTAATAACTAGTGAACTAGTTGTCCTTATTAGATGGTTATGACAGTTTTTACTAATAAATACGTATGTGTAGCACTAGCATTATATCTTCTTATTATCTTATTTAGATTTTTCAGAATTGTGGCTCCAGAGTTGGTGAGGGACATGCAATTCACGTAAAAAAGACGTTTTAGACCCGAATTATGTAAACAAGATTTAATTTTCGAAAACCGTAATAGGACTTCTTGATGACATTAAATCAAATCAAATCAAAATATCTTTATTTCGTAGTTATGTAACATAATCTTGAAATACGTCATAAGAGTGAATTTTATTACTTTGTGGAAGAACGTCATCACAAAGGAAATTAAAATAACTATTCAAAGAAACTTTACTCTATGAAGTTGTTAATTGGTTAATTAATCGGTATGTTAATTTTTTTTACTTTCATTTTCCATGTAAAAGAGGTATATACTAAGCATTCAATAAAAAAAATATTTTTCAAAATGTTAATACCTACTCACCTATATGTAGCAGTTACAGGTATGCGTAATCATGTCAAAATTCTGACTGAAATTAATATTTAAATTAATAAATTAAATCAACATAGTCTTATAAAGCATGTGAGATAATTTAATAAGAAACTAATTAATAAACGTTGCGCTCTATTCAATATATTTACGCTCTAATTCGCGGCAATGTGAGATATTTTAGCTTTTAGGACGAACATAAGACATAGATACCACTATATACCGTATCGTCTATAATACGCTCAGTCTGTGGCCCGACATTTTCCTCAGGGAGAACGGAAGTAAATTAAGGAAGAAAATTAGAATGAAATAATTGGTGTCCTGATTATTTCCTTTAATTCTTTTTTAAGAACCAGAAAATAGTAATTGTTTTAAATGAATCGCGACGCTCGCCCTCATTGTGCACCAAAATTTTAAACTTGAAAGTAGTTTAAGTATGTCAGTACTTAGGTAATTATACTTAAATCTAATACTTAAATTTGCTTTTCAATATTTCGTGAAGTGTTTTTCCATTGACTCTGTATTTTTAATTTTACTTGTCTTAGGTCTTTGCGAAGGGAGCATATGGAAGGGAGTCTATAGGTAATTCTAAAACAAGTTTATACGAACTTATTAAATATGTTTGATGAAGTACCGTAACCGTCTAAATAGTTCTAGACTGCAAAAAAGCCGACTACAAATCCACTTAATTGAGAGAAAAAAGTTATTAACTGAAAAGTGAAAAACAAGCTACATTCAATAGAATTTGGTTTGAACAACGTAGAACATGCAATGGTTTTTTTGTCCGATACCTACTTATTATAGCGTATTCAAAAAATTGTCAATCATCAATTTGCGTAGCTGATATTTTCCCAGCGTGGTATTATTAGGTATATTTTTACAATCATGAACCTAACATTGCCGACAATGACAAAATTATAATATATACAAATACATGACGACCGCTTGGCCTAGTGGGTAGCGACCCTGCCTACGAAGCTGGAGGTCCCGGGTTCGAATCCCAGTTCGGTTCAGTATTTATATGATGAATTTTGATACTGGTACCGGGTCTTGGTTGTTATATGTATGTGGTGTCTTTGCTTGGTGCCCAAAACACAAGCTATCGCTTAGTTTGGGGCCTAACGTATAGTTGTGATGTATACATTATTATTATTATTATTTTTACAAGTATTGCCTACATTGTAAGTAACTTTTAGTAATTTTATTTATAACATTTAAAATAAACAAGTTAAATTCATTTCTTACGAAATCAGCAGCATTGTATTTAATGGAGGTCGTTAGCAATTAACAACAGGTGACCTAAAGTCTAGCTAGGTTTTAAAATAACAATTAGTTATGACGTTTACGAAATTATTTGTTAAGCTATGAAGAGAATTTGTAGAAAATTATTCAATGCTATTAAGCTATTAATAATTCAAATAAATCGAGAAAATCATACGGGGCAAGTCACAAAAAAAGCTTTACGTAACATAAATCTAGATTCTTCTATAGACTTTAGGCTTAACGAGCCTCGTATACTCTATTTCGCAGTGATTCTCATGCCTAGGACCTGCTCCATGTCTCGTGTAAACACCGAAACCAGTCATTTTTTTTTCATTGAATTTTATACACATTAACATAATATTTGAAAATTTCCTTAACTGATGTCTTGGCGAGCACCCACATTTTTTTTTTTTCATATGCAAAATAGTACTTCGTGAAACCTCTTTTAAAGGAAATAGAGTAAAGTATAGTTCCAATCAAACTTTATGGCGGATCGGAGTACAACGCTTTATGCGTGCTTGCGCAGGTTCAGTCATATGCCCTTCGCTCCACGGCGTCCCGCTTTACCTAAAACTAGTTACTGCGACGCGACTTGTGTCTATGTTATTACCTTATGTGCCTATGAAAGTATTTATTACTTGAAAAAAGTTCAACATGTACCTCGCATATGACTCCTTTTTATGAGGATACACACATAAAAAAAAGTATATTGGACAAAACCTGATAGTGTCGTCGAAAATAATGAACATATTTTGCGAGAAATCAAGCAAATATCAACAAACATGTTGAGCAATGTGATGAGAGATTAATTTTATCTTCTACATTGTTACCACTAAAATCTTGTCAGGATCGGACTGACCTAATGGTCGATTGGTTTAGATATACCATAACTGATGTCGTGATAGCCCAGAGCGCAACGAACCTGTCTCAAATTTATAAGGCCCCATAGGGCCATGGTTCGAATCCGGGCGTGTACCAATGAGTTTTTCTGACTTTAGTACACAATATCACTGACATCGTGCTTCGGAGGGCACGTTAAGCAGTCGGTCCCGGACGCTGTCAATAGATGGCGGTCGTTACAGTTCCCAACCCGCAGTGGAGCAGCGTGGTGGACTTACGCTCCAAGCCCTCCTCCTCACCCTGGGGGAGGCCTAAGCCCCTGCAGTGGGGTAAAAATGGGCTGATGATGATGATGATGATGATGATACCATAACTGCAGACTCAAAGGTAACGGGTTCGATTCTCGCCCAAAACAAATGTTTTTGTGCATTAACATGCCTATTTGTTCCGTGTTGGGGGTAAAATATCTGTACACCGGGGTCGGCTGAACATATTCAGAAAAAATAAAGCACGCAGAGTATATCGAACTAAATAAAAAGTTTCAAGTAAGCAAGTGGCCCAAACTAGTGGGTACCAAGAAAAAAAATTAAATTAATTTTTTAAATCACTTATTTTTTATTTATTTAACGGGTAAAAAAAATATACCTATAGAATTACAAAATATATTTTTAATAACGCCGGTTTACGTTCAAACTCGATAAAACACCACGAGACTGCCTCGCCAGTGGTGTAACGATTTGTAAACTTGGATAAACACAACAGCTGATAAAATCATACAAATAAAATATTAAATTAGTATTATATCCAAATATAACTAAAAACATCGAACTGACGAGACATACAACAGACCGCCTGTCTCAGAAAAGTATCAAATATCTTATTAGTAGGGTGCCCAAATGCTTGAGTCAATGTTGTGACAAATTTTTTACTCGGTAACCGTTGATTTGCGTGCTTACTTAAAACGTTTTGTTTAGTTCGATAAGCATTGCGCGCTTCATATTTTTGGGCTCTGTTCAGCCGAATACGATGTATACCTATGTATGTATTATAAAACATATGTAAGTACCTATGCATATCAGTTTTCTAGTACGCATAATACAGATTTTGTCCAGTTTGGGACTAGATGGCCGTATGTGAGATGTCCGAAGTATTATTATTTTTATTACATAGCGAAATGTGTGCTCCTAAATACGATAAAAATGTGCCGTCCCTCTTTAACTTTTGCACCATGGCATGATGGGGTTAAAAAAAATCTATACCAATATTAATTAAGCAGCACTAAACAATTTCAATGAAAATGTTTTGAACAAGATACTTTGACAATTTTTTTGAGATATACGCAATCGTGCGATGGTTTGTAGTACATGCTACTGTACCACAGACAAGTCAACTTATAGACCACGCTTTGACAGGGAGTAGCATTCGCCAAGGCTAAGTAGTGACACTACATAACTACGTCTCTTCTGACGGTCAGGTTGTAAGCAGGTCGGAAGCCATTAAATTGTCAATTTTGAACGAGCCAATGAAAACTAGCCGACTTCTCCTCGCACCCCGCCACTTTTTGGCGATTTCGTTTTCATACTGACGTTTATTAAAGCGTGGTCTATAGGTTGACTGGTCTGTGTACTGTACCAAGTGGATCGGCATCCGTAACGCACTTGGCCATTTTTCTTTATTTTCTTACTCCGGTAATAACAATCACAGAGTACTTTGTAGTTATTAGTTTATAACAATAGCCAGCTATAACATTCCTTAATGTACTATCTACTTATCAATATTTTTCGGGTATTTTTTGAGGATATAAGCAAACAGCCATTTGTGGGTAAATAACGAGTTAGCATTTATCATTCGTTAGTGAGTCGTGTAGAGATAAAGAAATTGTATATATAATTCAGATAAATACTCTGTATATGTAATTCAGACAATTTTGCACAATTACGCGCACTTTTATGGACAATTATGCACTCATTACAACGTATGATACATCACCATATCATTTAACCTTATAGTAATACCGAAAACTGACATAACTCTTGTTAATTAAGCCTTTTTATTCAAATTGCTCAATTTTAATGATCCGCGAACCAGAAATTGTTTTGGTTCGTCTCCCTCAGTGTTTCGAAATGTATTTCTCCAAAGCGTTGACCCACTGCGAACGATTTAACGAAATTCGGCCTTGATTGGTAAAGATTAGTTTTAACGTATAAATTTAATATTCGTTGTGTAACTGAAATATGTATTTCATAAGGTTAAAGGTCGGATCGTCGCAACTCACAAATCCGTATATGAAACTTTAGGCCCACCCACCTTTTATTTAGGTCTCAACGGAGATATTAAAACTCGGTAGGTACACTTAAAAACCTGTGTTGAACGCTTAAATGTTACACAAGAAGTTACATAGTTTCCTTAGTAAGAGCGACGTCGGCCCGACCCACCCGGACCTTTAGCAACAAGTTCCAAGAATTTTCGATTACGAGATGGTGTCAGATATAATGCATTCAAAGTCAGGCACATGTTGGTGATTCAAAGATTCAAAGAGTAACGGCCCAAATACAGTTTGTTGAAAAAAAAATCACCCCATTATCATTATGTTATGCAGTTCGGTAAGACTTGTAATTTTATTTTTCATTTCACTTTCGATTAAAATTTAACAACATTCAGCGAATGGCTACACAAATGAGGTATGTCGCAAGACTTGCATTAAGCAAAAACGAATTTTTAATTTTAATTTACATTTCAAGTGATTAATCTGATCATGCCACTTTTCGGTGCTTGCAAATGTTTTGTGTATTGTAATTTCATAAACAGTACGTAACAATTTGTCCAAAATATTAATTGAAAACTTAAATATTCACGTTTTATGACTACGTATAGTCGTTCTATTTCCTAGTTGTTTTCTGTGATTGTTATTGAAGTGTTATTGCGTACAAAAAGTTTATGGATCGTTTCATAATTAGGTAAAAAATAGAAATAAATATATATAAATATCATCAGGGTAACTAATTTTAGTTCAGATAGGTAGAAAGCAATATTTTTAACATATATCATAATAATATAGTTGCTGGATGAATGCCGGTTACGTTTGAAAGTTTTTCAAATTTATTTTAATTCAATTTTATATTCCAATAACTACACTAAATATTGTTTTATTTTTAAAATATAATATTAAAATTTCTTACCCGATCTAATTGAAATCACTGTGAGCGTAGAAATAAATAAAACATTATGGACCAACATTATTCAGATGCACCACTATATTGGACACAGACACAATAAAATAGAAATAATATTCACATATAAATTATCACAATTTTTATATAAATAATGGCACAGTATCGGTTTGTTAAGATATGCAGCAGCATTGGACCCGTGGCGTCCACTGACCACAGAGGCTGGATTGGCGAGTGCCGTTACTGTAGTCATATTGCATAATCCACCACAACACTGATACAGATATCATTTGGCGGACACCAATACTTTCGCCGACTTTATTGCTTCAACGATTACCTACGATCGAAATTGGCGGAATTGACATACTGGCATGTCGGCTTATTCACTGTCCATTAATGTTTATTATGCGTTGTCGCATAACAAGGTTAACGGCTAATTATTACTTACCGCATTATTTATTAAAATAAGTCAGGAAGTAAAAACACTGTCAGGCTATAAAATCAATACGACTGATTGATGTGTAGAGATTGGAGTATAATAATAATAATACCTGGGACTCCCCACGTAGCGCCATCTAGTCCTAAAGTAAGCAAGTTATGCTTGTGTTATGGGTTACTAGACAACTGATATCCATACTTAAATATTCTTTATAATATTTTTGCAAAGACACCACATACATATATGTATGTTATATATAACAACCAAGACCCGGTACCGGTATCAATATTCATCATGTAAACACCGACCGACCTGGGATTCGAACCCGGGACCTCCAGCTTCGTAGGCAGGGTCGCTACCCACTAGGCTAAGCGGTCGTCGCAGAATGGCATGTAATTAATTTATATAAATAACCTAACTTATTTAAATCATTCCAGTGCTAGAATTTGTTGCTTTGTATCTTTCAGGTAGCACAATAAAAATTATCCAGAAAGCCTCCCCCAACCCCCACTTCCCACCCTTAGTGCTTTTTTATATTTTTACTAATCTACATTTTGTTGCTAATTTGTTGCTGATTTGTGACACTAGTTCCGATTTTGTAGTTCTTGCCGTTTCCGAGATATAAATATTCTAGCGTAAACTTACGCTATCGTAGCCAACTCCTATGTAACTTTTGAACCAATCAACTTATTTACATGATTCCAACGCAAGAATTTGTTGCTAATTTGTAGCTTCACAGGTAATACAATTGAAATTATTCGGAAAGCCTCCCCCAACCCCTAAATTCACCCTTAGAGCACTATAAAAATCGTGAAATCGATAAAAACGAAAGATAGGCATATTTTAACTAATCTACATTTTGTTGCTAAATTGTTGCTGATTTGGTACACCAGTTCCGATTTTGTAGCTCTTGCCGTTTCCGAGCATCAATCAATTGTCAATTCTCTCAAATCAATTCTCTTTATTTCCTTGTAAACCTAATTTTCGTTCTGTCCGGGATTAGGATTCCTGTTTTATAATGACTATCCCCGTCTGCCTTCCATTTGGTTTCTATTGTGGTTTTATGATTTCACATTAAAATCGTAAAATTACGAAATTTTTCATCTGATATTCAGTAGGTGGTAAAAGCGTGGAGTTTCTATGTATTTGCTAAAACTATCTATTTCTCGAATTTCTAACTTCTCTTCTCTTCTCGAAAAGCTACACTATCTTCTATTATTATTAGGAAACTGTTTTATATTTTTCAAAACATAGGTGGTTCAAGAAAGCTAGTCACTAAAAGCCTGTATTAAAATATGATCCGTCGGCAGAGGATTATCACCTCCAGAATAAATTGTGAAGCAGTTAGAACTCTTAAAAACCAAAGCTTCAAAGATAGATACCTTAATCACCTTAATAAATTAGCGACAGCCTCGCCTTATATACAATGCCGCTTTGAATATAAATCTCCGTTTCGATCACAGAAATAAAGGTACTCAGATTATGATTTATAATTAGATGGCTGACCGCCTCTATCTACAAATTAATTAAGTCTCGCATGAGTAAGAACCGGAAGAAATGTCGTGGTAGCCCAGAGCGCAACGAACCTGTCTCAAATTTGTAAGCCCCATAGGGCCATGGTTCGAATCCGGGCGTGTACCAATGAGTTTTTCTGACTTAAGTACACAATATCACTGACACCGTGCTTCGGAAGGCACGTTAAGCAGTCGGTCTCGGACGCTGTCAATAGATGGCGGTCGTTACAGTTCCCAACCCGCAGTGGAGCAGCGTGGTGAACTTAAGCTCCAAGCCCCCCTCCTCACCCTGGGGGAGGCCTAAGCCCCTGCAGTGGGGTAAAAATGGGCTGATGATGGTGATGATGATGAGTAAGAAGTCAAGCGCGACAAGTTAAGTATTTTTACACGGCTGTGTCTCCAGTACCCATCACTTAGGAAATATCTCGTTAAAAGGATCCCAATGTGCCTAAACACGCTGTACAGAAGATTGGGAATTTTCTAAATATCAATGTTTAAAATATATTTCTCATAAATTTTGTGACGCTTTACTGCCTTATGCGAACGAGGGAACCTAAATATATAACTTTGTACAGGTGACCAGCTCCTTTCCTTTCCAAAAAAAAGAAACAACAATCCCAAAAATCCCAATAATCCGGCGGATAAAAACTAATTTAAAATACTCAAGCTTCCGAAACAGTATTTCTAGGGCCAAAATGTCTTGCACTTGAGTGCTGGCACGGGACTCAGAGATAAGAAATATTGGTTAAGTGCGAAAAGTAGTTTCGTGATAAAAAGTAACCTATGTCACTTCTGACAACGCCCTATTCATGTCTGCAAAGTTTCATTTAAATCGGATCAACCACTGCCTTCTATAGTTACAAGCCATGCTATTACATTTGGCAACGTCGCATTAACTGTCACTTGTAGTCTGATTTATTTCGTCAGCTGACAAGATGTCATGATTTAATAATTGAAAATATGGGATTTAAATAACTAAATATGAAATTATCGAAAGTATTTAACAGAAAATAGAAATAGGAGTATCTATTAAATTATATTAGCACCCGCCCGCGACTTCGTTTGCGTGTCATAAGTGGATTTTACGAATAGAATAGAGTCATCAATAGAATAAAAAGAATGGTTATTATATCTCATTTCTGTTAGTGTTACTATGATTTTGTGCGTTTATCACCGGCTATATCTTAAAAACTAGTTTTATTGTATAATGTTCTACGGGAATGTACCGTTCCCTTGCAGTTTATTCCTCTTCCTGGGTTCTACGTAATCAATCTCGCCGGACCTGCTGGTGGCTAGCATGCGGTTAAAGTGACCATGAAAGGTATAAGTATAGTTCCCCGAGATCATCCAAATTCCATATCCTCGAACCTATTCGAAAAATGATAAAAATTTACTGTAATTTCCACCCAAACGTGACGTGAAACGTAAGACGATTATGGTGAAAATAACAACTTACCTTACTAATTACGAATAAACACGATGCAAAACGTAATTTTTAACACTGATTTATTATTTTAAATCAATATCTCTGTTTACATAACGTTTAAATGGAAGAAAACGCGAATTAATGACCTGATTGATAGTAAGGCTCGGATTACACGCAACGTTGCCAGATTGCAGTAGCATGGCTTGTAAACTATAGATGGCAGTGGATCAACCGTTTCGGAGATTAGCAGGAACACACAGACAGACACAAAAACCAGAAGTCACAGAAAATAGAAATTAGACGAGTATTCGTATATATAAAAATCGATAATGAACCTACTAAATGAAATATTTTTTTCTAAAGGTAAGTGTTAGAAAGAGACAAACAGACTCACCGGTAGTTATCTCCTACCAACTCATTTTGCTTCTTTAGAGTTTACAATTTAAAATGAACCTTATGCATAACGCAAAAGTTTCATTTCTATATTGCACATTTTCGAGAGTGCACAATCCTGAACTTACATAGTAGGTTTTATTCCGTCGTGTAATCTATGATTACGTCCATGGTATTGTTTGAACCTGAGGTTTGAACCCATGGAACACCATGGAACTAATGTGAACCATGTGTGAACCTCAGAACAATGGTGGTTAGGAGCGTTAAGAGCCACGCCACAGAGTATATTTTGTATTAGTTGAGCACACTATGAGGTCAGTGGTCATGAGGTAAGGCAGTGGGTGAGGTCCGGTGAGGTTGTCCAACGAATTGTCAGGCAGTTGTCACTTGTCTGGCTAGGCCTAGGCCTTTCTTATTAAAATTTTGTCTTTCATCTCTTCACATGTGTTCGTTTTGTGTTCTTTGATTGAACTTCTTTGGATTTTTGGAATCTTTGGATCAGTTGTGGTTGTGTGAGAGCTGTTTAGAGACCAAAGTTTTTATTAAAAAAGTAAAATACGATTGTAAAATCACAATAATCTTAGGTTATTGTCGATATAATGGCTACAAATGAAAATAAACCGAAAATATATCTAGAAGAATTTCGATTGAAGGTATGGTGATATTGCAATTCATAGCCATATAAGAGATGTCTTAAATTATACATTATAGGTACACAGTACTTAATACTTTCCAATCTTTCATATTTATATCTAAATACATTTACCTCTTGGAGGTCTTGGTCATATTTTTATTTAAAACAGGGGTCTAACCTCGCAAAATATTTTTTCGTCATGTAATAATTAAAGTATTTATAAGATCGGTTGTCAAGTCGAACTTAAGACCACTCAAAAGGCTAGAGTTATGTGACGATTCGTCACAATACATATAAGTCAGTGGTCACAAGCAACAGACCGTGTGCAATCATGGTGATGCCGCATCCTTGTAATAAAGTATACAAAATGCGTGCGTGTCTTTTCAATGTAATTAATTCATAGCTTCATCCACCTAAACTACCATTATTTAAACTTTAATACCTACTATGCATGTACTAATGTTGTCTCAGACTCAGAAACAAAACTTGAGTCCTTTATATAATTAATATGTAGCATTGTCAGTAACCAGAGACCATTGTCAAAAATTACAAAAAAATAGGTTAGGATAAACTCGTGTGAATGCGACGAGCGAAGTGAAGTGGATTTTAATGACAAGCCACCAAGAAACCCCAATATTTTTTTGTGTTTCCTTTTAATAATAGTTACTATGTTAGGTTCCCACGCCCCTCTCTCTAAAGTCTCATTATACATATATTTTGTAACTTTTCATCGTGCAAAGTATAGCGCTACCTTGTAGTGTTTTGGTCTACATCAAGTAAAACTGGATGGATTCGAAGATGAATACAGGTTTTTTAAAAAAGTAAAAGATACACCTATGTTTAACTTTTTGAGTTCTATTTTGATATAATATTCTAAAGTCCAAATCGCGAAAACTGTTCATTTTTGTCTAATGTAATAATTGGGATGTAAAACCCCTCCCTTGTTTCATCACCCTAGCCAGAGTTGCAATTTTTCTACACCTTGTACATGTGACTCTTAAAATATAAAACATATTTAACTAAACACATGTTCATAATGTCTTTGCAGGATGCAGCAAATGATTTCGGACTAGCAGATGAAAAATGGAGTTTTAAGAAATTCAAGAAAAACTTTAGAATTGTGATTGTCCGAATGGATAATTTAGAAATGGAATTTGATTTGATAGGAATTCAACCAGCTTTTGCAAATGCATTTCGTAGGCTTATGTTAAGTGAAGTGCCAAGTATGGCCATAGAAAAAGTTATGATTAAAAATAATACTTCTATAATTCAAGATGAAGTCCTAGCTCACAGATTAGGGTTGATTCCTTTGAAAGCAGATCCCAAGTTGTTTCAGTTCCGCCCAGAAGGTAAAGAAAACTTTATAGGTAATCATTCGAAAAATACATTAATTGTTTTACACAAAGCACTTTTAACATTTAACTTTTTGTTTATAGATGCTGCTGAAGGCAGTGAAATTGATACCTTAGAGTTCTCTCTCAAAGTACGATGTAACATTAACACTGCTAGACCAAAAGACTCACACAAAGTTGAAGATATGTATGAAAATCACAGTGGTAAATGATTTTTCTATTTGTTCCATCTTTATAAGTGCCTATAAGTACAGATATTGCATCTCACAAAGTCCATTTGACAACTATTGTATTTAGATATATATACATACACACAGTTTTAGTATACATAAATAGTGTACGCGCTCAGTCACGATCGCGACGCGATTTAGGTCACTAATGTCTTGTGTTTGCATCGTCAGCATGGCAACTAAGCACAGAAAAGTCATATTTATTTATTTATTTATTGACATAAAATTTATGTTTTTTTTTGTACTTTAATAATATTTTAAAAAAACTTAGAAAGGAATAACTTAGTTCTCTTTGATTGTGATTTAGGGTCAAAGCATGATAACTAAAATGTACTATTTCCTGAAGGAGGAGTAGGAATTCAGAATATCAGTTATGGAGTGTAACTGTCATTTATTTTATTTATGAAATACAACACAAAACAGAACTGAAGCTAGAAGAAAATCGTTTAATGGACGCTCCTACGCTTATGCACACAAACATGCCTATTCGTACATGTCAATGTACCTGGACTAAGCAAACTTAGTGAAATAGAATATGTGTACACATATAATAGGTCTATCACGACACAAGGAATAAGCAATTGTTCATTGAGAGCTGATAACGTATCAACTATATAATTACAGCTACGTGTTCTACATATTGCACTTGTTTGTATGGTCGTCGACCGCTGCATGTGGTAGTGACATCACACTAATGTTTCTCGTTTTCTTTTCATGTCTGTTATTACGCCTCTAAAATTTCATATTTTTTTGTAAAATAAGAACACCTACTGCTATAAATTATTGTGTCGTGATAGTCCAAAGCGCAACGAAACTGTCTCAAATTTATAAGGCCATATGGCCATGGTTCGAATCCGAGAGTGTACCAATGAGTTTTTCTGACTTAAGTACATTACTATCGCTGACTCCATGCCTCGGAGAGCACGTTAAGCAGTCAGTCCCTGGCGCTGTCAATAAATAGCAGTCATTGCAATCCCCAACCCACAGTGGAGCAGTGTGGTGGAATTAAGCTCCAAGCCCCCCCTCACCCGGGGGAGGCCTAAGCCCCTGCAGTGGGGTAAAAATGGGCTGATGAAGATATAATAGGTAGGATTATTAATTTAATGTAATGTTCCAAATTTTAATTACAGTCTATTCCTCTCAATTGAAATGGCATCCAATTGGTAAACAGGCATCCATTCATAGTGAGACAGATATTGGTCCTGTGCATGGAGATATTCTAATATCAAAAATGCGACCTGGACATGAAATAGATCTTCATATGATTGCAGTCAAAGGAATTGGCAAAGATCATGCAAAATTTTCACCAGTTGGTAAGTATATTGTGAAATATTGTACAGAGCAGTATTTTGTGCATTATGGGTAGCCCTGCATGCGTATCACATCACAAACCCTTCTGCAAAATAAAAAAAAACCCTATACATAACACTTTTTTGTTTTCATTAAAAAATCATAGTAATGTTCTCAGTTCCATAATAAAGCAGCAATCCCTACGTATTGATTATTCCAAAATAGACATTATCAAGGTTTGCACCATTTTCAAATTTTATGTATAAATGTACTATGTCATATACAACAGTACGGCTGAAAGTATGCGTTTTGGTCATGAAAAACGAAAACTTATCTTATTTTGTGGTGGTAGTGACACTAATATTTTATCCAATTTTAGACATAAGATATCATTTGATTTTTTTTTGCCATTTTCACATTAATGATTACTACAATTGGATACTGAAACGGTAGCGCTTTCCAATGTAGCCTGCTGAAAAGTTACAAAAATTTTAATCCGGCTTATGGGGGAGGGATGTAGGAACCCCATGCTGTAAATATTTTTTTTTTGAGGAAATGAAAAAAATATAAGGCTTATTAGTGGCTTGTCGCTCCGCTCCGCTTCGCGTCTTGCATTGTCACAAGCAAACCATAACCTAACCTATTTTTTTGAAATGATAGACCATCAACCTATCTTAACCAGATTTCAAATTGATCATTTTTATGAACACAATTTTCATCAGGCAGCATTGGAAAGCCGACCCACTAAAACACCTGATACACCAGTTTAGTGGTGTTTACTTTTCTGGTTCCTTCCCTTCCCCCGCAATTCCTTCCAAATGTGAAACTCAAATCTACATCAGATCCACATTTAAACCGAGAATGCACACCTAACTACATCATTTGCTGCTGTTTTGTGCCTATGAGACAAAAAATATAATTTATGTTATTTTTATTTCAGCCACTGCTTCATACAGACTTCTACCAGACATAACATTAACACGAGAGGTAAAGAATAGGGAAGCACTATTGTTACAAAAATGCTTTTCACCCGGAGTGATCAGCTTGGATTCTAATGGTTGTGCATTTGTAACTGATGCCCGCTATGATACCTGCAGCAGAAATGTTTACAGATATGAAGAAATAAAAGATGCTGTTGTCATAAGCAGAATTCGAGATCATTTTATATGTAAGCAGTGGCTTTTTTTTTTTAAATTCTATTATACTGAAGTCATATTGTTATTTAAAATTCAAAAATCATTTAATTGTTTCAGTTAATGTGGAATCGGTTGGAGCGATGCCTCCACAACTCATATTCTTGGAAGCAGTGAAAATTCTCAAGCATAAATGCAAATCTTTACTGGAAGAATTGAATAAATTTTAGTTACCCATTTTGTTTTAATGTTTTAGTGTTTTCATGATAAAAGTAAATTTAGGAGCCATATTATTAAAAAGAATTGTGATACACAAAGTAATTTTGTCACATAGATATTTTATTAGCAACATTTCCTGAAGTCAATGAAAAAGTCACGAACATGGTGTATATAGATCCAATTCCGAGGATTAATTTAAATCCAGATTGGTTCACCTGCAGCGGGACAGAAGTTTGGAAATTGTCAGCTACTGTTAGTTAATTTGCGAATTCTGTTGAATTACATTTTGCCAAAATTGGAATTAACAGATAGGATACTGTGATTCTTAGGGCAAATATATGTGATATGCTACATTGAAAAAGATAATTTATATTAGTTAGTTTATAAACCCACTGATTAATTAACATGAACCTAGGAATACCCAGACGTGGCATCGTGAAGTACCGACGCACCCCTTGTAACTAGTAAATCACCTTGTTATCTACACATACCATGATGACACAGTAAAAGTGTACCAACCACCAGTACCTACACTGAAGTTCCAATGCTTCATTGGCCTAGAGTTTATTGTCTGTAAAATTTAATTGAATATCCTTTGATTACTAAGCGGCGAGCGCGAACATTTTCAAACGCCACTTTGTCGTTCTCAGACCACCAATGTTATTTTTATTCTTCTAATGTTTGCTGTTTTTTTTTTGTAAGAATATTTTTAAGTGTAATATAATTGTAATTTCTATTCTTTCACATAACATTGATGTTCACATATGACAATGTATTAGTTACTGAGGCTTGGTGTTACATTTTATAACAAATCCAATGTGTGCGTTAAGTATAATTTAGGTACTTTACAATTCCTTATATATACCTACTAAGCTTGAAAAAAATTGATTTATTTCATAACGAGGTTGTTTGGAACAACATCACCAATGTAAGACATTTTTAGGGTGCCAACGGGAACCCTATTACGAAATCCCCGCTGACCGTAATAAAATAAAGTAAATAATGAAAGGGGGACTCCTTACGAAAGGTGGTGTTTTTTTTTTTCGACATTTTGGTTATTTGGTGAGATCATTGCTTACCTTACACTTGTCAATTTTTTACACTTGAAATCATGGAGTGTGTACTGCGACCCGCTATAACAACAAATAATAAAAAAGTTGAAAATTAAAGAGGTCCCCATACTAGAAATGTATTTTTTGTATTGTACGGTGATACCAATATACTCTATGGGTGGTACGGAACCCTTCGCGTGCGAGTCCGACACAAGTCCAACTCGCATTTGGTAAATTTTGTTGAAATTTAATGAATGTGAACGCAACCTTTCACGGTTCCAAGAAAGATTGACATTGTTTGACATCAAGACAGAGCGATTGAGAGGATCAATAGTAATATTATCAATTTGTTTTGATTTACGTATGACTTGCGTTGCGTTCCACGTCTGTTTCATGCTTTGCTTTGTTCCATGTTTCATGTATTTTCTGTTTTTGTTTTCATTTTGACTATACGGCGTGTAAATTTGGTGAAGTGAATTGACGAATGAAACGTATATAAAAATGGGAAGTCTAGACAGAGGCGTGTTAACTGGATTCATTTGTCGGCTATGCTCCGAGATGCACCGTGTTGTGTTGCACATTTATGGTGACGAAGGGATGCGATTATGTATATCTGATAAAATCAACAGATATCTTTCTATTAACGTAAGTATAAACATTTCTACGAGACAACAAAAGCATTTTTTACGAAAACATCTGTCCTGTTTTGTCACTGAATAACTACGTTGGTATAAAATTCATCAATGATAAAATTCTTAGTCCTCGCATGATGACGCTTTATTAAGAATTTCTTACTTAAGATTTATTA
This sequence comes from Luffia ferchaultella, assembly GCA_949709985.1. Lineage (NCBI taxonomy): Eukaryota > Metazoa > Arthropoda > Insecta > Lepidoptera > Psychidae > Luffia > Luffia ferchaultella. The sequence goes on along the minus strand of OX453256.1, from coordinate 12,741,674 downwards.
CCGAACTTGCAGTTTATTATGCCTGTTTATTAAAACCATTGTCATTGTTTTAATTTTCGCTATTGTACATAGTGCTAATTAATTATACATATATTTGTACACTGAGCGTTTTATAAATTAATAATAAAATAATTACTATAAGTAAATTCTCCACACAGCATCCTATCTTTAGTAGATTAAACAGTTCAAGTTAATATAAGTCTTTTACATAATCACTTGTTAGGTAATCGCTTGCATAAGTAGAGACTAGAATGTGACTCTGTAAACACTTGAGATATTACTTACTCTAATTCACAACAAATGTTTACATATAATAAATTGTCTAGGTGTCACATTCGGATCCGTTGCCTAAAACAATCTGCAATAACTGCTTAGAAAGACTAGAAAACCAACATCGCTTGGTACAACGTATAGAACAGGCAACAAGTTTGGTAAAAGAAACACGGCGGCTGCACCATTCGAGGAATTCCTGTTACGTGGGCATCTGTAATGACACTGATCCACCACATCATTCACCCATACAATAATAAAGTACTCCATGTTGAATTTGTAAATATTTCGTCATTACTGCATGAATGTATGTGTTTTGATATATAATTGAAAGAGAACAAGAACTTTTTTTTATAGAAAACTGTCCTGCGTTATCTCTAAACCAAATTTTGTTTGGAGGTGTTACTTTGATGTTCACATTGAAAGTGACTTTCTCGATTGATTGTGTCTATGTAATCAATGTGTATGTAATAATATTGCCACAAAAGGCTGCATACAATGGATGACCTCATCCTCATTGTGTATGATTAGAGATTAAAATATGAATTACTGATAAAGCGATTTGTGACAATCACTTGTTCAGCCTAATTATAAATTGTTCATCCATGCTGTTTATACTGTGGTCTTCTTGTGAACAATATTAATATAAAGATCAATATTATTTAAAATTGTGTTTTATTAATCATTTTTATTTATTAACTACATACTTTACTCAGTTAAAAATTCAGGGCAGTTGTATTGTGGTATCACTTAACGATAACAATAAAAATCAGAATGAGTCAGACTTGTGTGAGAAGGTTCGATATTATAAATCATCGCATCACTATGAGTTTTTTTTTTAAATGGAAAAATGAAAACATTGTTTCGCAAAGTTTATATTTTTTGGTTTAGTTGACAAAAAGTTATAACTATTTAGAAAAGATGTTTGGTCCAGTATTTAATAAGTGGAGGATCGGAAAATCTTTCAAGAAATAAAAAAACAATACACAAATAATGGGAAGTTTGAATTTTGACCTGACTTCTTTGTAGACTACCATAGTTACCACAAGATAATTTGAACTTATTAGCCCTCTGTGAAATTAAGTAACACAATTTGTATGCATTTCCTCTTCATTAATATTTTCCCTTTATCTCGGGAATTTAAAGACTTAGGAATTTCGCTTATCTTTTCATGTAAATTATGAGTTGAGTCCCTGTTTTTCGTATTTTTTTTATATTTTAGGCTCACAAGTTTTGGAGATAAGGGGCAGAAGTATGCTCAATTAACATTTTATTTTAATTATGAATGGTAAAATTATTTAATAAATGGTATTTGTAGTATTTCTCATTATAAGCACTTTTATTTGTTATGGCACATGCACTTGACAAAGTTTTTTTACTTTATACCCCCAAAATAAGAATTTAATTTAAGAAGGTTTCCTGTAAACTAAAATTGAGGCTCTTCTTTGAAACCTTGTCACTAAGCCTTCAAAGTGTGACGACACAAAATAATACCCAGAAGTAATGTTAGTATGTTCTTTTCAATTTCAGGTTTGCTGCATTAATATGTTTAAAGAGTTAGGTACCTTTTGTATAATTATAATACATGTTATTCTAGAATAAATTCTACCTTTATTTATATGTAGGCTTAATTGTTTTGTGGAATTGCCATTGAACCTTATTTAGCTTGTTCTGACAGTCACATGACCAGCTTTTTAATTTATCTAAATTTGTCTAATTTAAATGGATATTGTATAGTATGTTAAGAGAACATATTTTATTTAAGCAATTTAACCGTTCAATAAACATATTTTTTTAATTATAAACTTTCATTAGATTATAGAACACAATAAATATAAAACATATTCAAAGAATTGTAATATTAGGTTCTGAATGTTAGTGGGGAAAATGTTTATCACATTTGATTTTGACCCTGAGTTAAAAACGTTTGCAGATTATGAGATTACTATAATGTTAAAAAAAAAAAACATTCTCCACTCCAGACTCTTAATTTGCAAACCTATGAACGCTCCAGACTTACACGAGATCCAGACTCGACGCCGCAGCGCCGGGCGTTGAGCAGCGACTTTTATTTGTTTAATAACTACTGTACTGAATTATAGCAAAAATAAAGTTAGTCAAAAAAGTTTATTGATGTGGGCATAAAATGGCAAAATAGACAACATAAACATGCAATAAAACCCCTTTTAATGCTTGCTTACTCAAAACACTAGAAAGAATGAAAATTGTAAAAAAAAATATTTTAAAAATTTTTTTTAATGATGCTATTTGAATTGAATCAGTAATATTTAAAATACTTAAAGTTGTTTATCAGTAAAGATTATAATATCCACCTCCAAGCCTTTCAGTGCTAGAAAGTTAAGGAGTACAGTAGTACATTGGATTAATAACAAAAAGATCACACAAATTATGCTAAACTTTATTTGTGATTTGGTGTCTTTAAATATTACTATTATATCAAAATTAATTATACATAAAAACAATGATACTAAACAAGCATCACTATAAGAAAGTAACATCTATAAACTACTTTATTTAATATTAATCCATAATTGTTAACAACAAAATAAAGTAAAAACAATATTATTGCACATAATCATTCGCTAGCAACTTGTTGATCCTAAATGAATTTTTTTGAATTATTATTCTGAGATCGTTTATTTTCTCTTGTTTTTCTTCTATATCGGCATCCAGCTGTTTTTTCTTTGAATGTAGTGGAATTAATGACTCTACATTGGCTCTGTAAAAGAAATAAGTAAAGCCATTCAATAAAATAAACATAATGTGGTTTTTGGTTAATACCTCCTTAGTTATATTTTAAATAATCAGCTTTATATAAATAATTTAAATATCAGTAGAGATTATAATTTAAATAATCGCTATAACAAGGTCCGGATTCTCTCTTAGCCTTAAATGCTTCAGACGTGCATTGAAAAGATATGCCATCTTTTCCGATACGCCTGTAGTCCCAGGTCTTTATTTAATACCCTTGTAACAGTTGTTCTGCTTAGCCCTATCTGAAGAGCTATAAATTTTTGTTTGCGCAAGGCGTTTCGCTGGTTTGGCAACTTCACTCCTTTGATGACCCCTGGTGTCCTATTCATACAAGGCCGGCCGCTCATCTCTCGGTCTTCAAAGCTTGATTCTTCCTTGAAACGTTTGATGGTACGATAAACAAACCTCTGAATTATTTTCCATTTTGAAAGTTCAATGGCGCGTAACCACAGTGGTGCAACGCAATTACCGTCACTATATCCTTTTGCATATACTTCATGCTTAAAAATAGAATGAGAAAGAAAAAGTTTTTTTTTTTAATTACAAGAATTTTAAATTCAAATACAAATACCTAATAGATTTTCGACCAGAGGGACCCAACTATAGAAACATTCAATAATTTTTAGAATTCGATAATTATCGCACAGGTGAATTCAGTCACTTTTATCGAGTAGGTAGTCGTTATAAACAACCTACATTTTTGAGAGAGGTTCGAAAGATTCAAATACGATAATTGTGACGTTTTTGAATGTAATGCACGAAAAAATTACCCTTAACAAGTTTAGAACTACAATAAAACGAAAGCTTTATGCTACACGCACGATTTGGCATCGTAAAACTTTATATGTGGAGTAGGAGTGCAAAAAGCTAAAATCTAAAACTATACAGGGCGAGTTTTTGAGATAGGACTGTATAGTCAAATCCTAAACTGAGAAATAGCGAAAAGTGTTCAGAGGGGTCTTGAGCTTGATTTTCGACCAAACAAAACTACATATTTACATTTTTTTTAAATCTGTTACTTTAACAGATAATCAAACCACCTGATTTGATAATCTATACATTAATACGTGAAGAAAAAAATTGTACCCTTTTTAAAGCATATTACGAATACGGAGGGGTTGATACTAGACATCTACACATAATTTAAGTCTAGGTAGTTCCTGTAAAGCAGCGTAAGAGTAGTGTGTTCTAGCTTAGTTCTACATAGTGTCTAGGTACCTTATATTATTCTTACTTCTATGCTTGCCCACGATAATTATAGCGTACGCGATATTTAAAAAAAAACGAGTTCCTTGAAATCGTCCGGTAATCCGTAAAATTATCGTATTGTAATCGTTTCGAGCGTTTAAAAAATTGGGTACCGATATTCGAAATTGGAAATCAAAAGCGTATGACAGAACTTATGATTCGACTAGGTATACCTATTTATAATATCTACAGTATTTCACGACAGGCAGATTAGATGGGATTAAAGATTACCTTCTCGTATACTTTATTTACGTAGTAACACATTTTTGCCTAAAATTACTATACCAACATTTTTTTCTTTGCCAATTCTGCAGAAGCTTCCTCATAAATTTTACTCCATTGTTGCAACTCCTGGCGCATCACTTCGACGTCTTCTTGGACATGATCTAGTAATTTACCTAAAGGATTAGCTACACGGGAGAGGGCTTGGATATTAAATTTCATTTGTTCGATTTCTTGATTTGCCGTCTCTCGGGCCTTTTGTACACCAAATTCCCATTCCTGTGAAATATTAAGACATGTAGATATCATCTATATTCTATGATTAGTTTAGATTTATAACAGATGACAATTTATTTAAAGAATATTTATTTTACAATGGCAACGAAGTTGATGTGCTCGTACCCAATAATACCAACTAGGTATGTGGAACAAGAAAAATTTGAATTAAACGACGTAAAAAAAAGTAATTTTTAATTCTGTTCACTAAAAAATAGTTATGGTTGACATTTTAACGCGCGGAATACGGAAACGAAAGGTCATTCCACTTCATGTATACTCATGCGTTGGCTACTTAACTTTTTAACTCGTCAATCATTATTAAATGGCTCGTGACTTTCAATCTGACCAAATTTGGTTAATGTGTAGTGTAGAGGTTAATACACATGACAATCCGTATTCTGTGCTGTGGTTGGTTGGTGCTATTGCAAAAGTAAACAGAATTTAAAGAATATGACCATTTTTTGCCGTTCAAATTAATTCTTTTTAAATATTTTTATTCTTCTATAATAAGCACAATTTTAAAAATATGTTCATACTACGCATAAGCTGTAAGTACCTAATAATTGGCTTGTCTTTGTACGACCAATAATTTGGCAGGCGGAATTGTAGGAAGTATAGGTATTTAGCTAAAGTAAAAAACACTTACGATATCAGGTTTCCCCGGTTTTTGTGAAAGACCTTTCTGAGAATCTAAAATCTGCTGCACAAGATGTCCATGTTGTGCTGAAGATACATCCGCCATTTCAGCATCATTTTGCGCTATTTCGTCAGTGGGATCCAAAATCACCAAACTGGTTTCATCGTCCTATCAATAAATCACAACACAATATATAATTCATATCCGTAATCCGTAAACGTACATTGGTTTTGGATGTTTTATGGAGTTCAATTCTATGCTTACGTCAGTTACAGATTTAGAACGAGTTTTTTCATCGCAACTTTTTCATTAGTTCAGCTAAAACTGTGGTTTAGCGTTGTTTCACCGAGAAGCAAACGAGAAGTTGTTTATATTTTATGTACCTATGGTAATTTGAATCTTTGAAACGATCGAGTGAAACAAGCTTAATCTAAGACTAATCTAAAGAAAAAGACACCAAAAATATGAGGAGGGATCAAAAAATAGGTACTTAGAATAGAATATAAGTAACAAATGTTTATTGATATTTCGAATTATTTATATAAAATCTTTGATCCATTGTTACTAGTCAATGTGAATATGGTCCGCGATGGGTCACTTTATCTTTTTTTTTAATTTTCATATGTCAAATTGTATAGAAAAAAAATATTTTTAGGTACCTACTAAACATATTTATACTACCATTACGACGTACTGTTTACTTTAGAGGGCAATTGCCCTTCATATTCTACGTGAGTTTTTCGTGGGCGGAGTTAAAGCGTGGGAAAAAATTTGCCAAGACGAATATGCACAGAGGGTAAATTACGTGAAGACCTTACACCTCTCTAACGGAAGAAAACATCAAAAATTGATATTTCCAAGTTAAACGAACATAAAATTCAACAACAATAAAACTATATAAAATATAAAAATTTGACAACAATGACGATATGATGAGTGGTGTAGAAGCATTTTTTGGGGGTCAAGAAGTTTTGTTTCACGTGGAATAAAAAGGACTGGTGAAACGCTACACTAAGTATATTCATAGGCGAGGAGACCATGTTGAAAAATGAAATATTTAAAATAAATATTTCTTAAATCTTACCTACCTACTTCCTTTATACTATTTTTTGACACTTTTTAACCACTCTTCGTATCTTGCTTTTTAACTGTAGCGTAGATGAAACAATTAGTTCTTATCCATACAAACTCATTATCTATGAATATGATACGCAATTACGCACATGGTTAACTCAAAAGTTCGATAACATCGCGCGTCTTGTTTAACATCTTAGACGCACGATTGGGCGTCCAAGGCTTATGACACATTGAAAGACAAAATTTAAACTAAATGGCGGCGCCAGTAATTCAGGAAGGTACCTACCTATCTATCAAAATTATACGAATAGGCTTTCACAGTTATTTATTAGCATTTCAAAGTGTAGTGTTTTTTAATTATTTTGCTATTTACATGAGAAATAACAATGCCTCAATGTTCTTTTACTTGTCTAAATTAATAAACGATAAACAAAAAAAGCTTGTCGTGATAGCCCGAGCGCAGCGAACCTGTTTCAAATTTATAAGACGTGAGGCCGTGGTTCGAATCCGGCGTCTGAGCCGGGTGTGTACCAAAGATTTTTTCTAACTTAAGTATATAACTATCACTGACTCCGTGCCTTGGAGAGCACGTTAAGCAGTCGGTCCCGGTTGCTGTCAATAGGGTGGTTGTTACAATCCACCAACCCGCACTGGAGCAGCGTACTGAATTTAAGCTCCAAGCCCCCTCACTTGGGGGAGGCCCAAGCCCCTGCAGTGGCGTACAATGGGCTGTTGTAATGGAAGGGAAACAAAAAAACAAGTTCCTTCTTAAAATCGTTCACAGGTGTTTCGATTTTCCCTAAATATACATGAAAATGAGAAAAAACTGCAAAAAATATTACATAACAATATGAATTTCAAATCATATGAATTTGCCAGATACGTAGGTATACCTGGATCGGAAGTGACGCAAAAGTCTGATAAGCCCTCATCGCATCGAATAGAGCCAGAACGTATACATATGATACCGCATCGAACGGCAAGGAAAAAAAAACAATCGCGATATTAGCTGAAGAGAACTTAGTTATATGTAAATAATGTATTTTACACTTTTATCACAATACATGAGGGCATGATCCTTCATTGGATACAATCTTGGGAAATAGTAAAAAGAAAGAATTATTAAAATACAATAAAAGGAAGGTGAAGAAGAACTAGGGGTATTTCTTCTTCACCATGAGGTCATGATCCTCCATTGGATATGATCTTGGGAGACCGTAAATAGTAAAAAGAAAGAATTAATAAATTTACCTCGTCAGGTGGAGCATTTTCAATAATGATGTTAACTTTACCCATTAAAACTGTACTAGGCCCTGGGAGAACTTCCTCATTTTTCTCTCGTAGACGAGGTGCTCCAGGGCGCGAAGAAGAGGGTCTTACACTTGGTGGTCTTAATAAATTCCTATTTTCGGGTTTGTCCGAGATTTTGGTGTCATTTTCTGGCAAAGTGCTTTCAGTAACCTTTTTATCTCTGCCTAATTTACTTTCATTTGATTCCTTTAGAAGGTTTTCTCGGAGAGGCTTTACATCACTTTTTTCTTCTAAGTGCTTACTTTGTTCCTTTTCTATCATTGACTTATCGTTTTCCGATGCATCACTTTTATTTGTTAAATGATTAGTACTCCCTTCATTTACGTTGGAATCAATTTTCGACATGTCTTTCTCCTGTTCTGTTGTATTCGATTGATTATCATTTTCTGAAATTGGTGAATCTTTATTATCGATTTCATCCGATTCAATTTTATCACTATTTTTTTCAGATTGCATTGCAATGCCGTCGGTTTTATTTTCCTCGTAGTTATCAGATTTGTCTCTGTTTTCTTGAATATTAACGTCGTATATTTTTGATGGTTGTCGTTTTAACGTCGGAATTGAGTCAGTGCCAATTTTTGTATTTAAGTCTGCGTTTTCAGTTTTAGTAGGTTCTGCTGCTTGTTTTGGGTGTGAAATTCTTTTCTTTTCGGTATTACGTTTGTTATCTGGTTTAGTTGGTATTATTTTGCTATTGCTTTTAATAGCACTTATCTTGGTCACATTTGTTTGGTTTGCATCTTTCTTTTGAGTTATCTTTTCACGGCTTCTTGAAGTAACGGAAGTAAGTTGTTTTTCATTTTCCTTTCTCTTTTTAGTTTCATTTTCTTCGGTTTTTTTATTTGTTTTGTTCTGTATTTTGCTCTTGCTTTCTTCCTTGTTAGGTTGTACACCATCCTTGTACTTCTTTACAGCTTCTGTACTTTTTATGTTATTTTCTAAAGCGTATGCTAAACACTGTAATAATTCATTAGTTTTTTCTGGCTCTTGTCCAGCTACAATTTTTGAAGGTTTCACTGACAGCGTTTTTCCAGTGGCTATACCTAAACAATAGTACAGTTGCTAAGTGTAAACAACAAGCTTTTTTAAATACTTATTAGGTTATAAAATTAATAATTCACAATGTGTTATCAATCTCCCATAGTGACCATAAAATTCCGAACAGGTAAAAGGAAGTTCGTTTAAAATAATAATGAAAAAAAAATCATGATATGAAATATATTACTATTAAAAAAAGGTTAGTGTCGGTACTTTATATTGTTTTACTACTTATTTAAAAAAAATGTGCCACGGCAATAGCTTTAATTATAAAAATATTAACATTTTATGAAGAAATATTAAATCGCCATATTATATTATTTCTTTGTAATATTTTACATTTGGCGGACATAATAATAAGTTACTATGTCACCCAGCAATGGATCATAATAATCAAGATGGAGCGTCTCATAGGTACTTCGAAACGACTAAACCAAAACGATCAAAACGTGAGCAAAATTTCGGACTCAGCGATTGGACAGACCATAGCTACTTATGTCATTATCATTGTTTGAAATAAAAATTTTGAAAATTACACTTGAAACGTAAAGCAGAATGTTTGTTTTCTTTTCCAGTGCGAATTTTGCGTATGGGTCACACGAAATTCTACTTCAAACATCAAGTGACGTATTTGGTCTGCGGCGTATATTTTTCGCTCACATTTTTATTGTCGCAACACAGTATCTCTTCGTACATCCATAATTGTATTTTGTTTGTAATTATTAAGTAATTCATTTCCTTATTGCTCTGATATAAATAGTAACTTGTGTAAAAGAAATGAAAGCATCTACTACCTTAAATACAAATAAAACTTTCATAGTTAAGGAAAATGATATGTGCAAATTATTTAAACAAATTTCGTACTAACTTAAAACAGTTATTGCTTTCGTTAAGAACGATATCTTGCCATCGCGCTCTTTGACATTATCAGAAATCAATTCCTCGTCCTCAAATAGACCTTCGTAAAAACCTGTCTCCTTTATCACCTGCATTAATGCAACAAGTATTAATTTCGATACACACATACAAGACTTTTTTGATGATTGGTGTTTGTGAGATCTTGCTTACACTTGAAATTTTGATGAAGTTTAGGGCCGCTATACCTAATAACAAATAATGGAAATAAAATAAAGTTAAAAATTAAAGGAGGTCCCCATACAATAAACGTGCTTTTGTATATAGTATAAATGTGCAAGTCTGACTCGCACTTAGCCAGTTTTTTTTATATTGTATTCGGTATATCGCCTAATAGAAAATGTAAATTCAGAATGTATTACTGTTACATTTTAAATTTCCTAAACGATTTATAACTATTAGTTTAGTTTATAACAATAAATAAATGTAAATATGAAAATTTCATCACCGGCTAAATCTATATACCTAATATATCCTATACCTAAACCGGTCTTGTTTAGGTATAGGATTCCAATTAAAATAAATAGGATAACAAAATTGTTTCTAACAGCAGCGTTCCTTTGTACTATAAAAAATTTAACATGGAAATTGTAAATTCGCCATGCGATAATAAAATTTACTTTTGCTGTAATCGGGCCTATGTACAGATACAATTAATATGTACAATAAATTTTATTGTTCGATCTAAAGATGACACGGATGCGTTTTGCGCAGTTGCGGGGCCCACTCGACTGCTCTCGACTCTATAAATTAATTTTTCTACTGCTACGTTACTCGTTTCTACTTCAATCAAAACGAACAAAAAGTGTGGGGCCAGCAGTAATTATTGTGTAGCGACTGTCGTGATAGCCAAGTGATAACGAGCCCGCTTCAAGCCGGGGCGGGTCGTTAGTATTTATAAATATTATTATTTTGAACGCGATAAAATGATCTGGCTTATTTATTTTCGATTTTATTAAACAGTAAATTAAAATACTTATATTAAAATTTCAAAATGCCTCGAGCAACATTATTTAAAATAAACCCAATCTAAAATTCAAGAGTTAACAATGGGCCACCACCCTTCAGCAAGGTCTACAATTTTATGTTCAGATATTTCTAAACAAGGAACAGGATACAGGAAGTTTCTCCTGCCTCAATTACCTCAATACTCAAATCGGACTGAAAATATCGAACTTACGATAAATATCGACTTCTCGAATCTTATGATTTGAATGGCTGTGATAAATAAACAGACGGATGTATCTACGGACATGGAGAATTCATAAGGGTTTGTCGGATCACGGGACATTAAAAATATAACCGGGAATATGACCACTACTGACAAAACGAGCACATGATAATGGAAGTGAAAATTATATTGATTTATTTAAATTATTTATAATATCAATCAATACTAACAGCAGTTAAGATGTCGTGTAAAAATCTAAACGGTGGTTTCTTTAATAATTTTTCACTTAAGGGCGGTCGCTTTATGTATTTTCCAAGTGCTGCTTGTGTAGCCTTTATTATTTCCTTGTCTAATTCTTTTTCCATTGCACATACTTCTCTAATTATACCAGAATATCTTAACACTACAATAAGACGTCAATAATTAAACATGTATTTGAATAACATGTCAAGAGTTTGTCACGAACGTCACCAATACTTGCTTCTAAGATGCTTTTAAAAGTCAAGCTAATCATTGTTTACAATTCATTTCCATGGCAACGTTATTTGTAGAATTTGTTGCCAACTTGCCAACAGCCAGCAGATCCCGGACATAATCCCGGAGAAGGGAAAGGAATAAAAGATAAACCTCATAACTTTGGCACAACTTTGGCCTTGCGTGTAATATACTCTATTTATTCAAATATATAAAATTAACTTATCTGTCTGTTATTTCGAAATAAACACTGTTCTTACGCTCATATATTTGCACGTTACCAACACCCATATGCGATTTGAAAATTTTTGTCTACCTATTCATAGATACTACCTATTTAGTTTGTTTGCCTGGACCGTGTCTGGACTAATATCTCCGAAACGGCTAAAAATTTTTGAGGGTAAATAAGACTGATAAGGGACTATGCGTCCATCTGTGCTCTTCTTTTTCCATTAGAGCTCCAAAAGGCTGCTGGTACGCAGAAAGCGACAGATGGGAGGGGAGAGGAGTCACACAAAACAATCTGCAACACACAAAACAAACAAACAACAACTTCCTGTTGCACTCAGATTTTTTTGCGGATTCATTTGGACTTCTGAGAGTCTCACGGTTTGAGGTCTGAGTATATCGATGGGTCTTGGTGGCGTTATCAGTTATATCTATAGTGGCCAGTATATTAGTTGTCCATATATCAGTTTTATAAGGCTTCATACCTATATAGCTAAATATCATCGAGCCTAAAATATAAAATAACACTAGCGACGCGCCCCAGCTTCACACGGGTAGGAGAGCATTTAAGCCGTAGTGTTTTTTCTGTCGTAGTATCAAATCAGCTTGTTGTGTCGAACATGTGGAATAGATTTAAATTTAACGTTAGTTCATCCTACTTGGAGTATGTTTAATGTATTTTATTTTCAATTCTATAAATATCTGAAAAGGTAAAGAATAAATAGGTACATGAAAACAAACTAAAATATTTCTTTGTATACAACATTGATAACTTCGGCCTAATTTTTCATCACGCATGGCGCGTTGGCGGCGGCGCGGCACGGCGGGGTGTAGGGCTCCGCCACCCGTTTCGATCGCTTGTCACGCGATAATTTTTATTTCCTCATAACTCCGAAAATATTAATTTAAACTGTATGGTGTTAAGGACAATTATAATGTGCATGAAATGCTGAAAGTAAATAACGTATTTAATTTGATAAAAATTGTATGTCATCGCAAACTTTTCTATAAAAAGTCCTATAAAAGAGAAACAATTATTTTGTGATATCTCAAAGGGGTTAGGCAGCATTTTTGATGCTTCATGAATCAAGCTCCAGCCGGCTTGATTTCTTTCCGACTTCTTCAATTTTAATTTAATTTTTATTGCAAAATTTTTAAACTTTTATATACTTAGTTAAACTAATTCATACATGATCAGACAAAAAAATATTTTTCAAGTTTTTAGTTTTCATTTCGTTAGTGAATATTCCTCATTCCCTTTCAATATAGTAAACAGTATGCTACAATCAAGCCCTTTCATTTGTTACCCACATTTGAGGGATTTGTGAAAAAAAAAGTAATTCCCCATTTTCTAGTGGCAACCATCTTGGTTTTGAAGTTAGTCATAGTGTATAGTATCTAGTCAAGTCCTTTCATTTGCTACCCAAATTGAGGGATTTGTGAAAAAATATGTAATTCGCCATTTCGTAGTGGCGGCCATTTTGGATTTAAAATTTGTCATAGTGTATAGAATCCTACTACTCAAATCCTTTCATTTGATACCCATATTGATGGAGTAGTGAAAAAAAATTATTTTGCTATTTTGTGTTGGCGGCCATCTTGGATTTAAAATTAGACATAGTGTACAGTATTCTACTAGTCAAGTCCTTTCATCTAATACCCATATTGATGGAGTAGTAAAAGAAAATATGTAATTCGCCATTTCGTGGTGGCGGCCATCTTGGATTTGAAATTTGTCATAGTGTATAGTATTCTACTAGTCATGTCCTTTCATTTGATACCCATATTGATGGAGTAGTGAAAAAATGTGATGTCCACCATTTCGTGGCGGCGGCCATCTTTGACTGATTTTCATAAAACATAGCTAAGAACACTTCCGACTAATTCACGTTTCATATAAATAAATCCGCAACCAAAACGGTTCATCCGTTTGGGAACTACGATGCCACGGACAGATACACAGATACACACACAAGTCAAACTTATAACACCCCTCTTTTTTCGTCGGGTGTTAAAAAAAGGAGAAGAAGAACCACTTTTCGCGCTTTTCAGACCTATGTTTTCTGTAAACACTTTTTCAGTAAATGCGGTAGCTGGGATAGACGGAACATATTACACAATTTTAAATTCATGTGCAGAAAAGATGTTTCCACTTTTCACACGTATTCATTAAAAAGAAAACATAGGTCTGAAAAGCGCGAAAAGTGGTTCTTCTTCTCCTTTTTTTAACCCGTCTGGGACCGCTAATTATTATGCATTTTAAGTTTACTTAGCGGTCCCCGACGCTTTTAAGGATGAAAAATCATTAGGCAATGAACAAACTTGTAATATTTCACACTTTTTAAAGGTTAGTTTTTTTGTGTCGGGGGTTTTTTAAATTTTTAATTTAATTTTTGGTTTATGGCGTTCTAACATATGTTAAATCTGCCAATGTCTAGTGTATGAAAGTTAAACTATTTTTATTTAACAATAATAAAAACAGGCGTAGTACGATTAATATGGAGTTTTTTCAAAATGCCACAAGTAACTACGACGTTCTACCTGCGCCATTTTGAGAAAGCTTCGCTAAAAGCATGGAACTAATATGTACTACGTACAACTGGAATGAGCTCTATGAAGAAATTTCGAGGTCCTAGAAATTTGACCTTGAAAACGAATTAAAAAGATAAAAGTAACAAGGACGTTAGTGGGTGCCATATTGTCTCATTCTGATTAGGGTGACAAAGTTACGTAGGATAAATAAGACTATAACAGGAACTTTTTAATTTTCGACTAACATCGAACAAAACTCTCTAAGCCTATCTTAACCCGTGACACTAAAGTAAACTTTTTTTTACATGAGTATAAAGATTTCTGTATGTCCGTGTCAATAACCTATTCGTAATTTAGTAAATTAGAACCTTTAATTCGAACATTCGTCAAAATTGGTTTAGCAGATTTCAAATTAAAATGTTACAAACATACATCAGTATAATTATGGAGTAAAAAAACATACATGAATGATGGGAATCAATTGACATTCATTATTAACAAATAATTTTAATATTTATAAGGGATCATAAAACACGAACGTAAGCACTGAAAATGAGGTCTCGCGTGGCCACCGCGTAGTACAACTTGCGATAGCATCAAAAATACTGGTTGGATTTGTACGATCTTTATAAAAGTAGAAGCAATCAAACAGAAGTTCAAGAGAGCTAGTCACTAAAAGCTGGCAACCCGCAGAAAATATGATCAATCGACGGAGGCTTCTCACCTAAGAAAGAAATTGTGAAGCAGTTAGTAACTCTAAAAATCAAAGCTTCAAATATCGATATCTCAATCACCTTAGTAAATTAGCTGCATGCTCCCTTTATGTATTATACCCTTTTGAAAACAAATCTCCTATTGATTACAGAAATAAAGCTACCTAGAATGTGATTCATAATTGGATGGCTGACCGCCTTTATTTACAAAATAGTTAAATCCCACAGAAGTAAAGATCCAAGCGCGACAAGTTGCGTAGGTACTTTTGCACGCCGAAGCCCTCAGAACTATCACTCAGAAAATATCCGTTGAAACGATCCCAATGAGCCTAAACACGTTATTAAAAAGGTCAAGGATTCTATAGATATATATGTTTGAAATATATTTCTCATATATATTGTCGCACTTCACCGCCTTGAGCGCACGTGGGAACTTGAAAACATAAGTTCGTACAGGCAACCAAGCTCCTTTCTTTCCCGAAAAAACCCAACAATCTCAAAAATTCCCAATCATTCGGCGGATAAAATGGATTTAAAAGACTCTAGATACCGAAACATTATTTCTAGGGCCGAAATGTCTCAAAATTCAACGTTGGTGCGAGACCTAAGGATCTCAAATATTAATATGATGGCCTCCTTCCTTTCGATTGGCACCAGAGATACGGACAGATTCAATACCCCATCGAAATCACACACACAAGTCTCACAAATGCATATATGACGTCAAATTCATTACCCGTATGGTGTCAGATCTGTAACTAGAATGACGTCAGATATTATAACTAAATTATTTTCGTACTTTAACGAAAAACGTTTCTCTTTAATACAATACATAGGTTTCCATCTTTCATATTCATTGAAATATCTGGCAATCAATTATTTCGGCCACATCACAGGCAAAAGAGGGCAAAAGGCAACTACCAAAGTATTATTATTAACTAATCTAAACATTATGGACACCTTAGTATTATGACGTCAAAAACTTCAACTTTGACAAATGTCAAAATTCCCCAAATTCTCGTTTCAGTTGCCAGCATAAAACCATAAATTAAGACTTTCGTTTTAAATATTAATAAAAATTTTAACAAATATGAAATATTATGGTATATTACAAGCTTTAAAAATACTATTATCATCCGCATACCAAGATATATTAAAAACCAGAAGTCACAAAAAATAGAGTGTAAAATAGTGTATTATTCCTATAAATATATATTAATAATTTTATGTACCAATTTTCGATGTGCTACCATACTTAGCCACGCAAGCACTTGCATTTTTTGACGCTAGTGTTTTCGTCTACCTTTATAACTTCTTAAAATAAGGCCGAATCTTACTTTCTAGGGTAGCTAATCTGATAATCATTAAATGAAAAGGGCACATGCTCAAGTCAGGGTTTTCGACCGTTTTTAAAATTTTATTTTTCAAACTTGTAGACAATCTACCAGTCTCGGAAGGTTTTTTTATTTTTCGATATTAATTCTTCCGTTTTTGAAACAATCAACTTTTTGTCCGAAAAATAGGGAAATTTCGACTTTTTCACCGTTTTCGATTTTCCGATAAAGTTTACTTTAGTATCTTACAATGCTCCGAAAGCTCTTGATTTTTTTGCCATCACTGTCTTTTGTCTATCATCATAAATATTGGAAATATAGGCAAATTTATTAGACTCCTACACGAAAACGATCTAATAAACATATTCATTGTTACAAAAAGTTTTTATAAAAATAATGATTAAGTATGAGTCATCGTTTATTCTGACAAGCGGAAATATGTACTATGTATTTATGTAATATATAATATGTATGTAATATGTATTTATGTATTTGATATTGTGAACAAGATGAAAATAAATCAAAGTTACCAGCCGATTTTGTTATCTTTTATTGTAATAATTACTGTACTTACTCGAGATTGAACAAAATCTGTACCTACGTTATGGAGAAAAATTGACCTCATTTTCGGTTTCAACACACTAAAAAACATTAACAGTAGATGATATTATCAAATCAAAATTCGAAAAAAAAAATTTTGTAGACCTGCGTTATATTAATATTTTGCTAATAGCTTGTCATCCTGCGTTGATGCTTTTTAGGTACGTTTCTTTTTCATTTATTATTAATTCTTGCTTAGTCAAGGGCTACTATAACTTTGCGTTAACGGATACCCAAATAAAGCTAAATTGCGGTACCTAAATAATGTTTAAAAAGAAAAGAAAATAGATAGAAATAAAACTGCAAAAGAAAACAGAAATAAAGTTGTTTAGTAAAAACTCCGCAAAAACAAAGAATCGACTTTTTTGATTTGCTACAGCTTTAAATTAAGTGAACTGATTTCGATAATTCTTTCACAGTATCTACCCTAAGTTATAACAAGTGACTAAACACAAAAATTATCAAAATCGATTCAGAACTTTCAGAAATATTAACGGCCAAACGTGTATAAAGTCCTATTGAATTAAGTCAAAATATTTTAAAAAGTGATATTAGAACGCGATGTGAGCAATCATGGCATTGCTTCGCAATGCTATTATGTAACCTTTATAGGCAGTGGCCTAATTAGTGAATTACCTACCCTAAAAAAAAGTGTTCATCAATAGTCGAGCAATGGATGACCCCCATAATAAAAACGAGAAATGTGAAGAGGAAAAAATATGCGTCTCTGACTTCACCTCCGCTCGGCGACTGTGTACAACCAGCGACGTGAAATAGCAGCTCGGATATGGAACGGCCATAGTGGCGTATTAGACTAGCTGATTTCGATAATTCTTCCACTGTATCTACCCTATGTTGAAAAATAGTGACCAAATACAAAAATCATCAAAATGGATTCAGAACTTTCAGAAGAAGTGATATTAGAACGCGACGTGAGATCATGCATTGCGAAGCAATGCCATTACCTAACTTTTGTAGGCTACTAATTACCTACCATAAGAAAAATGTTTAACAGTCGAGCAATGGATGACCCCCATAATAAAAAACGAGAAATATGAAGAGGAAAACATAATGCAGCAGCGGAAATTATAGATCCTGTATCGTAATTATCATGACGCATAGTTTTTTATTCCTCGGTTCCCTCATAATAAAATCTAAATTCACCATAGTACTTTTCCCAGTGTAGTGGCATATTTTATGCTAGCCACACAGAAGTGGTGTAAAAAGAGATAGTTAGGCACCCGGTTACTTCCCTTTCGCACTTTTTTTTTTAATCACCAGTTTACGTATGACCACGCTAATGTTAGAGAGAGCTCCTTCCAGTTGTACGTAGTACATAATAGTTCCATGGCTAAAAGTGATAATTTATAAGAGCTTAAGAAGTTACGACAATAGCGTAGTCATTATTGACAATGTCAAATTGACGTTGAAAAATTCATTCTGTTGTACGAGCGCGTTCAGAAACTCGACGACTGCATTACGCTGCAACTTACTCTGTGGTTTGGAGGATTTTGGCTATGGACATTAGTATTTTTGAGTGTGTTGCAAAAACAGTATTTTAGATACTTTATTTTTAGTGAACAGTAAACAGTATCAAAGACCAAAAACAAATATAATACTGTTTTTAACAGTATGGTTGGCAACCCTAGCTATAGCTGGCTATAGCATCGTGTTTGTTGTGAGTGGACTTAATAATTTAATTTTTAATTAAATGTGTCATTAGTGCACGTAATCGATAATTATATTTGTAAACGTGAATGGTCCGACAATACGAAGTCACATCAACCATCCTGTGACGAACTGTCAGGAACGCAAACTCCCGGTGGCTCCAGTATAGTGGCTTTATTAGTAAATTAATCGTTCGTAAGATTAAAACGTAAGATACAAACTATTGTAGCGTTCGTGGCGGTGACCAGGTGACGTTCGTAGCTGTTATTGAATGCGAATGGAACATACAAAGAGTATGATTAATGGTCCTTTCCGTCCTACTTACATTTCTAGCCAAGTAGTTGCCGATCAGTGACAATAATAATCTTAAATAATTTTGTTCTGAGAGAATAACACGTAAATTGTGTCTGGAACGTTACGAAATGTCAAAATGATGGTCTATAAAGGATAGGTAAATGTTAACTTATATAACAGTATTTTGGCAATCATGGCGCCATTACAAAACATACAAAATATGTGATAGCATTGTAGCGCTTGTGGGTGGACACACTTGTGGGGTTGTGGATTTATTGCGATGCACGGCATGGCAACCCTGATTAACAGGGGAAAAAAAGCTAAAAGGAAAGCGCCTGCGTGTTAGGTTTATCAAAATTCATCCAGAAATGAAATCAAAGTTTGTTATTGTTAAGTTTCTTTTACACGATGTTACTGTTTAGTTGAACAACTGTTAGAACTAAATATTTTGTCTGAGTGTTTAGAAATAAAATGCCTCCGAAACGTAAAGTGGGCCGGCCGCCCCGCAAGAACCATGAGAAAATGGCTGATAGTGGAATTAAAAACAAGTCTCAATATAATTGTGAAAAATGTACTAAATCTTTTGAGACTTCTATAGGGTTAAGACGACATAAAAAGGCTTGTGAACCGAAAACAGAGTGTGTTAAACAAGAGAAAAGTTCCATAGAACTAGATTATGAACTAGAAAGTGAATACAAGAAAATTATTACTGGCCAAAAAGTAAGTTAGTTTCATCCTACTTTGAGTTTACCCGCGAAACTGTTTGCATTCCTTGGTCAGATAAAATTATTAATATTGAATGTAGTATTTACCACATAAATATACATGTATGATTTTATTATTCTAATAGCTTAAAACAATTTCTTTCTTACTTGTTTTACATGTTTTGTGCATATGATAAATTAATTATCATATTGGTACACATTATGAGCTTTTCATATCAGTTTTCAAACCAACTGCAAAACTGTCATTGTGAGTGACTATCGAGTTAGAAGAAGATGATGGGATTTAGAAATACTCATCATTCAGTAGAAAAAACAAGACTGAATTGGGGCAATGGAAGTGTGTTATATAGTAATGGTGTAGTATTAAAAAATACAAAAATATGTACCTTTCAAGTTTCAACTAGGTAATAAGAAAAAATCATAGCCTACTCAAATTTGGTGGTACCTAACAATAAAAGTTCAATTCGTGTGGCCCCAGTGACCTTGCTTCAATTTTTATGTGCTCAGTCTATTGGAACAGTATTCAGTGCCTAAAAGTTTATAATAATGGTTAGTTTTTATCCTTTGGGTCAACAGGCTGAATAATTTTTATATTTCAATATAATTTTTTATCTGACAGGTTAAAGGTTTGTGCTTTAAAAAAATTATGTGTGTGCTTTGGATAGTAAAAGCGCTCTTGCACATGTGCTAAAAATTTACCCATATAATCAGCGAATATTTGTGTGAAAATGATTGACAAATATTTGTTGTATTTGTACTTCCTACACTTCGCAAATGTACGCAGTTAATTTTTCTGACTACAAAGACGATGACATGACGTGTTTCTGAATGGATGACTACGACGACATGATAGCTTTTTATTATTTGAGTTTGTTTAATTACCTATACTATCATGAAAGTTTATTTTCATTATGAAAACAAATGCCCCAAAAAAGGAGGCACAAAAAGCGCAAACGCTTTAGCGAGATGTGTTATCGTTTTGCGACGCACGCGCGGCTGCCCTTTGTAAATCTTCACATACCTAATTGCAAGACGCTGACTTTACCTTGATAGGAATTTTACATATGTCAGGGTAATAAATCTCCTGTTCAATCTTTGATAATATGGCAAGATACCATGTGGAATTATCTATGATACTTTTTTTCTTTTACAGAGTATACAGATGGTAATTTTTTGTATATTGTATTTTAAATGTATCACAGGAATGGAGTCCATGGGTGGATCTGACTTATACTTGGTTGGTATATTGAATTTGGCAGAGACATTTAGAGATTTGATTTTTTTTGTTTCAGCTTGCATATGTTTGCAAAAAATGCAACAAGAAGTTCAAATTTGAGGAATCATATCAGAAACATGTTGCTCTAGAACATTCTGAACTACCAAACAGTCTGAAGTGTAATAAGTGCATCGCTCGATGCCCTACTTCAGAGGATTTAAAAGAACACATTCGGAAAGCACATAAGAAAGAAGTCTATAGATGTCCACATTGTGATAAGACATTCACGAGGAATTATCATGTCATAAGACATATTGAACAGATGGGTTGTAATGCATGTGCTGAACAAACTGATAAAATGTTTGTCTGTGAAGTAAGTGATTCTGACAATTTTTTTAAATGTTCGTCAGTTATACAATTTAATAAAATTCTTCAACATGAATCCAAGATAATGTAATAGGAGGTAGATTGTTACACAAGGGGTGAAAAAGACATATCTAGGTACGAGATGGTTTGGCGCACGAGAGTAGCGAGGGCGCCAACAGTTCTAGTGCCTAAATAAGTCTTTCACCCGAGGTAAACATCCTGCTTTTCGTTACAAATATGAAGAATGTAAAAAGAAATGTGTTAAATCCGTATCCATATATAAATCTATAGGTGAATCCAATGAACTTATTTTATACAAATATCTGTATATGTAAATAATTAGCACTCAACAAAATAACTGAAGATTGAAATGCTGCTTTCTTGCCTTTTTTATGTTTCTTTTACTGTGGCATTCTACCAGCCAGTATTTTTTATCCTTAACGATAGTAAATATTTAGCTAATATCTATATAAATTAAATAATAATTTACTCGAGGATAGTCATATTACAAAATTATTGATTTTTTTAAAAATATTATTTATGCCCCAATTCAACAGAGTTGCTGTATAAAAAGTTGGGACATGGCTTGCATAGTTTTTATTTTAATTTTCTTTTGACAGCAGAGAATCTCGTTTCTCAGGGACGAAAAGTACTGTTTTCCTCCCTCTGATCAGGTAACTTCAAGCATACTTTCCGAGTATGAGTAATGAAAAAGAATTTTGTTATATGAGCGGTATTTTCCATGAATGGATAGCAATTTTAATTTAAATAATTTTATATGCATTTTTGATTTTTGCAGTAATATCCTAAGATAACACTGTAAAGAAAATATTTTATAATAGTATATTTAACTTTATAAAAATCTACATCTTTTAGAAATAACTTGAATAATAAAATGCCTGAGAACCATAACTTTTTTCAGATTTGCAACTGTACTTTCACAAGGAAAGACAATCTAATGTATCATTTAAGACACCATCTGAGGGACAAACCATACAAATGCAAAATATGTCAATTTGAAGCCATTACACATAAGAAACTATTAATACATGCCCGGGACAAACATTTAGGTAAGTATTGACTAGTAATAAAGGGTTCTATAACAAAAAAATTGTGTCTCTTTTCTTAATCTTCTCAAATTAAATTACATCAGGATTATGGTATAATGTGCATAAACATCATCAAATAGCAGATCTCACTTGGTGTACAATTTCCTAATAAACTTAAAGAAAAAGTGGTCAAGTTTCTTTTTAAATTCTGGTTTATTTCTTTTAATTCTGATTCAAATTCCTACTAAAATTAGAACTTTACTTCTTTGTATAAAGTAAGCACCATAATATCTACTACACTTATTGGAATTCTTAGTCCTTGGTGAAGTTAGCATATTTGATACACATTTTCTCTTCATGAAATTTAAAGATTTTGAATTTCAGTTTAGTTTTTTAAACTATGACCCTACATGTTTTTTATATTAAATTTTGGCTCAGTATTTTCGAAGATAAACCGAGGGTTGTTTGATTTTAGTATATTTTCTTTATTATCTTTTAAACTGGGCACTTTAATACTATTAAAAAAAGAATATATTTGTATTTTTTATAGCAAGTTATTTTATTTGTTAGTTATGTCACGCGATCGACTTACAAAGTTTTTTATTTGTAATTGGGCCTCACATCCAAAATAAGAATTTGTCATCCAAAGTGAGGTCCTATATTTCATGTTTTTCAAAATTTTAGGCTGTTTAGTTTCAAATGCATGATTTCATATATTTTATTTAATATCTCATATATGCCTTTTGAAATTATATGAAAAAATTATATTTGTAATTCTCATAACTCTCGAACCATTTTGTCACATGAAGCTCTTGACAAAAGGTTTTTTCTTCAATTTGTTATTTTGAAATTCAACATAAAATTTGACAAAAAGGAAAGAAATATAGGAAACAAAATTTGTCCAAAAAAAGTAAAGACTGGGCGCCGCCAAACAACTTACACTTAAATGTGTGACTGACTGGAAACTTTAACAAATTAGTTACTCGTGAATAGTAATTCCATTGGATTTATTTCACAGGAAAGAAGTTCCAGTGTGACCATTGCGGAAAAATTACAAAATCCCGAATGGCTATCGCTAAGCACTTGAAAATACATGGACACAAAGAATTTGCTTGTAATATGGTATGTACTTTTCTAAAGTTATTGTCATATATGTTCACATGTTAATATTTTTTTTATCTATTTCCAATATAGAAGATTAATAGACAATAGAGGGCGCTATGTGTTTGGTACATTTCGTGTTATCAAGTTATGGTGTTACCTGACAAGTTTATTAATTAATTTTTGTACACTTGTTGTTTTTTTTTTGTAATGTTTTCTATCCATCAAAACTTCAGTTGAAAGAGTATTTACAAGGTACAGTAGGCGCCTTAAACATAACAAGCCTCATGGTGCGAAACGAGTAATTCAATAAGAATCTTAGTTTCCATGTGAACGTTGAACACACTAAGAGAATTTATCCTTATTTTAAATAAACAAAGTCTTCCGCACTTCTATTTCCTGATCATTAAATGATACCTCAAGAAAAGATGTATTGAGGTCAAATATAACGCCAAACTCTTGAAAATGCAGGACATTAAATCAGCAGTATCTCTAGGCAGCATCCTGGGACCGGTAAGACATCTGACCTTAATTGAAGAATGGTTCAAAAATGGCGCATCAAGACCAATGGAGATATATCTGTACATGTAACCTACACCCTTAGAAGAAAAACGTGTCCACCTGTTTTACTTGCAACAAACATGTACCCCAAGCGGCGGACACAAAATACCTGGGAATGCATCTAGATCGTCGCCTAACTTGGTGAAAACACATCTGGAGTAAACGTAAACAACTGGACTGCAAAATTCGTAGCATGATTGGCTAATCGGCCGCAAATCTCAACTCACAGACAGCAGTAAAATGTTGGTTTATCAAACCAATTGGGGCTTATGGCATTCGGCTATGGAGTTCTGCAAGCCATAGTAACATTGAGATACTGGAAAGATTTCAAAACAAAACAGTGCGAAACATGCTACAAATACCTCAACATGTAAGTAACAGCTACCTGTTACTATTAGGTATATGTACACAGACATCAAACTTAAGACAGTGAAACAGGAAATTGAGACTTGCAGCAGAAAATATCAACTTAAACTAAACAGTCATAGAAACGAGCTATCAGCACAGTTACAAGGAACGGGCAGCCTTAAGTTTTTCAGACTGAAAGTCATGGTGTTCAGGGTCTAGCAGAGAGATTTGCAGAGAAAGATTGAGAGGTGCCTCACTGGACGCACCATTCGCTATACAACATAAGAATCAGAATAAATCTGAATAAAGTTATCAGACAGGATTTTGGATTATTGTTGCATAAACAGATTGCCAAGGAGCAGGTATATAAGAAAAAAAAATATAATTAATTAAGCTGTGTGTATATAGAGTGTATACATGTGTGTTATGTCCCCCATATTTACAGTGAAAACAATATTTATTAGGTATAGAGAATACTTTGTATGATATTTTTTAAGTAGGTATTTTAATAATATATAATTTAAGTTCTAAAGATAGTTTGAAATGTTTAGACCTTAAGTTATGATTAGTTACTCCCATTGCACTCTAAATAGTTTTCGGTGCATGTGAAATAATTTATCTAACAAATAATTATAAAAGAAAATTACTTATGCAATGCACTACATCCGTTAACGTTATGCGACCAATGAGCGATTTTATTTTAATAGCTGTAGGCTATAAAATTAAATTCAACTTTGTACATTAGTAATACGGTTGATAATTAAATGACAGCTTTTGTTCTTTTGTCTTTTTAATATGTGATGAAAACTAATATAGTCGATGTTTGATGAACGTAGCCGATAGCAGTAATTTTTCTGAGACTCTTGTAGTCCTTTGTGCTGCAATTGATATCCGATCAATATTTAGAAAATGAATTAATTATATTTATTAAGTATACTTAATTTTGATTCAAGTATTTTTTAAATAATGTGATAATTTTGCTACTGGAAGTGGCTGCTAGCTGCAGCTTTTTCACCTTTCTATAACCTTAGGGAACTAATTGGACAATTGTCTTCTCGATTAACACTGCCGTCAGTTAGTGTTACTGTACATTAAATAACAAATACACCTATTTTTGTTGTTGCTTTCCAAGGTGAAAACAGAGTGGTAAGTTTTTTCTGTATTAGATATATATTCTGCTGTATTTATTTAAACTTGGTATCCTATGCAAACTGGGCCAAAACTCAGTCTGGGGCATAATTTTTATATATTTTTTTATTGGTAATGAGTGTTTGCTTAAAATAATTATGCTTCTGTATGAAAGATACAATAGTTGCGTCAATCTGTGCATCTCAGGAATTAGTCATAAAAACGTCGCAATAATAACTTAATTTCATACAATCGTTGCAGCGGAAGTATGGCAGAGCTACGCAATAGGATATGCGCGTCGTATTTAAGTGCCACACAGATCGGTGGCAAGTACTGTACCTAAAGCGTACATTTTGTATCTCTATACAGGATGAAATTTTTATCACCATTCATGTTTTTTTTTAATAAATATAAAATTATATATATATATCATATATCAATATAAAATTGAATATCTGTCAATTGTCCCTCTTTTTTAATTAAAGTTGTCCTTAATCTTCATTAACGTAATTTTCACTGATAAATTTCGAAATATAAAAAACTAATATCGTACTGGAGAAAAAAATATCTTAATTTAAATATCTGAATCTTGTTGTAAATCAATTTCCTCGAAATAATATTATTGAAAATAAAATACGTAGTTATACGCACTAAGGTGGGGAGGGTATTTTTCTTTAGCGTGGCGATGTGTGACATGGTGGGAACAAGTAGGTGAGAGGCAACCATAAAACAAAAATAGCACAATTTATTAAATAAATAAATAATACTAGATACAAAAGGGTTACGAAAGGGGGGCATTAGAAATACCTGAATCGTGACGTATTTTACGTCGGCGCCGTTTGCACACCGACGCCGCGGATGCGAAATACAAGAGACGCTGTTATAGTAACTCACTCGTAAGTCAGAGACGATATGAACGATACCGCTGCTACCGCTAAGATATCGTAATTCACGGTGTAGGTGTGCAAACGGCATTATGGCTAATCCATAGTGTATGAAAATAATAACAATATTTTGATGTACTGCAGTGTAACTACATGACCCACACCATTGAAGTGATGCAACGTCACGTGTTACGCCACACAAGCGACAAGCCTTTCAAATGCCCCCAATGCCCGCGCTCGTTCATACAACAATGCCAGTTACGGCAACACGTCGTTTCGCACGAAGGCAACACTTGCACTCAATGCGACCAGACATTCCCAACGAAGGCCAGGTGATTTTTCTTTAAATTTTTTTTTTTAATAGCATTGGGGTGAAAAGTGAAAAGAAAAATCCCTATCTATATGCAATACCTCATAGCAGTCAAGCTATATTTATATTATAGTGTATTGTATTATGTGCTTAAGTAGGTATTGATTAGAAAAACATGGCATATTGGATCCTATATAACATATGCCATGTGCTGCAAATACAAAATAATTATATCACTTATTACATTTTCAGTTTGATTTTACACTTGAGAACACACGAAGGCTTAGAGCAACTGTACTGTACATATGCAGATTGTAAATATTCCAAAGTGCCTTTTGCATATGAAGAATCATTAAAGAAGCATCTCGATTCACATGTCGGAAACAAATGTAAGTATTTAATAGTGACTTTTAGGTTTAGGCAAAAAATATGCATATTTTTTTCTTTAGTTAAGTTTAATGTGGCTTTGATTGGCCGAGTGGTTAGAGACCCTAACTGTGCCCTAACTGCGAAGCCAAGGGTCGCGCGTTCGATTCCCGCCCGGGACAAATATTTGTGGGCATGAACATGTCTATTTGTTCCATGTCTGGGTGTAAAATATCTATATATGTATATATTATAAAGAATATTTAAGTATGTGTATCAGTTGTCTGGTACTCATGACACAAGCTTTGCTTAGTTTGGGAGTAGATGGCGCTGTGTAGCATATCCGTGATATTATTATTGTTGTCTTTAGGCCTGACTACTTCTGTTACTTGATTTATAGAAAACTACATTATTTAAAAAAATATTGATTTCTCCATCCATTTAATACTCGTCCATTCTATGTCGAACTTTCCGTGCTGAGCACCATGACCCTATTACTGGGTCTTGCCTGGCTTATGCTGCATCAGGCGATGTGGTCTTCTGCCAGTCTCATCGCCTTGTAGTGGCATCTCAAAAATCTCGAGATCACGCGAACGCGCTCGTCGGTGGTTAGCGGTCTCTTCTCCTCTACATTTCCGAAAAGGATGGACTTCTCCATGTTTTCGGGTACTCTTCGAGCCACGTAACTAAAATATTGTATTCATCGGATTACCATTGATGAAAGTAATTCCTTAAACTTAGCTACTCCTTCCCGTATTGACTCGTTAGCGCGATGTACTGATCATTTTTACAGCATTTGAAGCTAGCACCACATGTGTCAATGCGCTGGTGAGAGGCCTTCAAAGTGCAGGTTTTAGAACCATGCAAAAATAAAGAAATCACTATCGTTTTTACATGACTCGTGTACGCAAGGTGTACAAGATACTCGAACGTGCATTGACAAAAAATTTAACATTACATTTCATTCATTTACTTTTTTATGAAAGTATAGAAAATCTGGAATATTCTAATATATTTTTTTGAGTTTTATGTAGATATGGTTTTTCAAGGAATAAGCTATTGTTGAAAATTGATGGCGTCACTACTATTAATTATACGATACGATGTTCTACGTATTGCACTTGTTTGTATGGCCGTTTGTATAGTCCCGGACGCTGTCAATAGATGGCGGTCGTTACAGTTCCCAACCCGCAGTGGAGCAGCGTGGTGGACTTAAGCTCCAAGCCCCCCTCCTCACCCTGGGGGAGGCCTAAGCCTCTGCAGTGGGGTAAAAAATGGGCTGATGATGATGATGTATGACCGTCAACCCCTGCCTGTAGTAGTGATGTCACATTAATGTTTCACGCGTTATTTTTATATCTCCGTTTTATGCCTCCAAAAAATTTCATATTTTTCTATTGAATAAGGACATATATTCTTATAAGTACATAATGTTTGAACCATGTTACAGAATTTTGAACAACGCCCATTCTCTCATATTGTACTAAAACAAACTCATTCCAGCGTATTCGTGCCAACTGTGCTCCAAAAAGTTTCATGTCGAAATCAATCTTAAACGTCATTTGAACATTCACACGTTGGATCGCCCAAGGCGCTGCATGTATTGCGCCACTGCGCGCGCCTACATCCGTGGAGATATGTTGGTGCGCCATGTCAGAAATCGTCACCCAGATATCTTCAAGGAACACCTGACTAGCGTCCGACAAGTGCTGGTATGCAAACATATCTTATAACCCGTAGTATTTGAAACTATTTAAAATTAACGTCGGTTGTATTTGCCTCTCAGTGCATATGTTAGTTGTATCTGTATGGTCTGAAGTCGAGAGGTAAAGTCTGGTAGATAACCAATAGGATTATGTTATTTTGGCATCTCTTCGGGTGCTTCCGTCCGTCCGCTTCCGTCCGTCCACTTTGGTGGATCGCAGGTCTAAAATGCAACGAATTTGCATTAGACAATGTCCAGTGCTTTCAAATCATTTTTATAATATTATCTACACGGTTAATATACGAAAGTATGATGCGAATAAACGCCTAGTCGATAATATCTATTTAATTATCCATATTCGATATCGATAATCATTAATAATTATCGATTTATTTTGGTTTGTTGTCTACTGTGACATTAATGCAATTTTCGCCGTTATTAATACGTTCACTTGTGTATTCATACACGATTGTCATATTATATTAAAACAGTTTTTATGGTTATTTTTCTATGAGTAGTAGATATGAAATTCATAATTAATTACTGGCCAGTATTGAATGTGAAATTAAGTGTGATACTTACACTAATACGAAAAATTAGTAAAACTTCTGTAATCTGCTTAGTTGAGTATGGAAAATAATGGTATAGTTGTGATGAAAGTGACTTTATAATGAGAATTTGGAGACTTACTTTGATAAAATGCATATCTATCTGTGCCCATAATACAAGCTTTGTTTAGTTTGTGACTAAGTGTCCTTTGTGGGATGTCCCAGGTATTATTATTATAAAATAAATATTTTTCAGGGTTTCGATGACTCGGAATCGAGAGTTAGGAGAAATGAAATTGAATCCATCATACTTAGATTAGATGCATTGGAAGAACAAGTGTTCCAGAAAGGCAACCTCGGCAAGGATTTGTATGGCGGCATGACAGAAATTATTTTCACACCAAAAGATAAAGAGGTTTGTGTTACAAGACATATTTTTGAGAAGTCCACTTTCCTGAAATTGGGACAGTAGAATTCTGATATAATGAAATAGTATTTTATAATATAATACCTATAAACTGTATACTCATTTATTAATGTACTAGCGACCGCCCGCAGCTTCGCTTGCGTAGACTACACATTCCTGTTTTAGGTAGTATTAACATTCGAAATGGTTTATACGTACTTTTTCTTCACTTCTTCATTTAACTTCATCAGCGGCCTATTTTACCCCACTGCAGGGGCTTAGGCCTCCCCCAGGGTGAGGAGGGGCGGGCTTGGCTCGACCACGCTGTTCCACTGCGGGTTGGGAATTGTAACGACCGCCATCTATTGACAGTGTCCGGGACCGACTGCTTAACGTGCTCTCCGAGGCACGGAGTCAGTGATAGTTATGTACTTAGGTCAGAAAAACTCATTAGTACACGCCCGGATTCGAACCACGGGCACATGGCCTTACAGGTTTGGAACAGGTCCGCTGCGCTCGGGCTATCACGGCGTCTTATTTTTATGTTTGTGGGACTAACCTATGGGGCCTTATAAATTTGAGACAGGTTCGTTGCGCTCTGGTCTATCACAACTTCACGTACTTTTTGCTGAAACTAATATTGGGTACACCCATTCAAACTTTCAATCTTCATTCTCCCCACTCCTTTAAGGAAACCGATACTCCCATACTTTTCACCTCCCTTTTCCCACCCTTAAAATGTGGAAATCCAAAAACCCTGAAACACGTCATTATTTATTTATGTTAAAATTTTTATGTTTCTAACTTTAAAGAATAAAGACTCTCATACAAAGCCCCTTCATCCCTACCTCCTTAAATTTGAAATTTCCAAATATTCCTTTTTAAAAAAAATAATATTTACGTTATAAAATAAACCACTGTTCTAAATTTCAGCTTCTTAGACTTAGTAGTTTCCGCTTTATCTACGCTGATAGATCAGTGAGGACAAACGACAAACAGACAAAAAAGTAGCTGATGTCACTCTTGACAACCTTCTTTCACGTCTGCAAAGTTTCATTAAAATCTGTTCAGCCGTTTTGGAGATTAGATCGAATAGACACATAGACATACAGACAGACAGATGGACAAAAAGTAGCGTATGTCACTTTTGACCACCTTCTTTTCATACCTGTGAAATTTCATTAAAATCGGTTTAGCCGTTTTGGAGATTAGCTCGAATAGACAAATGGACGTACATACAGACATACAAAAAGTAGTGTATGTCACTTTTAACTACTTCGTTTTCATATCTGTGAAGTTTCATCAAAATCAGTTAAGCCGATTTGGAGATTTTCTGAAATAGACAAACAGACAGATAGTATTATTTTATACATATAGCCTATAACCTTCCTCAATAAATAGACTATCCAATACAAAAATAATTTTTCAATTCGAACCAATAGTTCCTGAGATTTGCGCGTTCAAACAAACAAACAAACAAACTCTTCAGCTTTATAATATTAGTATAGATATTTTCATACACTTAAAAGTCATACTTAAATTTGAATTAATTAGTTCATTATGCTGATTTAGAATTTGTTTTCATACTAAGGCTCCTACATTTCATATTTTTATCAAAATTTTAGGGTCAGTAATTTTGTAGATAAGAGAACGATCTATTTTCATATAATTTTTTTAAAATCTTTAACTAGGTATGCATTTAAAATCAATTTAAAAAAAATATGTATTTGTATTTTTCGTAATAAGCACTTTCTATATGCGTAATAAACATTTAATATGTTACATATAGGACGTAAGAAAAATTTTTTTTAATGGTTTTCTTTATCCCCAAAAAAGAGACTTCGTTTTTTTATGCCATACTTCAGTAAATGGGTCACCTAACTCTGTATATGTACTTTTAAACCCTTCTTCATCCAGTATGTATGTAGTTTCAAACCCTTTTTCATCCAGTATGTATGTAGTTTCAAACCCTTTTTCATTCAGTATATATGTCCTTTTAAACCCTTTTTTATTCAGTATATATGTAGTTTTGAACCCTTTTTCATCCAGTATATTCAGAAAAAATAGGCTGACGAATGGAAACACAGACACCAGAGTGATCCTATAAGGGTTCTGTTTTGTCATCTCTGATGTATGGAATCGTTAATGATGCCAATGTATTTACATACATTTAAAATTTATCAAATGTTTCTAATTATTGTAATTTCATAATATTACAGCCTGAGGACAGTCCACTTATGTCAGAGGAAGAATTAACTGAGAATTTGGGAAAACTTTTATCACAGCTAATTGATGAGCAAACACTACAATACTTAGGCTGGCCTGAAAACAGTGTTGATGAGGTAACATACTCGTAAAGAGTTTAATAACTAAAAAGATGTATAATAACCAAAAAGTAATAAGTTAATTTGTTTTTTACAATTCATATTACATAAATATGCAAACTTACTAAATTTTATCTATTATTGCCTTTCCCTTGATAGTCGAATGTTACGCGAAGAAAGACAACGCTAATCGGTTTATATTTAATAGCTAATAATAAATAAATAATATGTAAGAAATATAATTTTTCAATGCAAAACAATGTTTTCGCTTCCAAAGTTTTGCTTCTTTTCAGGCGTTTGATGTGAGTTAGCCATTGAGTGTTTCGCTTGCGGCTATGTAGACAATCCATTTCTCGTCGCACGTTACCATTTTGTCGTTTACTCTACGCGAGGCAAGTTTGGACGGGTGCTTTTTTGTGCAAGTCATTCGTGTGATATATCCATTTTTCTAGTTTTTTTTTTTAATTTGCCAATGTAGCGCAAATGGATCAGTATTGTGAATATGCTTATCTCAAACTATGCTACTAATTCTGCAGTTGATTGATATGTATCAGTTGCCACTACGGCTTGCAATTCATGATTGACTTCAGTGGCTGACCTATCTCTAGGTTCATTTTGAATATTTCTACGAAATTTGTGAAAACTAAAAGAGGTTTTCTTCAAACAGCATTTATGTTATGTATTTTGTGCCACGACTTAATTATAAAATTAAAATTCTATAGGTATCCATGTTTGAGTGCAGGCGCGATTAAAAAAACGAAAGTCAACTGTCAAATTGATTTATTGACTTTTAATTTAGTACAGTGACTTACATTTGAAAAACTTTTACCATGAACGTAATACTTACGAAGTACTTTTACCTTGTCAGCTATTTCATACTTTAAGTTCTGTTATAACAAAATAGAATCAATCCTTTAAATCTGTACATAGGCGCTCACGCATAACCACAGACAAGTCAACCTTTAGACCACGCTTTAACAGGGAGTAGCATTCGCCAAGGCTAAGTAGTGACACTACATAACTACGTCACTAGTGAGCCGTCAGTTGGAAGCATGTCGGAAGCCATTAAATTGTCAATTTTGAACGAGCCAATGAAAACTAGCCGACCTCTCCTCGCACCCCGCCACTTTTTGGCGATTTCGTTTTCGTACTGACGTTTATTAAAGCGTGGTCTAAAGGTTGACTTGTCTGTGCGCATAACGGACCATTACGTCTTTTGGACACTTAAACTAATTCTATGTTCGTTTCACTCATACAGTCACATCCAGTCCGTTCTGTTTTATGTTACATGAATTATAGTTATGTATTACGATTAATATAATCTTACATTGTAGGTGTTGGAGAAAGTAATCGAACAGTGCGGGCAGCGAGCAGCCGACCGCGAACGTTGGTCCCGCGTTCAATGCTTACGCGAGAACGCGAAACACTTGTTCTTGCATGTCATTGACGATAAGACGATCGCGCGAATGCTCAGTACGCACACCATCGACCAAGTTGTTCGGCACATACTTAATGTTAGCCAATAGTATATTATATCTATCGTTCTAATGTATTGGAAACATAGAGATCATAGAAAAGAGTAGGCAAGCCAGCCAGAAATGTGGGTCTCAATAGAAAGAGACAGAGAATAAGTGTACCTCGTAGGAGTACCTTGATTTATATAGGGTACAGTTATTTTCCATCCTTTTTTCTCCTATGCTTAACCAATGCCCAACCGCTACATACAGGGCGTTATGGAGCTTGCCTACTCTAGTTATAATATCTCTATGATTGAAAATGGCGGTCGTTGTATGAGGCGAATTCTTTCCGTTTTATTCGCTAGTATGAATTTACACCAAGACGCGAATACAACGGTTGCCATTTTCAAATCGATTCTTTATTTATACAGGTGAAACTCAGATGCGAGTGATACTTCGCTTTTTTTTTGTATAGTTTGATCCCACATGTCAGATAATATAAAAAATGATGTGGTTCGCCAAATCCTTAACAGAAGTGAAACATGGTAGAATATCCTCATTTTCCAACATTTCTTACTATTTTGTAACAAAACTTTCATTTCTGCCATTTCATGCAAATATCTAAAAATTTTACCATTTCCTTGCATATCCCAATACTTTTTGCTACTTCCTACTATTTGTAACTGAAAGGAACGCTGAATCAAAGAATGTCAACCAATGCCATTGGAAATTGTTATCACTACTTGTGGCGCGCCATTACATTTTTATCAGCGTGTGAACATAATGAGAACAAATCACTATCTTGTAAGTAGTGACATAGTTCTTTTTTAATAATAATATATAAATATTTATCACAAAGTATTATTTTTAAACAGGAGAGAAGAGATTAAAGTTTGGATTCTATTTTAAAAAGAATGTCAAATCCTTTTCATTTTCAAGTATGGCACTATTGTCGAGGATATTAATGTCAGAAGAATAAAGAAAAAAAATTCTTTTTTGGAATTTATACATGCATATTTATATGTGCATTATAAATCTTATTTGTTGTTGGTAATATATTATAGGTATATTAAAATTAATAAACATGATACAATGTTAAAATTTAAGCAAAAATAAACTGTAGAATAAAATTATTATAAACTATTAAAAAAAATGTATGAGGCCTTTTGAATTTCATATTTGTTAAATGAATGTATTTCTTAGATTGCATTGTGAGTGCTAACGGTTAAAGTTTTTAGTTCTGAAATGAACGCACAATTAATTATGATAACCATGGTAGAAAAAACTATACATTCTTCCATCACTGTCCTGTAATAATATAGTGCCTTAATAATTCTACAAATCGTTTAATATATTTACAAAATGTTAAGTTTTGTTAGTGTAGGAATAGAGTTATTATAACTTACTATAGAAATGTACAGAATATAGTCATAAAATAAATAAAACCAGTAAACTGTGGTCACAGATGTGTTATACCACCTGCACCTCTATGAAACTAAACCAACATCTGTTTAATTTATTTTATGACATTAAGTTATCCATAGACTGTAACACAAATCCTTTATAGGGTATAGTTTATAATTACGTGGGGCATACTGAAACTTTCTGGATTTTGATAAATAAGTCCAAGTATTTTACTTATGATATATTTATTATTTTTCAAAGTATAAGCCCGCAAAATTTATACATTTTTCATTCGGTGGAACTATTTTAAAAAGCAATTACATCAGTCTTCTTTAGGGATCTCCTTGATAGCTTCGTGGAACGCACTCACCGCCGATTCAGGGGTCGTAAAACGTTACGTTTCTAAGTTTATCTTTAATTTTCAGAAACAAAAAGAAGTCGCAAGATGCGAGGTCTAAGCCGTATGACGGATGCGTCGTCACATCTACATTCAAAACCTTCAAACACGTTTCTGTTACCTTAACGGTATGTGAGGACGCGTTATCGTAGTGAAGGACGACTTTGCTTCGAGGGCGCTTTTCTAAGACTCTGGACAAGCTAGTGTTGATATACCAATATACAGTTACTGTTCTTTGGTCTTCTAGTGACACTGTTGTGTAATGTCCTAATTCACCGAAAAAGAAGCAAGCATTTTCTTGCCAACGGTTCGACTTTTCTTAACTTTCGTTGGAAAATCTTCAAAAGGAAAAACTATTCTGCAGATTGACTTTTTCTCTCTGGTTCAAAGCAATACAGCCAGATTTCGTCACCTGTCACGATATTATAAACAGCCAATGATTGCACTCCTTTAACTTTGCTATCATTTTGCGACACCATTCTACACGCAGTCGTTTCTGGTCTTCCGTCAAATCATGCGGTATCCATTGAGTGTAAAGCTTCCGTACCTTCAGATGCACATGTAAAA
Source organism: Luffia ferchaultella (assembly GCA_949709985.1). NCBI lineage: Eukaryota > Metazoa > Arthropoda > Insecta > Lepidoptera > Psychidae > Luffia > Luffia ferchaultella. Next base: position 12,706,026 of record OX453256.1, on the reverse strand, counting down.
TCTTTTAGACTTGACTCATTCTAATGCCTAATACAGTACGAATTTGCTGACATGTAATTTTTTCATCAGTCTCAACTATTTGACGTACGGTATCAATATTAAATTCGGTAACCACCGTCGCTGGTCGACCTTCACGTGCATCGTCATAAATATAATTACGTCCACGTCTAAAATCACTCAATCACGTATACACAGAGTTACGAGACGGAGCTTTATTGCCAAATGCCGATTGAAGTCTCTGGCAACTTTGTAACTGATTTAAGCCGCAGCAAAAATCATAAAAAATCATAGCGCGAACATTTTCTCTAGTTAAGTTCACTATAATTCCGACACACAATTTTCCAACCGACGCGACGCCACAATCAAGAAACATATGACTTTCTCGCAATTTAAAAAGTAACATGTTCCCAGAGAGTTCCATTTTCAAATTTCATAAATGGCTTTCCATTTTTTTTTAATTTTTAATTTTTTTTTTTAAATTTATTTATCAAATCAAAGTTCATTTACATTCTTATTCAAAAATAACAACATTGGAAAAACCACAAAGGTTTGTAATAATGCTGTTCTCGTCATCGAGATACATTTACTGAATAAAAGCATTTAATTACAGGTAGTTATAGGCGTCTTAACATTATTTGAAATGTAGGTAAATAATACAATCAACTGTTTTCTACAAATATGAAGCTGGGCAATTGCACTTACATGAAAAATACTTAAAACTGCTCAGAAAGTACGACTTTAATTTATATTTAATATTATTTGATGTGATACTGTCCCGTAAACTTATAGGTAAATTGTTTATTAATCTAGGAATCATGTAAGCGGCTGTTCGCTCCCCGTATACATTGTTTGCGCGAATCGTGTCTAACTGGTTTTGAGCGATCGCCCGTGTATATACAGAATGTTTGATTTCAGTCCTAAATTTATTATTAAAAAAGTTTTCTTTCAGCAGCACATACTGTAGTTGAATATGAACAGGTAACTGTAAAGTGGCTAGTTCCCGAAACTTTAAGTATGCCCTACGTATATCGTGAATTTGTATATTTCTAAATTTTGTTAATTTCATAATGTATAGGTATAGTGAAATCTAATCTATATACAAGTAGTTTATAATTTATATAATTTTGTATATGTTTACAAACTTTGTATTTAGTAATTATGTAGTTAATAGTGAAATCTATATACAAGAAAAGTGCAATTTAGTTTAGGAAGTAAAAATAATAACTGGATGAGCATAAGAAGGGCCAATATTGAAAATAAAACTAATCAATTTAATTTAAATTAGTTAGTTACTAAGTTTAATTTATTATTATAATATTCTTTTTTATAATTTCAATAAACATCACAAAAGGAAATAGTATATAGTATAAAGATATTGTTTTACTTATTTTACGAAGAAATATGAAAAACCTATTATGTGTAGATTGAAGTTATTCTACAGTTATGTCATTTTGTATTATCTCTTATTCTTAGAAATACAGCAAGTCCAAAATAATTTTTACATCAACAAAATGATTGTTAAAAAGTAGAAGGGCCTGCAATGTAGCCAATTAAGTTGTAAACGCTGATTTGAATTGAAAAGTTGCTAAACACAATCTGAGTATAAAAGGATCTATTCAGTGACTCGTCACAAAATAAATAATGTAAGTAACAAATATTCAGGGTTTGATATCAATTTCCGCTGGTAATTAATAGTTAAATATCTACTTATGTGTACAATAAAATGTTAAATATAGAGTAAAAATTAGAATACTTCTGAAATTATCAGAATAATGATTATATGTCAGCTTGCGCTCACCACTACCAAACTATTGTATTTCTTTCGTTTATTTTCTTTTAGGCCTGCATAACAAAAATTATTTATCTTGGCTAATGGACTTTACAAACTTATAAACGTTTTCAGTTTTACAACGGCACTCTAAATATAAACAAAAAATTTCAATATTGGCCCTTCTTATATTCCTCCACACACATTGTATGTAGCTAAAATCAAATTTATTTACTTTATATGAAGAAATATTTCTATAGATCAAATTGATATACATTTTCTATAAGTTTTTAAATATTCAAGTAATTTACTATTTATAAAGTATGTATATCAATTAAATTATAGTATCTACTTATTATGTTAAATTTGTATCTTAATTACTTGAAACTGTGGCATAGGATTTTGTCTAGTGTAATTAGATTCGTTCTATAGAAAACCTTTGTTTTATTACGTTTGTCTCTTCCGCACATTTGCCAACTAGGCATAATAATTATGACCACGACTATTTGTTTCTACCTATTTCAAAATTAATATTTGATGCTTTTAACAAGCAAAGATACCGACGAGACGACGACGGGTCAGCCCTGACATCCAGGTTTATTTTTGAGGCCCTCGTATCAGACGGGGATTTAACTCACGACCAAAACAATTTCAAATAAAGAAATTAATATATTTTTTGATTAGGAGGAATTTTCTGGAAGATGTGTAACATTACACAAAAATTGCCTGTGTCCCCTGAACAAAAACTTGTATCCGCGCCGGATTCCTATAATTAAACAGACTTAATCATGGCTGAATCTTCCATGTGGGATTGTAAAAATTTTTACAAAAATTTAATAAACAATTGACATTGACCTACTTTTACATGCCTACCCGGTTCACATAATAGGTAGGTACCTATTAATAGGTTTCTTAAAAAAATATATTCATAAACGGACCATTCAGATTCACAGATGCTCTTTCTGGTCCATTGCAAAATGATAGTCACATATCTTCTTATCTATATATTAATAAAATTTAAGTGTCTGTCTGTTCCGGCTAATCTCAGAAACGGCTGAACTGACGTCAATGAAACTTTGCAGACGTGCAGAGGGCATTGCCGCGGGTAACATAGGCTACTTTTTGTCTGTCTGTCTGTTTGAGTTGATCTCAGAAACGGCTGAACCGATTTCAATGAAACTTGGCAAACGTGCAGAGGGCATTATCGGGGTGATATAAGCGGTTTTTTGTTTGTCTGTCTGTCTGTCTGTTCGAGCTCATCTCCGTAACGGCTGAACCGATTTCAATGAAACTTGGCAGACCTAAAGAAAGCATTACCGGGGGTGACATAGGCTACTATTTGTCTGTTGCGGCTAATCTCCGAAACGACTAAATCGATTTCAATGCAACTTTGTAGACGTATCTATATGACCACGTTACCAAATTTTTAAAAGCTGATATTTTCGAAACCATCAATCGCAGACCTATCGTGTTGGTACTCAAACTTGATGTTTTGACGAGATCTATGTGACCACGTGACCACATTTTTAAATGCTTATATTTTGGAAACCATCAATTGCAGACCTATCGTGTTGGTTGGTACTGAAACTTAATGTTTTGACGAGATTTATGTGACCACGTGACCACATTTTTAAATGCTTATATTTTCGAAACCATCAATCGCAGACCTATCGTGTTGGTACTCAAACTTGATGTTTTGACGAGATCTATGTGACCACGTGACCAAATTTTTAAATGCTCATATTTTCGAAACCATCAATCGCAGACCTATCGTGTCAGTACTCAAACTTGATGTTTTGACGAGATCTATGTGACCACGTGACCAGATTTTGAAATGCTTATATTTTCGAAACCATCAATCGCAGACCTATCGTGTTGGTACTCAAACTTGATGTTTTGACGAGATCTATGTGACCACGTGACCAAATTTTTAAATGCTCATATTTTCGACACCATCATTCCCAGACCTATCGTGTTGGTACTCAAACTTGATGTTTTCACGAGATCTAAGTGACCACGTGACCACATTTTTAAATGCTTATATTTTCGAAACTATCAATTGCAGACCTATCGTGTTGGTACTCAAACTTGATGTTTTGGCGAGATCTATGTGACCACATGACCAAATTTTTTTATTCTGTCTGTCTGTCTGTCCGTCTATTCGAGCTAATCTCCGAAACGGCTAAACCGATTTCAATGAAACTTTCAAAGATGTGATTAAAAGACTGTCTGGACATACAATACTTTTTACTGTCTGGCCGTCTCTCTGTCTTTTGAGCTAAATTCTAAAACATTTAAACCAATTTTCATGAAACTTCGCAGACGTAAAAAGATGGCTGTGAGGAGTGACATACACTACTTTTTATTTGTATGTTTGTTTGTTTGTTCGTTCGTTTGTCTGTCTGTCTGTCTGACTCTCTATATAGTTCAAGCTGAACTTTTGAAGATTTTAATGCAACTATATATGCAGACATTAAAAATAGGTTGTCAAGAGTGATATAGGTAAGTTTTTGTCCGTGTGGCTGTCTTTCTGTCTTTTTGTTCCGGCTTATCTCCAAAACGACTAATTTATTTCTATGAATCTTCGCAGACATAAAAAGGAGGTTATTAAGAGTGACACAAGTTGGTTTTTGTCTGTGTGTTTGTCTGTCTGTTTGTTAGGCCTAATTGTCGAAACAGCTGATCCGATTTTACTGAAATTTTGCAAATACAATGAAGGCGTTGTCAAGAGTGAAAAGAAATTCTGTTAGTCTGTCTGTCTGTTCCAGTTAATCTCCAAAACGTCTGTCTGATTTTGGGACCGACTTGTGGGATAGCTATTCTTCATGCTAAAATGGCTAAATGGATTTTTATGAAATTAGGTAGGTATAGAGATTTCTTAGGCAGTTAAATTTCAGAATGTTCTGGAAAGTGTTACAATGTTCTACAGCCTCGCATTTTTTTAACTGTCCCAGTACAACAGTGGTCAACGCGAGCGAAGCCCGCGGGCGGAAAGCTAGTTTCTATATATTCTCAAAAGATTTGCTTTTTTAGTTTGTCTTCAACTATTGACACCCATTTTTATAGTCACTCTGAACATCTCTCTGGATGAAGAAAACCGTGCATGTATGCACCGAGTAAACAAAAAAAAAATGTTAAAATGCATAGGGATATTCATTGATATGGACATTGAAACTTCGATTTGTTTGTCTAATATAATCAGCGGTAAATAATCTATACATATGGAAGTGTAATGGGGTTGTGTCTGTGCACTGATTTTTTTTTTTTGGAAAATTATGCTTCAGGTGAACAGCAAACAATAGAGGTGAAAAAGGCAATTTTTGTCTATCTGTGCACGCATCAAACAAAAACTAGAGGACGGGGCTGAACAGCTAAACCAATATAGATGAAACTTGCTTGGTAGGAAGATAGCTTGCCTCCTAAGATGAACACAGGCTATTTTATACCGCGAAAGTGTGTCTGCGTGTTTGTTACTTTTTCACAGCTATACTAAAACCAAGTTTAATGACATTTGACATAAAGTTAGCTTGAATTCTGGGGTAGGCATTAGGCTACTTTTCACCGCGGGAAATGTATTTATGTGTATTGTAATTCTTTCACAGCTAAACCGGAATGTTCGTTTTGCGGTCCCGGTACAAATGGTTAGTCCATGTGGGTGAAACCACGGACAGGAAGCTAGTGTTAATATGTAAATAAAATAAACAGCAGGTGATTTACTCAATTATGTGCAACAATCGCATATTGTTATTCTTTGTAACAACGAAAATAGTCAAAAACCATAAAACCTATCTTAAGTGTTGACAACCCCAATGAAAATCTGTCTGGAAAATCTACGAAAAACAATGCAATGCAAATCAACCAAGATCACAAAGTTAACATCTATCAGTCAACATTGATATCATATTGACATTGACACTTTAACGTGGCACGATGGCACTGTCACGTGATGCCAATTTAAAAAAAAAAGTGACAAAAGTTTTTTACCAAAATATCAAAGATGTCGCGACAGGCAACTGTCATGTCATAGCTTTCCCCTTATGATAGTACATTTTGCTTTCCCTCCCTGGCTTTCCCGTGATTGTGAGATGTGATCAAAGATTGTGATTGTGTTGTGAATACATGGTGCAGTTCTGTCTCTGTGGTGCATTTGTTCGTTCACCAGTGGCAGTGTGGTTAATTTCTTATTTTAGTGGTTTTTAGGCGTAGTTTTTAGGTGTTGCTGTGCAGCTGTAACGTAGTTCCTATTCCTTGGTTTCTTATTTGGTTGTGCATGTTTTGTGCAAAGTGAAAATTACAAACAGTAAAGTTATTAATTTTTGATTATGTCTTCTAACGTACCCCTTATTATACGTTTACTAGCTTCGTCCGTTTCAATTGCTGCCAGAGCAGGAAGAATAGTACGAGATGTAATGAGTAAAGGAGAACTTGGTATTGTCGAGAAGGTACATTTGGCGTAAAACTAAGTAATATTAAGTTTTGTTTTACTTCTACATAGATTGTATCGTTTTAGGGTAAGGATGACTACCAAACCGAGGCAGACAGGTCAGCACAAAGATGTATAATAACATCACTTGCTGCGAAATTCCCAAATATCAAAATAATAGGAGAGGAGGAAAGTTCATCTACGGAAGTGAGTTTTATTATAATATATATAATGTTCACAGGCTCTATACATAGTATTTGTGTGAATGAATCGTAAAATGTTTTTGTAGACAAGCATTCCTGATGACTGGATAATTACAGATGAGGATGAAAGAATATTGAGTATTAACTGTCCTGGAAATTTGCAAGATGTAAAAGAAGAAGACATTGTTGTATGGGTAGACCCGCTGGATGGAACCTCAGAGTACACACAAGGTGGGTGTAATTTACAATAATAATTTATGATTCAGTTATTTCCATTGACCCTATACTCTTGAGCTCTGCCATTTTTGCAATAAGTTTATCATAGCACCACATCAAGGTCTGTTGACTACAAGATTGTTAAGTCCCACATTAATTTTGAGACTTAATTATTTTAATTTATTATAATTGTCACAGACCAAAAAAAAAATTCTCTATTTGCGAAATGCTCGTGTATAAAAGCATAAAATACCTTTCTTCATCAGCCCATTTTTACCCACTGCAGGGGCTTAGGCCTCCCCCGGGGTGAGGGGGTTTAAAATACCTTTATGAATGATGAAATATATATATTAGTGAATATATTACATAAAAGTGCATTGGAATAGCATTTTACAAGCCACACTTCAACGTGTCTAAGGTCACTCACACATTATTACCATAAGCAACTTCGTTTTATGAGCCACACTTATATTATTTCCTTAGACAATTTCATTACATTACTTCGCCACACTCTGTTTTATCTTTTTTTTCAAGGTAGGTATTTGAATGAATATGTTACTCAAGTGAATCAAAATAACTCCCCATACACAAAGATTATATTACATGAGATAAGTTTAATATCCGATCATGCATTAAGAAAGTATATAAATTTTTAGAAAGATGACTGTTACTTTTATGTCTGAGGCTAAGCCTCACCTTAAGAGTCTAAACATAGTGCAGACTTTATGTCTGAGGCTAAGCCTCACCTTAAGAGTCTAAACATAGTGCAGACTTTATGTCTGAGGCTAAGCCTCACCTTAAGAGTCTAAACATAGTGCAGACGAGGACAAGATAGAATAAAACCATAGAATATAGAAGTGTTTGGGTGCATTCACTTATATGCAAACAGAAAACATACTGAACCTAGAAAGAAGCAATCCAATATCAAGAGATTTTGTATCAAATGATTTGCATTGTCAGTATGCACATGTGTACTCATACTCGCCTTCACTATGTTTAAACATTAATTATAACGCAAATGGTGGAGCCGTTTTAACGTTTTAAAATTATAGCAAATTTCTGGCATATATAAAATATAATCCACACTGCAAATTTTCCCCCTATATTCCTTATTCTAGGTGCGCTAGTGTGGAAGAGAAATATATGGGATAGATGTAAAACATACTTAAGCCATCCATTTATAAGTATGAAGTGGTATTTAAGTTTACTACAATCAAATTATGGTAAATGAAGTATTAAATAGTTTTTCTCTATCATTTAACCCTAATTTTTTTATGTATATAGATATTCATAATAATGGTGTTTTAATTGTCATAAGTAGAAATAACATTAGTTAATATTTTTGAACATTGCACTATGGGTTTGGTGTGCATGCATGCTAATATAATTATTTTACTTATATGTTATTATTCAATATTTTTGTTACAGGATTTTTGGAGCATGTGACAGTATTGATAGGTATAGCAGTGAACGAGACGCCGATCGCGGGCGTGATACATCAGCCATTTTATAAGTTAGAAGGTATCAGTGGGAAAAATACTGGACGGACTATATGGGGCTTGAAAGGTGAAGGTGTCGGAGGTTTCACACAGTCGCCCCCGCCGGGGGCCTTGATAATCACCACAACGAGAAGTCACTCTAACCCCACAGTGGAAAAAGCATTGAATGCGATGAACGCGTCACAAATACTGAGAGTGGGCGGGGCAGGTTATAAGGTCAGTTTATAAATCTTCACTAATCATATAACACAAATGAGCTTCTTTTCTGTTATAATGTAATTGGATTTAAATTATTTGGCTTCATGGCTAAGAAATATTTAAGTGATAAAATTTTAATAGTCTATATGAATGAATGAGTGAACATTTTCTGCCAATTTGCACAAAGATATTATGCAATATTATAATATTAAATAATATTAACTATTACCATATAATAATATACTTATTTAATTAACATTACACATACTAAAGTGGATTGTAAAGTATATCTAACTCAGTGTTTTTGCAGATAAACCTTGAAATTTGCAATTTGTTATTAAATTCCTTAAATGCATACATATGGATAGACTAACACTCCTTCACATAATATCTCAATATTCTAAAATTGAACACATTAAGCAGCATATGTTTGAAAGTACTCGTTGATTTCGTAATATAATAGTCATAATTGAATGAACAGGTGCTACAACTACTTGAAGGCAGAGCATCCGTATACGTGTTCGCAAGCCCTGGCTGTAAGAAATGGGACACGTGCGCTCCGGAAGCCGTGTTGGCGGCGGCCGGTGGCTCACTCACAGACATACGAGGCCGCCATTACCGTTACGGCGCTGCCCAGGCTCATCCCAACAAAGCCGGGGTTCTTGCCGCTGTCACGTCGCAACTGCATCAATATGCCTTAGAAAAAATACCCCAAGACCTTAAAGATACCCTCGCCCCTGAAAATTAATATAGCAGCAGTGCTGCCAGATCTAGAACTTAGCTAAAAGAGTTGATAGTGTTTGGAGATGTCAAGCAAGCACAAACAGGGCTTTGAGTTTTGGTATGGATTGTAAATAATGTTAAAATGTTTTGAAATTTCGCTCTTTCTTGATCTCAATATCGAGAACTACTTCTTTTGACAAAGTTCTGTGTATAAAAACAATTTTAATACCTAGATGAAAATATCTAAAAATTAATAGTTTCAACAACAGCCATGTAAACCTGCTAAAATGAATAAATTTATTATTATTACCATAACATTTGTAGGTAATCCTAGATAGAATAAGAGAATGGAAGAGGCTGAAAAGTTTTTTTTGGTGGATTAGGTGACCTCTTGATGTTAAAAACTGAGGCAAATGTTTACGGTTGTAATGGTTTTTTATAATGTTACTCAGGTACTTTGGAGGCCAATCGAAATTTAATCTTATTTTTTTTATTTGTTGCTTGTTTGGTTTAGTGCTACCTACTAAAAAAACAGTTATGCCCTCTTCTTATAAGAGCCCCGATCTAACATGTTACCATTTTGAATTTCCGGATATTGCAGTTTGTTTAAATTTTCGGTTTTTTCCATTATTTTTTATGTTTTATGATTCATTGTTGACTAAAGTGATGCCATTACATAGTGCACTTTAATGTTATGCGGTTGTAAACTGTGATCAAAACAAAATGTATTTATGTAAGTAGTGTTAACAATTTGTTTAAGAGAACGTTTATGCTACAGATTATTTAAAATAAAAGTTGTTTTGGTATAAACATGGTGTATTTTTATTAATCAACTATGTTGTCCACCAATCATAGAACAATTGCACGAATATCATTGCAGTGCTTGTTACAGTGTCTATTAGCTACCTACCCAATTGTGTGTGAAATTGGAAATTGGTCTATGCCTTCAATATACTTTTTTTCCTTGAAAATTAAGTGCAATGTTATTCCTGTCAGTCATTCTATATTTTCTGGTACACGCAGGTAACACGCATGTCGTAAACTTAATCGGTATTTTTCAAAGTTATTCTTTAAAACATAGAGATCATAATTCTGTGGGTCGCTCCTTAGAGGTGCGCGTATCAGTTTAAACTACGATTCGAACGTAAGACAATATTGCACATACAAAAGATGCTGTGAGGGGTCCTTGTTGTTCCTTGAGGCGTCGAAGTAACAACTAAGTATTAATTTTATTTTAGACTCATCCATTAGCATGGTTATAGAGGATTGCATTTAACAAAGTAGAATCTTAAATCTTACTGTAGCACTCCAAAAACTAATGTAAGCAGCGATTTTCTCGAAATTAGCGTCATTATTACCTCGAAAACAGACACTTGCTGAGATCATTAATCACGCAACTTTTTTTTTGTAAACTATATTATTTGGCCTCGGTTTGGGATATTTTTAGGAAACCTGATTTGAAGATTCAGAAATTGTCCATAATTACAAAAAGACTGAAAATACGTCAAACACTCCAAACACTATATTAATATATTATTATGTGGAAGGAGCTGCACTTAAAGAAAAGTCACTTAGTAGTTTTTAGTGGTTCCGAGCCTCAAAAAGAAAAAAAAATGGGGCCCTGATGTATCATGAGATCAGTATCTCGAGTAGGTAACACGAAAACAATTTGACATGTTGGGATTTTTAGTAACATCGATATTTCAACAATGAAGTATTATGAAATACCTTTAGTAATGCTTTATATATAAAAAAAAATCGGTTGACCCTGCAGGCCATCCCTGAAACTTCCCGCTATTTTCGAGTTCAAAGCACTCGAAAATTAGAAAACTAGCTCTTTCAACTCGAAATATCGATTTTCGCGGTTTTTGAGCTCTTCGAGCTCATAATATTCATTTTCCGAGCTCCCAAGCCCAAAGACAGAATTTCTATACATTTAGAGTTATTCAAGAAAATGTTATTTTAGAAATATTTGAACTGTGACTTCTTTTGAACGCTTCGTTTGATTTCAATGTAGTTTACGGCATTCTATGCAATTTCGTAAGCACAAAAATTTTGTGTAAAGTCAAAAATATATTGGTCATAAAATCTCAAAGTTATCTTAAAAACACTTTTGTCATTGGAAATGACTTTCATTTCGTTGGAGTATAGGGGGTCATTTGGGAGTTTTGTGAGACAGGCAGATTGCACGAGGAGTTTTCGAGATATCGAGATGAACGTGATGTCAAAAGACGCAGCTCGGCGAGCTCTACAAGATGGCAAAAGACAATTTGGAAAAAAATCAAAAACAAAAAAAATATCGGCTAAAAACAAAAAAAATAGCAATTTTATTGCCCGATTTTCATTTTGGGAGCCCGATATCTCGAGAACTAGGTCCGAATAAGAAAAAAATTAAAAAAACGGCTCGGGGTAATTAAACGGGGGATCGATTGAGACTAAAATTGTTAGAATCGGACAACTGGAAGTAGTGGTTAAGGGTGCCCTAAGTTGGAAGTTAGATATGCGTTATTATTATTATTATTTAATGCGAAAAATATTATCCAAAATAGTGTGTTTACTTTATTCCGTTAGGTTCATTTTCAATGTCGTAAGAAGTTCGTGCGAAAGCAGGATATCCGTTGATTTTTTCCAAAATTTGTAGACTGCAATATTTTTTGAACGCTTCGTTTAATTTTAATGCAATGTTATGTTAAAAAAACACGTTTTCGTTGTGAACTGCGACATATTTCGAACGCGTCGTTCGATTTTGATATTTTTGGCGGCACTCGACAGTTTTTTATGCACAAAAAACCTATATAAGGTTTCAAGTAAATCGGTTGGAAAATCTCAGTTATTTTCAAAAAACCTTAACGATACGAACGAAATAATATTTTTGAAACAGCTCGACCGATTGATTTCAAAATCTAATCACATGTAAGTCCCGATCGTTCTCAAGATATCGTACGACAAAAAATTACATACACACACACACATGCAGACGTCCAGCCGAAAATGGTCAGAATGGCTTCCCAGGATCTCAAAACCTGGAAATCTGATGAAAACTCAATTTTCGAAAATCGGTCCCAAATCAATAACTTGGATAGCGATAAGTTAAGAGTATACCTAGTTTTTGTGTCGTGTGAGATATTGTTTGAATGGGCTGGTTTTAGGAAATTCAAAAATTCATATCAAAATTAAAAATGTTTTTAATTGTATACTTCAAAATTTATGAGAAGACTCTATTCCGGGATTATATATAGTAGTATAATATTCGGTTTCTAAAATATTTTGATATTTTCAGGTTTAGTAGGTCTGTATTGAATTGAATCATAAAAAATACAAAAACTGCTACTTTTTCGAAAAAAAAAAGATTTATATATTTCCCAAATAAAGCTTGATTCGTTTTATGAACCGCCCCATTCCCTCGGCACCAGTTTTTTTTATATTACATTGTGTCTATAGGTATGAGGCGAGGGACAAAAACAAACAGGATATTGTTCAATAATTTATTGTCATTTTATAAATAGCCTCAATTCCATATAGAATGACTACATTCAACAAATATGATTAAAAATAAGATATTGTAAGCTCTCGCTTAGTTTGAGTTTACAAAATGTTTTACTGTTTTCACAAAACCAAAATAAATCTTTGTTGACTTAAACCTAATATTTGGTAACTGATAGTGGTTTAAATGTTTTAAATATCACAGCTTGCTTTTGTTCTTTAACATTAATTTAAGTTCTCGACGCAGAATTTTTCCTGATGCATTCTTCGGTATTTCTTTAATGAATACAACGCCACCGCGTAAATGTTTAGCTGGTGATACCTGAAAATTATCAGAGTTACAATTAAAGTTGTAAGATGTGTTTACCTATTTCTAATCGTCGTTTCAGTATAATGGCAAGATAGGTAATATAATAAATTATAGAATTTAAATTCAAAGAATGTTTTGTTATAGTTAAGTTGGACATTGAAGAAGTTAAAATTAATTAAATTCCATTTGGAAAATAACATAGAAATAGAATTTCAAAGTTGGCGTATTTTAGCGTGAATCAAATCGCATGTGACGTCACATCTAATCTTAGAAACGAGCCGCGTAGCAACATGCTTATAAAAGAGATAACGTGACGCCACTTTACCGCACCGAAAGAAATTATTTATGCAAAGTACAACTTAAAATATACCTGTTTGGCAACATAATCTTGAAGGTCCCGTTCGATGAGTTTGGCGCCGGGCTGCGGGACCACAAAGGCAGTGGGTAACTCGCCAGCAAACTCGTCGGGCGCGCCCACCACGCCGCACTCAGCTACGCCGCTGTGCTTCAACAGCAGAGCTTCCAGTTCCGCCGGAGCTACCTATATTTACCACAATTATGACTAATGTGTCCAGCTAGCCCGTTACTATATCCTTCCTGTGAGATGCTTGCAATAATTTCAATTCTTTTCCTCGAATGACAAATTCGATAATATTTTCCACATTATTCATTCAAATTTCAGAAAAAAACTTTATCTATTTATGCTACGTAATGTATATTAGAGCAGATCAAAATATTTGAAATTTTTTTGTCATTAATTTTCACTAATTAGTTTTCAATACTAATTAGTATGAATGAAATCGTATTTCATGAAATGACGCTATCAACGGCGCAGAGTACCGAGCATTCCTGCGCTAAATGGCTAGGCTGATCCTCTGAACAAAATATTCTTTGCTCAGAGAGTTACCCGACACCAATCAAATAATAATAATAATACCTGGGACATCCCACACAGCGCCATTTAGTCCCAAACTAAGCAAAGCTTGTATTATGGAAACCACACAACTTATATACATACCTACTTAAAATAACATGTTCATGCACACAAATATTTATCCCGAGCGGGAATCGAACCGCGAATAAAATTCCAAAAAGGCTTATGTGAGATGACAAATGTAATTGGAACACCAACCTGAAATCCCTTATATTTGATAAGCTCTTTGAGCCGGTCTACAATGTAGAAGCAACCATCTTCGTCATAATAGCCAATGTCGCCAGAACGGACGTAACCAAAGCTGTCAAACAGTTCCTCCCCTGCAGCCTCATCACCCGCGTATCCCTTCATCCGTAACGGAGATTTGAACCATAGTTCACCCTCTTGGCGTGGGTCCAGCGTCTTACCTGTTTCTATATCTACAACCTAGAAAGATTAAACAATTCAATAAATACTAGATAAATACAGTACAACGCATGGATCTTTACCGCTGTGAAGTTATTTACAGAAAACGTCGTAGTGGCTTAAAATAGGAGGACGGAGGAGATGAAGGACAAGTCGGATAGCTCCATAGAGTTATTATAATTAGAGTAGGCAAGCTCCATAAAGCTGATAAAGCCCTGTATGTAACGGTTGGGCATCGGTTGGGCATGGGAGAGAAAAGGATGGAAAATAACTGTACCATAAGATTCTCTTATTCCCTGTCTCGTTCTATTGAGACTCGCATTTCAGACTGGCTTGCCTATATTCTATTATCTCTATAGATAGCTCGCGCACGCGGCGTCCTCCTCCCACTACTGTCCCTCGCTGCTCGCGCAGCTGTACCTGCGCATATCAAAGCGGCAAAGACCTATGTGGTATACCGTACCTCTATACATAATACTTATCAATGGAACAGATATGTTGAAGAGAACTTAATTTTTGATCATTCATTGACATTGAATTAAAAGTGCGAAAAAAGCTATTGAAAATATACTAAAATTGTAATTTAATCAACGAATGCAGACATTAAAATTGCTCTAGCTGATAACTTTCATATGAGTACCTATGTGGAGGGTGATAATTTAGATTTTTATTGATTCAATCCAAAATCAAGCTGGCTATGATTTACTTCATTTTCAACTAGGTTTGAAGCAAAACAAAATAGAAGAATAGTAACCGTTTTGAAAATAGGGAATATTGAAGTATCAGTTTTGTAGAATAAATTTCAGCATGACTTTGGACGTAAATCAGTTCAGGTTTTTTTTTTTCAAATACCTTTAGTTTATTATATTCTTGATGACAACACAAGAGCCAAAAGTCGATGCGTAAGTTTTGCAACTCGTTTTCAGTATAAATCACAGATATTTTTTTTAACTATGTTTCATGGCGTAACAATAATAGATGGATTTTTTACAAACTGTATCTCTCTGAGACTCATATATGAAATGACATGATTTTAGGCTCCGCTCGCGTTGTAGTTTGAGCATTATAAAAACACAAATATGAGTATAGACATCGACTGTAGCAAATTCCTATGAATACAATGTAATAAACACGAAATTAATCATGCGTAATACAATACATGTATGCTTAGTTCATAAACAAATTCCAAAACACGCTCATATTTTCTCTCAATGAAATTTTTAGTTTGTTGTAATTAAATATATTTATTATTATTATTATTATATTAAATGAATGATTACATATATATTTGTGAAATAATACCTATTAAAATGTCATATGCCAGTTGTAACAGACAAATACTTAGTTTTATGATCTATCCTTACATAGCGTAATAATAAAAATAGAATGTCTCATACATTGAAAGAAACAAAAACGTGAACAAAATATAAGTCAGTGATTAGACATATACAAATCATTATCATTGTTAAACAAACATTTTTTTAATTACACATTAGATTTAATTTTCGGAATCTTTATTTACTTTTAAAGTACGAAGTCCACATGTGAGTCACACTGAATTCTACTTCACAGCAAATATTTCAAAACAACTACAACTGGAGTGTATTTGAGGAGGTCCAGCCCAAAACGTCACATTTCCAATATAGCAAAAAAAAAACAATTTTTCTCACAAAATATTTTAAAGCCATTATTAAACTCTGCATTAATCTACTTCCTTTTTTGACCAAAAAGTTTCCTTTCCAGTGATAGACGTTAGTAAAATTAAGCAGTCATACCAAAACGAAACATTATTTAGGAATTTTACCCCAACCGGTCCAAATTAGTTATAGTGGACATGTAGCTTTTTGGGCTGGACCTCCTCATTTGGTCTGTGGTATTTTTTGCTTACATTTTTGCTGTCAGAACGCGCTATTTCCATGAACATCCATGAATCTATCACATATTTAAACCATTTGCTGTTAAGTACTTGAAAAATATATATACTTAGTATATAAATATATATATATATATATAGACGGCCGCTTAGCCTAGTGGGTAGCGACCCTGCCTGCGAAGCTGGAGATCCCGGGTTCGAATCCCAGGTCGGGTCAGTATTTATATGATGAATATCGATACTGGTACCAGGTCTTGTTTGTTAAATGTAAGTGGTGTCTTCACTTGTTACCCAAAACACAAGCTAATGCTTAGTTTGGGGCCTAGACGTTGTTGTCATGTGTACGTTATTATTATTACCTTAATTTTGATGCCAGGCCCAGGAGTCCCACAAGATCCTGGCTTATCCCCATCCATGTCCACACAGCAGGCCATAGTCAATTCTGTGAACCCAAATCCTTGACGAATGTAATCTAGGCCGGTTCTGCGATAGAAAAATATATTGTAATTAGCATAGCTATGAATTTTGATTAAGGGTATAGGCTTTACATACAAAAAAGAGGGTTCGGCCTGTGTCTAATTCTCCTCACTATATTTCTATATCAATATTTACAGAAAAATATATAAGTACGTAATAGGAGAAATACTGTCACATGGGGGGGGGGGGGGGGTATGTTTTTGTTTTTTGATATCTTATTTAGTTGTTTTAGAATGAATTCCTGAAAAACATTATTTCCGTCGGTTCTTCGTTTTTGAAAATAATGAGCCATAAATTCGATATCAATGCGAATTAAAAAAAAAAACAAATAAAACGTACCGTCCTAGGGACATTAACCATATTTGATCAGATTGAAGACTAGTTAAAAGGTTAATTGACAGAGACAATTGATTGATAATGATTCAAACAAGCAAGTCAAAAGGTTAATGACCTTGCAAATTTTGGTTCCAATTCATAAGTACACAATTTTCAGGGTTGGAATCAGTCACGGCCCGTAAGCTGTTTCGACAAGTATTTTATAGGTATTTTTGGGAATTTGCTCTTGTCGTCTCTGTCACTCATGAACAGATCGGGGCAAAAAGATTGAAACAGAGATAGCGATGCCTATTTGAAGCCGCGGAGAGAAAGAATATCCCCTTAATTGCTACCACCATCGACATTATAACACATTATGTTATAAATAAAGTAATAGAGATCCATAAATGAAAACACACCATATAGGAGTTATCACTTTTGAGTATGGGGAATGACCACAGCTTACCTTCCCTATTTGTAAGTATAAAAATATCTGAAGTAATTTATTTCTGCAAAACTTAAAAGCACAGTTCATCATGATTTATCAGAAGCTGAAATATTCAAAAAAATATAACTGCTTAGTGGCGATGAGACTGCAAGATGAAAATTGACAACATTTCATATTTTCTAACAGAGGAAAATAAAAGTACTGCTTGTAGCATTTTTAAAGTTAGTTGGAAATATATACATAATTATTTTTAGAAGTTCATTATTTTGTGTAAAAAAAAAATGCAATATTAATAAATAATGGTGATAACTATGTCGTGCTAGCCCAAGCGCAGCGAACCTGTTCGAAGTTTAGACGGTCGTGCGGCCGTGGTTCGATCCCAGGCGTATACCAATGAATTTCTTCTGATTTAAGTACATAACTGTTACTGACTCCGTACCTCGGAGACTACGTTAAGCCGTCGGTCCCGGGAGCCATCAACACATGACAGTCGTTAACTTTTAAATTGGCTAAAACGATTTGAAAATATATTATACATTAACAAAATCGGCGTGAGTAGTATCGCTACACTACCGTCATTTTTTGCGTGAAAACATTTTTCGTTATCCCAGGTATAATGTAAGAGGAACACTTAATAATTTTTTTCTGCTCGACCTACTATTTAGAATACATCTATATCTACCCGACGGCGTACAAATATCTTGACTAACCCTTTCCGTTACGGAGTTATTATTCCTTGGCCGCAGGTAGTGTATTTCGAGTCATTCTTCTGCTCCCTTCCCGTCCACACTCTCCCGCTCGATGACGTATGTGTACGATAGCATAAGGGCACAACAGGTATACAACCTGTCTATTTTCAAAAATATACATCACTTGGCCGTACCGGCCTTTATTCACGAGATATATTAACGTTTATGACAACAAAAGCGTTTCAGCGCCAATTCTGGTAGGACTTTACTATGGATGTTTTTTTAAGAATATTTTCACGTTAAAAAAATGTATATTATATATAGATCCCTTTCATTTTTGTTTCTAGTTTCAAATACTTTGAAATGTTGTCAATTACAAATTGATAATATTAGAAATTTTTTTAAATATATAAATACCTCTGGGACACTAGTTTCTGTATGTCACTAGAGAGAGGTGCAGCTCCACACCAAACTTCATTCAAAGAAGATAAGTTATACTTTAACACAAGAGGATGCTTGGCCAAGAACACAGCCAGTGGCGGTACCAGGAATAATAAGTTCACCTGAAAAGTAAAATTGTACAAATATTGAAACAAGAATAGAATTATAGAAATTTGACTGACTGATTGGCTGAGTGGTTAGAGATCCTAACTGCGGAGCCAAGGGTCGCAGGTTCGATTCCAGCCCGGGATAAATATTTGCGTGCATGAACATATCTATATATGTATCTATACTAATATTATAAAGCTGAAGAGTTTGTTTGTTTGTTTGTTTGAACGCGCAAATCTCAGGAACTACTGGTTCAAATTGAAAAATTATTTTTTTGTTGGATAGTCCATTTATCGAGGAAGGCTATAGGCTATACTACATCACGCTACGACCAATAGGAGTGGATCATCAATGAAAAATGTTGCAAAAACGGGAAAAATTATTTCTTTTGAGAGCTTCCGTCGCGCGCGCTGCATAAACGGTTGATATTAAGCAAAAAATATGTACTACGGAATTGTTCCCCTTTAAAAGTTCTAACCAAAAGTCCGCGACAGCATATGTGTATCTTTTAAGGTTAGCTTACTATAACCTTTTTTATGACAGTTAAATTTGTTCTAACATAATGTACTATTTGCGAAGATGTTTTTTATACGTGATATTAATCCTTATCAAATTAAATACGTTAGTTGTCTTAAGCATTTCATGCATATTATAATTGCCCTTTACATCATATAATTTAAATTAATATCTTAGCAGTTTTTATCGAACTTCGAAAACTATAGCGGGAGAAAATAAATTCGCTGTCTGCCTCTGTTTGTTAACTTTTTACTTCCAAACCAATAGACTTTGATACGGTTTTTAGTAATATCTTATTTTCTTATTATCTTATAATCTATTAATCTATATAATAGAAATACTTATTATAATGCTGAAGAGTTTGTTTATTTGTTTGTTTGTTTGTTTGTTTGTTTGTTTGTTTGTTTGTTTGTTTGAATGCGTTAATCTCTGAAACTACCAGTCGGATTTAAAAAATTCTTTTTGCCTTTGATAGCCTGATTCTAGGGAATATAGCCTATAAGGCTATATACATGAAAACGAACTGTCTGTCTATTCGAGCAAATCGGCTTCGGTCAAAACGGCTTAACCGATTTTGATGAAACTTTACATATATAAAAGGACGTAGTCTTTTGACTACATCTTTTCCATATGTGACATACAGAACTTTTTGTGTGTCTGTCTGTACGTCCATCTGTCTAAACCGATCTTAATGAAACATCACAAGTATGAAAGGAAGGTCGTTAAAACTAACAAATGTTACTTTTTGTCCGTCTGTCTGTCTGTACGTGTATCTGTCTATTTGAGCTAATCTCCAAAACGGCTAAACAGATTTTAAGGAAACTTTGCAGACGGGAAAGAAGGTTGTCAAGAGATTTGACATTAGCTACTTTTTGTCCGTCTGTTTGTCTGTACGTCTATGTCTCTATTCAATTCAATTTTATCTATTCGAGCTAATTTCCAATACGGCTGAACAGATTTTAATGAAACTTTGCAGACGTGAACGAAGGTTGTCAAGAGTGTCATAAGCTACTTTTTTTGTTTGTCTGTCTATCTGTCTGTCGTTTGTCCTCACTGATCTAGCAACGTACAGCCGAAAGTACTAAGTCTAGGAAGCTTAAATTTGGAACATAAGTTTATTTTATAACGTGAGCATTAAGTTAAGAAAGGCTTTTTTAGAAATTTAACTTAAGGATGGGAATGGAGGGACTTAAATAATGATGTGTTTCAGGGTTTTTGGATTTCCACATTTTAAGGGTGGGAAACGGGAGGTGAAAAGTATGGGAGTATCGGTTTTCCTAAAGGAGTGGGGAGAATGAAGATTGAAAGTTTGAATGGGTGTGACCAAAATTGGTTCCAGCAAAAAGTACGTATAAACCATCTCGAACGTTAATAGTACCTATAACAGGAATTTGTAGTCTACGCAAGCGAAGCTGCGGGCGGTCGCTAGTATATTATAAAGCATATTTAAGTGTATAAAAAAAATCAAAATTGTTCTGAAATACATAAAACCCGACTGGACCACCATTCAACTGAGAGAAAAGACAAGCGCGGGTGAACGGCGGGAGTAGCTACGACTCTCACAAGGAAGCCGAATGCCTAGTCTTTCAGTTAGTGACGCTCGTGAGTGCGGAGGTGGGTTTGTCCCTATTTATATTTTTTTGTTTTACTTATTGGCACGCGTTAATTTTAATGAAATTGGTAACATAAAAAAAAATATCAGTTGTCTGGTACCTATAATACAAGCTTTGCTTAGTTTAGGACTAGGTGGCCCTGTGTGGAATGTCCCTGATATTATTATTATTAGAATAGATCAAAATATGCAATGACTGTTTTGTGAACTATATTTAGGTACTATTGGTGACAGCGTGAGCTAAGCCAAACTGCGACTACTGAATGTATGTGTACTCAATAAATAAACTTTTAGTATGAAATAGTGCATGAGAGTGTAAATAGACTTGAGAACTTTATAGTCATAGTTATAGCCTTTGTATATAGTTTATAAGGTCCAATATGTGAGAAATGAATAAATATCGGTTTTTTTTATACTTTTTCTCACTTGAACCTAGTGGATAAATGAAAATAAAGAAAGTTCGCTCTTTTCATAAATAGGTGCTCTCATTAAAGTACTGCCGCCGGGACATGTCTCGTAAGCCAAAAGGGGCTCTGTATTAAGTACTACCCTCTGTAAGTGCTTTGGAAATAAGGGTTTCAATATAGTACTGCTCTCATAGGGTGCCCGGTTTTTGCAGCAAGGGCTCTGATTGGTCAGTTGAAAGGGGCGCGAAGAAATTTTAGTAAACGCGGGAAAACTTAATCTAAGGAATACATAAGGGTTTATTTACAAATCTGGTACAAAAGGGCGAACGATCCGGCGTATTGTTACAAGACTTCAGATCAATGCCTCAAGAGCAAGTACTAACTAGTTGGTGGAAACCATGCCCGAAAAAAAGAGTAAGTGTATTTTAAATTGATCCATAGCAACGACCAGCAACATACTAATGTCGTCCGTCGCGCGACCCTGGCGGGCCCAACGCGTACAGGTGGGTACGTCACATCTAAAATTGCGTTAACCTGCTTTTTATAATTTAAATTATTTACTTCCAAATTTTTCACAAAACTACAAGTACAAAATACTGTTCAGTCTACTAACTTTGTAATTTTGAATAGTTTCCAAAAAGAGTTCTTCTTGGAATGAAACCAGAAAAACAGTCTCTATGTCTATAGCAAGGATGGCCAGATGGGTGATGAAACCGTAAGCGTGGAACCAGGGTATTATAGACATCATTACATTCACATTATGTTTTCGTTTTCCCATGGATACATCCAGATAATACCTGGAAAGTTTAGAAATATAATATAAACTTTGTATTCATTTACACCAGACAAGCTGACGAACATATGGTTATGGTGAATGATTAAAATACTACAATGAAATAAGTGATGGTGCTTGACAAGGACATGGTAATCAATTTATAAAGGAAAGCCATTCCAGACACTCCAAAGCTGTCTACTACTTAACTGCTAGTGAACACTAGAGGGCGTCTACTACAGTTAAATAAATCATATTCAATTAGAAGCAAACTACTCAAGAGAAAAAATATCGTAGGTAACGTTCAATCGTTTCGCTGGATCGCGATTTGCAATATCGTAATACGCAACTCGTCATATTGTACTTAGAATTTTTTTTACTTAAATTACATTAGCACCTTTTCATATGACAGTCTAGAGACTTAATAGACAGTTGCTGATCGGCAACTGGACGCGAATTACGATTTTGATTACTTTGGCCGATCTAAGGTAAACTCATCAATTTTAAGGTTTTTTTTTTGTGCATTCTGCAAGTTAAATTACCAACACACGGGCTGTTTCATATTGAAATAGCTTAATTAAAAGTTATATTTTCTAATATCATTTATTCTTTACAACTTTTCGTTGTATATGAATTATTTGCATTGTATACATTAACAGATTATATCATGTGTGTATCTAATATTTAAACATACATCATCCTTGCTATGTATTTTGTGTTAAATTATTCCCATCCTTTGGTCTACTTTCAAATTATTTTTTTACTATCATTCATATCGATAAAACAGTAGTCGTTAATCTAAGTACTTATTACAGTTTGGAGAATAGCTTCTTCACTTCATCAGCCCATTTTTACCCCACTGCAGGGGCTGAGGCCTCCCCCATGGTGAGGGGGTTTTGGAGCTTAAATCTACCATGCTACTCCACTGCGGGTTGGGGATTGTAACGACTAGGAGAATAGCTTATTAATAACTAATTAATATTTATTAGAAGTAAAATAACATGGAACTAAAAGCATAATGTTTGAACATGCATCAAGTAAAAATGCATATTGAAAATTATTGTTTTAAGAGTGATAACTACAGATATTTATTTTCAATGATTGACCACTGAATTAAAAGTTAAAACCTTTGATTTGAATTTCCACACATTTAGTAATTATTTTTTTCTGTTCAAAACATTGGTTGTGACAATAGCAAAATACCTAATAGTAAGTTACTTACTTAAGGTGAGCTGTCAATGTGAGAAAATTGACATGCGTCAACATCACACCTTTGGGTAAACCTGTTGTACCCGATGAACACATAATGGCTAAAGTATCCTCTGCCCCATTCACATCCACTAATGTAAAATCATCAATGTTCACATTTTCTTTTATAAGATCTTCATACAAGATACTCGGGACCATCTGCATTGGGCCAAACAATATAAGTTTTTCCACATGCGAAAATTCTTGGGCCACATCATGCATGTTCGAAGCAATAAATGGTGATGCAAATATAAATTTTGGCTTTGTTATTTTCAAAACATGAGTCACTTCCCCTATAAAATTAATAGTATTTTGTAGATGTCGATTTTATAAACATGAATTTAAAAAATCATTATATGTGATATTCTTGTAGTGTGTTAGCAAGGTTTGATGTTAAAAGTGGTGCCTGATTACATGTGCCTTTAACATAAAATTACCACTGATGATCAGACCCATACCCATGGCATTATTAACATAAATTTAATTGATGGCATCTATGCACAGATAGAGCCAAACTTTGTGGTCGATTTGAATATAAAGTTGTGTAGTGCCGCAATAGGTAGGTACCGCCGCAAACTCGCCACCTCTTGTTCAGAGTGGACAAGTTTGGCTCAATCTGTATATCAGTAGTTAAATAGTTACCAGGTGTATATGTAATATTTATAGTAGTCAACACTCCTCCAGCATACATGACGGCGAGTGATGTCACCGTGAACTCAAAACGGTTTTCGCTGGCCAATGTGACAACATCACCTTTTTTTAGCCCCAAACGTTGTAAAGCAACCGCTAAATTCACACTTCTTTGTAAAATATCTTTGTAAGTAACCTTTTCTCCTGTTTGTCCACATATCTGAAATTGTTATTAGTTCTTCATGATTTTTAAAAGTAAAAGAATGACATATTTCATTTATATTTTATCAGAAATAACAAATATCTAAAGAGAAATCAATAAAATGAAATAATCATCGACTCCTTGTACAAATACAAATGTTTTATGAAAACTGTTGACAAAGAAAAAACTTAGGAAACTTTGGAAAATATTTACAAACATTTGAGTATCACTAAAACTTCCGAAAATTTGCCATGTTTTGCAAAAACACTCGAAAATTCTAACAAAGTTTTTTATAAAGTAGGTACTTGTCATTTTATTAGTTTCTGTTTAGACCAGTACATTTAGAGGGTTTCAAAGCCCAAATAAATCCGAGTTTAAAATCAGATTAAGAAAAGCTGTAAATACCTAACAACTAAGATAAATAATATTCAAATAGGCCATTTCTATTTTTATTATGTATGGTTAGTTTAGTAAGTGTGTAGGTACCTACCTGAGCAATTTTATTTCCGCCTTTTTTCAATTGATCAAATAAATATTGACCGTAAGAAAGGTGAGCAGGAATCGACTGCTCCAGTGGTCCAGACACTATGTTATTATGTATTGAGACAGCCATGGGAATTGCTTGAGTATTATTAGGTAAACTTTGCCGGCTTTATCCATGAACATATGAACATCAACCAACGTGACCTCCTAGTGTTAAAAAGATAAACGCTATCACTCCAATACTTTGATAAACGTTAATCGTAATTTAATAATCCGGAATTATTTACGTAAGAGTAGGTACTTAACGTAATACATTTCATGAAGTAATCTAATCAAATATTATCTAAAGCAATCACTTTGGATATTAGAATGGTAGGTTGCATTCATTTACGCTAAATAAAATATACCTATAGACCCTGTTTCAATTAATCCACCCTTTTATACCATACTCCACAAATTGTAAAAATAAAAGTAAATGCATTATTTATGTATTACTTCTTCTTAGCTAATGGCACAGAGGAGGAGGATGTGGGTGGAGGAAATACTGGGAAATAAATAAATACCATACCATATGACACCATGGGGTGACCATGAATGACCATTACTCTATGACCATGACCATTGACCATGGGGTATGGAGTGATGGAGTATTTGATTTGAATGAATGTGATTTCATGTGATTCAATTCCATGGAACTAATATGTACTACGTACAACTGGAATGAGCTCTACGAAGAAATTTCGAGGTCCTAGAAATTTGACCTTGAAAACGAATTAAAAAGATAAAAGTAACAAGGACGTTAGTGGGTGCCATATTGTCTCATTCTGATTAGGGTGACAAAGTTACGTAGGATAAATAAGACCATAACAGGAACTTTTTAATTTTCGACTAACATCGAACAAAACTCTCTAAGCCTATCTTAACCCGTGACACTGAAGTAAACTTTTTTTACATGAGTATAAAGATTTCTGTATGTCCGTGTTAATAACCTATTCGTAATTTAGTAAATTAGAACCTTTAATTCGAACATTTGTCAAAATTGGTTTAGCAGATTTCAAATTAAAACGCTACAAACATACATCAGTATAATAATGGAGTAAAAAAACATACATGAATGATGGGAATCAATTTACATTCATTATTAACAAATAATTTTAATATTTATAAGGGATCATAAAACACGAACGTAAGCACTGAAAATGAGGTCTCGCGTGGCCACCGCGTAGTACAACTTGCGATAGCATCAAAAATACTGGTTGGATTTGTACGAAATACTGTTAAATCATCAAATTTACAAAAAATAAAATAAACGGCAGTATCCCGACTCCTATCCACCTCGATAGAAAAGTAGAAGCAATCAAACAGAACTTCAAGAGAGCTAGTCACTAAAAGCTGGCAACCCGCAGAAAATATGATCAATCGACGGAGGCTTCTCACCTAAGAAATAAATTGTGAAGCAGTTAAGTAACTCTAAAAATCAAAGCTTCAAATATCGATATCTCAATCACCTTAGTAAATTAGCTGCATGCTCCCTTTATGTATAATACCCTTTTGAAAACAAATCTCCTATTGATTACAGAAATAAAGCTACCTAGAATGTGATTCATAATTGGATGGCTGACCGCCTTTATTTACAAAATAGTTAAATCCCACAGAAGTAAAGATCCAAGCGCGACAAGTTGCGTAGGTACTTTTGCACGCCGAAGCCCTCAGAACCATCACTCAAAAATAGCCGTTGAAACGATCCCAATGAGCCTAAACACGTTATTAAAAAGGTCAAGGATTCTATAGATGTATATGTTTGAAATATATTTCTCATATATATTGTCGCACTTCACCGCCTTGAGCGCACGTGGGAACTTGAAAACATAAGTTCGTACAGGCAACCAAGCTCCTTTCTTTCCCGAAAAAAACCCAACAATCTCAAAAATTCCCAATCATTCGGCGGATAAAATGGATTTAAAAGACTCTAGGTACCGAAACATTATTTCTAGGGCCGAAATGTCTCAAAATTCAACGTTGGTGCGAGACCTAAGGATCTCTAATATTAATATGATGGCCTCCTTCCTTTCGATTGGCACCAGAGATTCGGACAGATTCAATACCCCATCGAAATCACACACACAAGTCTCACAAATGCATATATGACGTCAAATTCATTACCCGTATGGTGTCAGATCTGTAACTAGAATGACGTCAGATATTATAACTAAATTATTTTCGTACTTTAACGAAAAACGTTTCTCTTTAAAACAATACATAGGTTTCCATCTTTCATATTCATTGAAATATCTGGCAACCTATTATTTCGGCCACAACATAGGCAAAATCGGGCAAAAGGCAACTACCAAAGTATTATTATTAACTAATCTAAACATTATGGACACCTTAGTATTATGACGTCAAAAACTTCAACTTTGACAAATGTCAAAATTCCCCAAATTCTCGTTTCAGTTGCCAGCATAAAACCATAAATTAAGACTTTCGTTTTAAATATTAATAAAAATTTTAACAAATATGAAATATTATGGTATATTACAAGCTTTAAAAATACTATTATCATCCGCATACCAAGATATATTAAAAACCAGAAGTCACAAAAAATAGAGTGTAAAATAGTGTATTATTCCTATAAATATATATTAATAATTTTATGTACCAATTTTCGATGTGCTACCATACTTAGCCACGCAAGCACTTGCATTTTTTGACGCTAGTGTTTTCGTCTACCTTTATAACTTCTTAAAATAAGGCCGAATCTTACTTTCTAGGGTAGCTAATCTGATAATCATTAAATGAAAAGGGCACATGCTCAAGTCAGGGTTTTCGACCGTTTTTAAAATTTTATTTTTCAAACTTGTAGACAATCTACCAGTCTCGGAAGGTTTTTTTATTTTTCGATATTAATTCTTCCGTTTTTGAAACAATCAACTTTTTGTCCGAAAAATAGGGAAATTTCGACTTTTTCACCGTTTTCGATTTTCCGATAAAGTTTACTTTAGTATCTTACAATGCTCCGAAAGCTCTTGATTTTTTTGCCATCACTGTCTTTTGTCTATCATCATAAATATTGGAAATATAGGCAAATTTATTAGACTCCTACACGAAAACGATCTAATAAACATATTCATTGTTACAAAAAGTTTTTATAAAAATAATGATTAAGTATGAGTCATCGTTTATTCTGACAAGCGGAAATATGTACTATGTATTTATGTAATATATAATATGTATGTAATATGTATTTATGTATTTGATATTGTGAACAAGATGAAAATAAATCAAAGTTACCAGCCGATTTTGTTATCTTTTATTGTAATAATTACTGTACTTACTCGAGATTGAACAAAATCTGTACCTACGTTATGGAGAAAAATTGACCTCATTTTCGGTTTCAACACACTAAAAAACATTAACAGTAGATGATATTATCAAATCAAAATTCGAAAAAAAAAATTTTGTAGACCTGCGTTATATTAATATTTTGCTAATAGCTTGTCATCCTGCGTTGATGCTTTTTAGGTACGTTTCTTTTTCATTTATTATTAATTCTTGCTTAGTCAAGGGCTACTATAACTTTGCGTTAACGGATACCCAAATAAAGCTAAATTGCGGTACCTAAATAATGTTTAAAAAGAAAAGAAAATAGATAGAAATAAAACTGCAAAAGAAAACAGAAATAAAGTTGTTTAGTAAAAACTCCGCAAAAACAAAGAATCGACTTTTTTGATTTGCTACAGCTTTAAATTAAAGGAACTGATTTCGATAATTCTTTCACAGTATCTACCCTAAGTTATAACATAGTGACTAAACACAAAAATTATCAAAATCGATTCAGAACTTTCAGAAATATTAACGGCCAAACGTGTATAAAGTCCTATTGAATTAAGTCAAAATATTTTAAAAAGTGATATTAGAACGCGATGTGAGCAATCATGGCATTGCTTCGCAATGCTATTATGTAACCTTTATAGGCAGTGGCCTAATTAGTGAATTACCTACCCTAAAAAAAAGTGTTCATCAATAGTCGAGCAATAGATGACCCCCATAATAAAAACGAGAAATGTGAAGAGGAAAAAATATGCGTCTCTGACTTCACCTCCGCTCGGCGACTGTGTACAACCAGCGACGTGAAATAGCAGCTCGGATATGGAATGGCCATAGTGGCGTATTAGACCAGCTGATTTCGATAATTCTTCCACTGTATCTACCCTATGTTGAAAAATAGTGACCAAATAAAAAATCATCAAAATGGATTCAGAACTTTCAGAAGAAGTGATATTAGAACGCGATGTGAGATCATGCATTGCGAAGCAATGCCATTACCTAACTTTTGTAGGCTACTAATTACCTACCATAAGAAAAATGTTCAACAGTCGAGCAATGGATGACCCCCATAATAAAAAACGAGAAATATGAAGAGGAAAACATAATGCATCAGCGGAAATTATAGATCCCGTATCGTAATTATCATGACGCATAGTTTTTTATTCCTCGGTTCCCTCATAATAAAATCTAAATTCACCATAGTACTTTTCCCAGTGTAGTGGTATATTTTATGCTAGCCACACAGAAGTGGTGTAGAAAGAGATAGTTAGGCACCCGGTTACTTCCCTTTCGCACTTTTTTTTTAATCACTAGTTTACGTATGACCACGCTAATGTTAGAGAGAGCTCCTTCCAGTTGTACGTAGTACATAAGAGTTCCATGTTCAATTCAATGTGATTTGAATTTGATTTTTTTTTGGCATCAAGTGGATGACGTATTTGCCACAGACAAGAAAACGGGAAACGTTAAGGTTTTAAGCTCTCATCGAGGTTAAGCAATGCCATGCGCGTGGTAGGTATGCGCTGTCAAATGCCTACTTGTACGGAACCCTTGGGGGTGAGTCCGACTCGCACTTGCCCAGTTTTTTATTTAGTTTCATCTATCCCTATGCTTTTAGTTTATGACGGTATTACTTGCCAACATTGTTCTAAGTCAACAGAAAGTACCTACCTACCCTATAAATTTCGATTCCTTTGAGAATATCGAAAAATCTTTGGTCGAAATATAGGTACGTTTTTTTGCGGCATAAACGGCCGTATCTTTTTTCGTTAATTTAGAAGTTTCATTTTTTCACAGCTTCAAGGGATTGTAGACCTGAGTATATGGTTTCAATTTCAACCCAATACCTTCACACATTCCGATCAATTCCGATAAAGGGTCTTGATAGACCAGACAGACGGACGGAGCGAGGGACGGACGGACAGCGATGCACATCTTATAAGGGTCCCGTTTTTTTCTATTGAGATACGGAACCCTAAAAACCAGATCTTACATAATTAGGCAGGTAGATACTTTCTTGAAAAGTTTAACACCTTTTATTTCAGCACTAACCACTGCCTTCTATGCAACATTGCCAAATCTAATAGCACGCGCGGCTTGTAACTATAGAAAGCATCTTGGGCTCTCATAATTTTGCCGTTAAAAAATGTTTTTATTTCATTTTTTTTACTTATTCGTTTGTTCGTCGTTTGTTCTTGATTGTTCGATCAAATTCATTGTTTCTTCGTTCTTAAATTTTTTATAAATTATTTTTAGGTTGTCAAGATATTTGACATTAGCTACTTTTTGTCCGTCTGTTTGTCTGTACGTCTATTCAATTCAATTTTATCTATTCGAGCTAATTTCCAATACGGCTGAACAGATTTTAATGAAACTTTGCAGACGTGAAAGAAGGTTGTCAAGAGTGTCATAAGCTACTTTTTGTGTTTGTCTGTCTGTCTATCTGTCTGTCGTTTGTCCTCACTGATTTAGCAACGTACAGCCGAAAGTACTAAGTCTAGGAAGCTTAAATTTGGAACATAAGTTTATTTTATAACGTGAGCATTATAAAGTTAAGAAAGGCTTTTTTAGAAATTTCAAACTTAAGGATAGGAAAGGAGGGACTTAAATAATGACGTGTTTCAGGGTTTTTAGATTTTCACATTTTAAGAATGGGAAACGGGAGATGAAAAATTGTATCGGTTTTTTAAAGGGGAATGAAGATTGAAAGTTTGAATGGGTGTGACCAAAATTGGTTCCAGTAAAAAGTACGTATAAACCATCTCGAACGTTAATAGTACCTATAACAGGAATTTGTAGTCTACGCAAGCGAAGCTGCGGGCGGTCGCTAGTTATCTATAATTTCATATTTAGTTAGATATTTAAATCCCATATTTTCAATTATTAAATCATGACATCTTGTCAGCTGACGAAGTAAATCTGATTAGTCGGACTACATGTGACAGATGTTACAAGCCGTAATGTCGTATCGTATTGGTCATTGGTCGCATTAACTGTCACATGTAGTCCGATTTACTTCGTCAGCTGACAAGATGCTGATAGCCGGCTCTCTTAAGTTGGCGGTCAAAAAATGTTTTTTTTTTTTTTTTACTTATTCGTTTGTCCGTCGTTTATGTTTTTGATTGTTCGATCAAATTCATTGTTTGTTCGTTCTTAAATTTTTTATAAACAATATTTAAAAAGCTTTCATAAGTTGGCACCCAAAAGAATTTCTTTTTTAATACTTTTTTCTAATTCGTTTGTCCGTCGTTTGTTCTTGATTGTTCCATCAAATTCATTGTTTGTTCGAGGAAAATAGAAATAAGAGTAGGTCGCGGGCAGGTGCGAGTATCATATGATACTCGCACCTGCCCGCGACCACGTAATAGAATGAATGTTTATTATATCATGAATAAATCTCATTTCAGTTAGTGTTGTTATGGTTTTGTGCATTTATCAGAGGCTACCTATATCTTACAAGCTAATTTTATTTTATAATGTTTAATGTCAGTAGCACATAAACCATGAAATGATTATTTTTTTATGTAGGATAAATAAAAACTAAAAAAAAATTTGTACCTAAATGTTAATATTTCCGGAATTGCTTCCGTGACGTATATGACTAGGTATATTACGAGTTATTTGGCATATGTTTTATAAAAATCATTCAGCCGCTTTCTACCTGCAGGAGCCCAAACTTGGTATGTTTTGAAAATATATTTCGGTTTTATTTCAAAAAAACTAGCCGCAATGTAATGATATAGTATATATTTGGAATCAGCTCATGAAGCCCTTTCATTTGATACCCTACACGATAGATATTAAAAAAAAATTTCAAATTCCGAATGAAAAAAAGATGTTATAACCCCCCACACGAAATTTTGAGATGACTCCGCTTTTTAACCCCCGACGAAAAAAGAGGGGTGTTATAAGTTTGACGTGTGTGTGTATTTGTGTATCTGTCCGTGGCATCGTAGCTCCCAAACGGATGAACCGATTTGGTTGCGGATTTTTTTATGTGAAAGGTGAATTAGTCGGGAATGTTCTTAGCTATGTTTGATGAAAATCAGTCAAAGATGGCCGCCGCCACGAAATGGTGGACATCACATTTTTTCACTACTCCATCAATATGGGTATCAAATGAAAGGACTTGACTAGTAGAATACTATACACTATGACTAATTTTAAATCCAAGATGGCCGCCGCTGCAAAATGGCGAATTACATTTTTTTCACAAATCCCTCAATATGAGTAGCAAATGAAAAGGCTTGACTAGTAGCATAATGTACACTATAATGAAAGGGAATTATTTATATTAACTAACGAAATAAAAGCTAAAAACTTGAAAATTATTTTTTTGTCTGATTATGTATGCATTGGTTTAACTAAATAAAAGTTTAAAAATTTTGAAATAAGAATTAAATTTAAAATTAAAAAAATCCTCAATCCCCGACACAAAAAAAACTAACCTTTAAAAAGTGTAAAATATTACAAGTTTGTTCATTGGCTAATGATTTTTGATCCTTAAAAGCGTCGGGGACCGCTAAGTAAACTTAAAATACCTAGTAATTAGCGGTCCCCGACTTTTTTAAGGATCAAAAATCACTAGACAATGAACAAACTTGTATTATTTCACACTTTTTAAAGGTTAGTTTCTTTGTGTCGGGGGTTTTTAAAATTTTTAAATACATACCTAGGTACTAATGACTAACACGGGCCCAAGAACATCGCTTAGTCACAAATAGCCGTATTCTTCATTTTTATGTCGTGTAAGTATAGTTCTTATCTTTTATGGCGGATGCGAACTTAGGCACAAGTCGCGTCGCAGTAACAAGTTTTAGGTGTAGCGGCACGCAGTGGAGTGAGGGGTATATGATTTTACACGCGCAAGCACACTTATAGCGTTGTATTCCGATCCTCCATAAAGTTTGAGGCGAACTATACGCACGCAACTAATACCTGAGGCACCCTAGATTTATTATATTAAGTTTTTCTTACCTACAACAATAAACCTATATTGTAGCGGTTACGATATCTTTAAATGTACGTTTCAGCTTTATAATACCATATTAAATTGTGTCTGAATCAAACAGATGTACAAACATACGTACAGAGAGACGGATGGACATGGGGAATTCACAAGGGTTCCTCATCACAATCATTCCAGCTTCAGCATTATAACTTCGCTCATGCGTTTGTCGTCTTGTCCCGTATTGCATAGGTTGTCGTACAAGTCGTGGAGTAAATAAAGCGACCATTTTCGGTAGAAACCACGGCGATTTAAGTTATATAGGTATATTAAATAATACTATATATTGTTTAATAATTTTATTATTAAATAATTTTGAAAACTCAATATAATACGATACGGTAAGATACTCGAGAAACCAAGACCGATCACTTGTATATTTATTTTACAAAGATAGTTGTCATTGCTAAAATACTCGTATCGAGCGCTCACATTCGGTTTCGCATACCTACAACAATAACAAATACGAGTTTTATAGAAATCGTTCGATAATTTCTCAAATTATCGTACCTATGCGATTTCGATATTTCGACACGCTGAATTTATTTATTTATTTAATGTGGGAAAACCAACAGCTGTTAAGATACAATATTAATTGAAAATAAAATTAAAATTTAGCCTATTACAGGTTTCCACTTATATATAACTTTTTACACTTAGGAAATACGAACTACTTACTTAAATTTCTGAATTAAGGAATGGTTCGCGTACGATAAATATTAGAGTAGGTAGGGTATAAGCGATTTTTAAAAACACGATTTTTTTGCAATCGTACAATAATCTCTCAAATTATCGTATTCTAAACGTTTGATTAATTTTAGAAGTCGATAACTATTAAACCGAAGTTCGCCCGACACGTTCATCGGATAAAAACGCGCCAATTTAAACCGAAGTTCGGCCGAATTTCGGTTTCGGCAAATGTTTAAACCGAACATTCGGCCGAGGCCGAACTTCGGCAGAACCCACATTCGGTGCATCTCTACTTGTCAGTATTTATTTATGATGAGGAAGCTATAATTCAAATTTTCGAGTTCCTTTAAAAAAATGATACATACAAATGTTTACTCCTCGTTTCTCTCCCTTGAAATGTAGAAATTCAAAAATTCTGAATACGACATCAGTTATTTGTAATATGTACAATTTAAAATTTCTAATACTCGTCATTACTTATAACGAGTAGCTGTAAATCCAATTTTCAAGTTTTACCTTTAAAAAAACACGTAGGTAGGTATTCTCATAAAAATTTTTACCTCTTGTTTCTCCCTTTTAAACGTAGAAATCCAAAAACCCTGAAACACATTATTATTTATTTATGTTCAGTAGATGTAGTACCTAATTCAAATTTTTAAGTTTCTAACCTCAAAGGGCAAATACTTTCATACTACGCTCCCCCCTCCATCAACCCCTGAAACTCATATGTATAGGTATATGGTCTTTCATTTGCGCAATCACATGTCATGTTCTTACTATATACCACTTTTTATCAAAATCCATCAAGTCGTTCTTAAATTACAAAAAGACATATATATAGACAGACTAAAAGTTGCGAAACAGATGAAAAGCAATCAAAAACGTAAAGGAGGTGGTCAAAAGTGGCATACGTTTGACCACCTCCTTTATATTTTTGATTGCTTTTCATATGTATGAAGTTTTATTATAATCTGCTCAGCCATTTTGGAGATTACCTTGAACAGACAGAGGTTAAGAAAAAGTGTCTCGCGAACGCCTATTCAAGCAATGATGACTTCACTAAAAACACGAGCCTTTTCTTGGTGTTTGGAACATTTGACATTTCACACGACACATCTCGAAATTTGAAATCCTTGTTACGCTCAGAATTCCATTCTACAATTCCTCGCTTACTCTGGATTCAAAATAAGTTCTCGTTAAAAAGATCAGCTATCAAAACTGTTTGTCGTAGTGGTTAATTGATGTTTTTAAAATTAGGTGGGGTGGGCCCCGCAATGTTTTACATCCAGGGCCCGATGCAGCTCTCGCCGGGCCTGTTCATGTTATGAACAAAACAAAATATTTGTCTAATTTTGGCCGCACATTTTTTTTCTTTAGCTTTTTATGACTTTAGAGTATCAATGTCAAAATGCAGCTATTCAATGTGTAACATTTATACGTAGGAGTCCCTAAAATATTTCTACTACTTCTCAAGATATAAGCCAGACAAACAAGTCGTTCCACCAAAATTAGTTTCTGTGCCCCACTAAATTAGAAATTTGCTTTTTCTTTTGTTATTATCTTAGATAGTACTTACGTTCTAGAATTAATTTTGTTTCTTCTTTGCAGTACTTATTCTTCTTTGACCATAAGTCATTTCACTCATTGGTATTTTTTTTGTGATGAATGAAATTACATGTCTCACACGGACGTTATAGTATATATACATAGTGGCGTGCACAACTGAAACTCGGAGCAGTTCCCCGTGGTCCCATTGAGTTGTTAAGGTAGTGAGTTGACCTATTAACGGGTCCACGGGGATTTTTTTCCCCGTGGTCCCATTACCTAGTGATGGAATTAAAATCTTATTTTTATCGAAAGTAATTATATCATAGTATTAATTTAATCGTTATGAACAACAGCAGAAATAATAGAGTCAAAGGAATTAATATACTTAAGGTTTCGGCTTCAATATGGAGCTGTGACTATATGTATATATATATAACATCGTATATTTACTTATTTAAGTTGCGTAAATTATGCAGTGTAATAATAAGATTAATTCAAGTAGCTTAGGATCAAGGCATTTCTGGGAAAAAGGCAAAGTGCCCTTGTTGATCATGACAATGGAATGGAGAAGTGGGAATCAAATGGAAATTCACCCCACCTATCGCCCCACATTTGGGTGGAGCATGGCAACGGCTGGTGCGGTCGGTGAAGGCAGCACTGGAGGTTACTTTGAGAGAAAGGTACCCCAGGGAAGAAGTGCCTCTATAGGTAGAAATAAGGTCTTAGGAAGTTGTATTTCTATTTATTTTTAAATATTCGTAAGGGCGCTGCATCTTAACGCATCCTCATATCCGTAGCTTTCGACCGCAACCGCAAGTACATGTATATCTTAGATGTTAGCAACTCGTACCAATTTTTCTGCACGAGCCCCCATCCCCCGTACTGTATTATCTACAAGCAGAATAGTTGTAGAAGTATAGTCTTATAAACGTATATGCCTACTTACAGTCCTTCGATGAGCGACATTTCCGATATTGATTATTATAATTCACTTACAGTAAGAAAGATTAAGGAATTGCATGACTTTTCATAATATTAGACGAAATATCAATACCCTCGGGAACCTGATGATCGCGTATGAACTTGGTTGATCAGTCAATCTACTTAGGAACTACAATCGATTGTAAGTACCTACCGAACAGATTTTATAGAAACGTTTGTCTGGGCTTCTTCTCTAGCATATTTATATATATAGGTACCATAATAAATACTTATCTATTTAAGTGACTAGAGAACGCTCGCGACTTCGTTTACGTGGTTTTCGTAATTTCTGCAGTTTTTCTAGTTTACGCAGGAATCTTCAATATTTACAGAATAAAAAGTATCCTATAATATTTTCTAAAATGCTTTCTACCTGCCAGTGAAAGTCTTGTTTTAAAACGGTTCAGAATTTTAACATGAAAAGTAAAAATATAGGGAAAATTCGAAAATTGTTGAAATAAAAACTACATGTACTATGGACAGTTCTTTCAACAAAACATTTTTAATCCTGTATTGACTTTTAGATTTACCTATCTATACTTTTTTTTCTCAAAGTAATTAAAATATTCTCTCAATTTGTCTACAAACCCTCAAGATCGAGAGATTTCTGTATCT
This sequence comes from Luffia ferchaultella, assembly GCA_949709985.1. Taxonomy (NCBI): domain Eukaryota; kingdom Metazoa; phylum Arthropoda; class Insecta; order Lepidoptera; family Psychidae; genus Luffia; species Luffia ferchaultella. The sequence goes on along the minus strand of OX453256.1, from coordinate 12,669,474 downwards.
AACCTCTTGACTTACCCTAGGATAAGCTTCACTGTTCATACAACTGTACAAACTGTGTTGGATTTTAAAGATTTTTTTTCGAATTCTTGTTTAGTTAGTTTGTGTCATAAAAGAAAAAGAATTACCCTATAAAGAATTGTCAAATTTCATCAAAATCCACCCACCTAGCAATGTGAGTTGTATACACAAGCTATGCTGTTGAGTGTTGTAAGGGATGGTACCGTGGCACTCTTATTGCCTCTATTTTTGACTGTACAAATGTTTCATTAGACACAGTTTCGTTAGATACGTAAATAAGAAAAATTTCTTTTTAAGCTGCGCTTTACAGTCGCTGCTGACAGTTCGATGGTGCTGACCGCAGGCGAAGGGCGCGATATATTTTTGGCTCGGCAGCAGTTATTTTTGCATTTCCGCCTAATAAATCTGAATGAATCGGAATAGCGATTCTAGTTACTCGTTTTCATGGACATGAAACTTATAGGTAGTAGCGGTCGTAAATTGTGACGTAGCCGAGCGACGGAGGCGGCCCTAGCGGGTGCACTCTGCCGCTGGCCGCAGTCGGAAGCCACGTCCGGTCCGCCGGACACGCCGCGACCGCGACCGCGCCCGCGCCCCCAGCGGCGACGGGATGTCGGTGTGCGGCCAGCCGGAGGAAGAGAGCGGGTCGGAGGGTGGCGCGGGGCCGAACCAGCCTAACGCGAGGGACCTGTACGCGGTAAAGGGAGCAGGATCCGATGGCAAGGCGGTGCGCGTGCTGACGGTGGCGGCGTACCTGCTCTCGGTGTCGCTGGCTGCAATCCTGCTTTCTGTGTATTACGTGTGCGTGTGGAAACCGCCCGACCTGTCTCAACACAATAATGGCACGAAAACGGGTCAGCCGCTGGCTCAACTTGCCGCCGAACTTCGCCCGCACCTCGTCAACACCGGTGAGAGGATACCGACGAGTCTCATTCCTTCGTGATCACGTCCTTTCTTTCATTCGGTCACAAGTACCATCGCAACATTAACAAAACATAACACACAATTTTTGACGAAAATCAAAATGTCCTGGCATCACACAAAAATCTATTTCATCAAAGGTTTCTGACCTAGGAAAGGAAAATTAATATTTTTTACTTAAATTTACTTATACCTGAATGCAACAGGTAGTATTCGTGTGTTACATTTTGAGGCTTTATCAAAGGCATATTATTGTTTCGTTTCACTATTATGTGGGATATTGATCCTACAAGTGTTTTGTGGTTCGAGGTACAAAATTTTAAATCAAAACTTATCAAGGTGCCCAGAAAATGTCTTAATCTTCGCAATCTTAATAAAAATCTGAGACTTTCCTTCGCTTCGAAAAAAAAAACATTCATAAAATTTACTAGTTTAAACATTTTCATAAAAAAGTCTGTTTTTGCATGCGGACCAAATAATAATGAATTCCCTGATAACGTACTGAGTTTACCGAAAATCATAGACATAAAGCCGAAAATTAACTTTTCACGAACAAACTTCATTCCTCCTATCTAGATTAAATAAAATATAGACAGGTGGGCCCGGGGGCAAGAACGCTACATAAAACCGCTGTAGGTATATTTATAGTCTCCACTGTCCAATATAAAAGTAGAAAATTCAAAATATTTTTTACCTAAGCTTATAAAAATTGCTGATATATATTATTACAATTAAATAATAAATTAAAAATACACATTGCACTTTTATAAATTCAATAAGTTCAAATTATTACAATAACAAAAATAAAAAATGATTTCAAAAATTTATTTATTTTATACTTTTTAGTTTAAGTTTTTGAAATCACCTTCTATTTTTTTTCATTTCTTAAATTTTTAAATTTTTATTCTATTCTATTCAATTTTATTGCGTCCCACAGTTTTTAGCATACATTTACCTTACGTAGGAAATAGACATGCTATATCATTATTGTGGACCCTGTCAAAGAGAGAACAGCAAACGAAAAAAAAAAAATGGACAAAAGAGAGGATGCCATAAATCTCTTAAATATATTAGGAACCTTTTTAGTTATAAGTCACTGCAATTTACTTGTATTTAGTGAAAATAGGGCATCTTTATAAACGCGCTGCTCAAATGAGAGCACCGTTTGAAGAAGACTGTCGACAAGTCGCAGTGTTATCCCTTAGCTCCTAAATCAAATCAAATATTTTTATTTCGTAGTTATGTAATATAATTTTGAAATACGTCACAAGAGTGAATTTTATTACTTTGTGGAAGAACGTCACCACAAAGGCACATTCAAAAAGTGCTGGTTCCTCTCAGAAGAATACGCAGGAAACTGAGGGACGCTTTTTACAAAATTATAAACACTTTTTTAACAATAAGTGCATAAAGATTAATATTATTGAAACAAACCGATATGGGAAAGGTTTATACCCATGGAATTTTATCATCTAAATAATACGATATTAAGCTTTTGCATAAAGCTTTCGTTTTATTGTGATTTTGAATGTCAACTGGGATCACATTGTAAAAGCTGACATGGTTAGCAAGTTTATGTTTGTTTCTTGCATTAATATTATGCCGATCACATTTTTTTTAATAATACAATATTTTTTTTACGTTCATATGTTTTTTTTCAAATATATATTGAGACGGCAATGTCATATTAATCATATTAATTTCCTTAAACTTGTCTCTAAGTGATACTTTAGGTCCTAGTTTATAAATTGCTCGAACAGCTCGCTTCTGCGACACTAGATTGTATTAACATTGGCAGCGTGTCCCCACAGCAAATGCCATAAGTCATTAAACTAAGGAACCCACTGAAACATACCAATCTCGCGGTTTCTATGTCCGAAAGGAAACGAATCCTTTTTACAACGTAAGCTGCAGAACTGAGCCTTCTCGGAAAGTTAGTGACTAATTGTTTAGGAGTGCTGTAGCTTCCATCATCAGCTTAGCCTATAGCAGTATGAGATAATGACTCCAAAACGCAGAAACTTTAATAACTAAAAAATAGAGTTAAAACACACTTTAGAGTATCCCTCGATTCCCTGGGATTCCGTTATTAGAACCTGACTTGGTGACAATGAGATCGCTTCGGGAGTATACTCTTTCAAACGAAAAAAAGAATTTTCCAAATCCGTTCACAACATATTGATGAAAGTAGCGTTGAACATATTTAAAAAAAAAAGTATAATAGGTACCTACAGACGAACATAGAACTACTCTTTTTTGAAGTCACTTAAAAATTTACAGGTCTATCTCTCCTCCAAGTAAATCACTCACGTGATTTAGTTTCCAAGAAAAATCTATAAGCCAAAATGAACCGTTTGAACTCGTACATTCAGAACAATTTACAGTTGATGCGGTGCCTCCTCGTGATTTAATAGTTTTGTGTATGCCTAAGGCCCGAGTTTTTGCTAACGTTACACTAAACTTATTTTCCGTCTCGCCATCTCTGAGATAACTAACGGTCAAAATATATCTTTCGAGCTGAAAAAATCTGCACAGGTATAAATACATAATACTATGTGAGATAAGATGAGATGAACAAAAAAAAAACTAGAAAAAATTACACGAAGAGCCACGAAAGTGATTTCACAGGAACTTTGTTATTAAAAGGTCTTTTTTGGAAATCACTTTGAAATTACGAAACAGTAATAGAAAGTAGAAATATTCGTTGATAATTGAACAAAAAAAAATGTTAGTATTTGAAATATTTTATGAGTTTGGAGTATTTCTGTTCGTATTTCCAATTTTCAGACTGGCGCAATTGTATTTGAGAGTGCGTATTAAGTTAAAAGACCTTTTCGGTCTTTTATATTCTTTTAGCATGGCGTATATACGAGCTATGTTTTATAACGTTGTGTGATTCTTTTCAATAACTTAATGAAATAAATCAAATTTATCTGAGAGCCTACAAGTCAGATCCTCCCTCGTATAAAACACTCAACACCCTCATAATAGGTGAAACTTCAAAGAAATAATAAAACCGTTGGTAGGTATATATATATTTGTTGCAAAAAATCTCATGGCTTAGGACCTCATGAACGACCATAAAACTTGGCGCATTTTTACCCGGCTGCGGGGGTAATGTTTTCGAGTGCAGCTGTGACACATGTATGTCTTTGGCACGCTCTATAGCCCGGCTTGATGGATAAAAAATTCATGAGGTGTTAGATTTGTCTTAATTGTGGGGGTGACATAGGGTATATAATATTAAAATATGGCGTCTGTGAATCACGTCTGGAGGGGGAAAATTTTGATTTTTTTAAAAATTATTATGGGTATCTACCGATGATTAGTAAATAACCAATTCTAAATATATATATATATATATATATCACTTTATGCTACCATTTTGATTCAAGTTCAAAAACGAAGCACGACACTGTATCGGTCAATTGTAGAATTAGCTTACAATATCTTTATAATGAGCCGAGTACACTAAAGAACTTTAGTTAAAGACCTTAATGACAAAGTTCCTGTGAAGTCGTTTAAAAAAAACAGTTATTTAAAAAATAGGAAACCCAACTGCGTAAAAATAACTACATAACTGAAAAGTTAAATACAAGCTGTATATGTAATCTATGGAATGTGAATAAAATGTAGTCATATATGACTTAAATGTGATATAAGATGCTGCACGCAGGGCAATAAAAAATTAGAAAACATATTTGTTGTAAAAATTAGATTATCATTAAAGACTACCACCAAACAAATTTTGATATCACATACACAGTTTGTCCACGCGTGCAATAAGTAGGTACCTTATGACATGCCTTCTCTTTTAGTTAATTTATTTTTACTTAGTCGGGTTTTTAAATATTTTATAATTAATATAATATATAATAAAATATATATTATTTGCATTAATTAAACTGAATAATAATAGACTTGAAAAAGTAAGAAAATAGTAACTCAGCTTAGTGATAAAATGCTCTCTTCGAATTATCTACATAAATTACATAATTATGTCTTGGTACACCATTTTATTACAAATTACCGCCTGTCGCCTGTCGTTTTCATGTCGTCTTTTCGTTTTAAGGTCTCTAGAAAGATTGATCTTCTTGACTACATAATCTTGCTGTACCTAAACGTGCTTTATATAATATAGTGCTTTAAATGAATTTGTCATTCTTAGGGTTCCGAATCTCCGAACCGAAACCGAAAAAAAGGAAACCTTAAAGAATCACTTTGTTGTTCGTTCGTCTATCCGCCTGTCACGACCTTTTTCTCCAGCAAGGAGTACAAGTATGAAGATTCTTTGGAAATGTAAAAAATTCAAGCGTTTAAGGACAGTCTTTATCTCCGCGGCTTCAAATTGGTATCGCTATCTCCACTTCAATCCCTCTTCCCCGACCTGTTCCTGAGTGACAGATGACAAAAGCAAATTCCCAAAAATACCTATAAAATATAAATTACCCATCTAAACAGCTTGCGGACCGTGACTGTATTTACCCCTGGAATGTGTATGGATTGGAACCAAAATTTGCAGGGTCATTATGAAAGGATGTTTCTAGGGCGGTACGTTTTTTTTTTAATTCGCATTGATATTGAATTTACGGCTCATTATTTAAAAAAAAAAACAAAGTACCGACGGAAAACATGTTTTTCAGGAATTTATTCTAAAACAACTAAATAAGATATCATAAAACAAAAAAACATACCGCCCTGTGACAGTATTTATCTATTACATATATTGTTTCTGTAAATATTGATACAGAAATACAGCTCGGATTAGACACAGGCCGAACCCTCTTTTTTGTATGAAAAGTCTACCCCCTTTATATATTTTTATACTCGCAAACTCTCATCGAAACTTAGAGGGCACTTCCCGTTGACCTAATTATATAAGTATAACTAAAGGAAAAAATCCGAAAAACATTAATTTGTAGTCATATCACAGAAAAAATATTTTTTTGCAATTATAACCTTTATTTTCTAATATTGTACTTAACATAAATATATTTTGTGGTGCGCGAGCCCGACTAGTTTTTGGCCGGTTTTTCGAAGTAATCAAACCTCAGAGTCTCAGAGAAGTTGGTACGAAATTGTAAATTTGGAAGGAAGTCCCCCCCCCCCCCCCCCTAAGGCCCCAACCCCCACTCAAATCACCGTCCTTGAGATTTTGTCCTTTTGGATTTCCCATACCTCACTATGTAACAGACAAAGAATTTTGGTGACCACATCCAAATCTCATAAGTTTTAAATTTTATGCACTTTTAAAAAAAAGTAATGCAATTTGAAAGCAAACCACGACAATTGTTTTTATTTAATAAACCAGCGTATAAGTACATTTTTATGTTGAAAAATTGTTTCAACTGTAATTTAAAACGTTAAGAAATTAAAAAAAAAAACGTGATAACTAGTAGGTATAGCCTAATGAATAACAAATATTTTTTCCGAATCGATAAGTCCAATGCTTTTCTGAGAAAAAACCGTTTTATTTCTATTTTTGGCGTAACCCCTTAAGGTTTAAGACACGAGCGAAAACGAAAGTAGGTAGGTATACGCGTGTTTTTAGGAACCTTTTCATTCCCTGTATGTCAATACCTATCTCATTTTGTTTTAATTCTACCGAATACTTATTTATTTGACACTAGCGACCCGCCCCGGCTTCGCACGGGTAGCAGAGCATATAAGCCGTAATGTTTTTTCTGTCGTAGTGTCATATCAGCTTGTTGCGTCGAACATGTGGATTGGATTTAATTAGTTTTAAATGTGAGGTAAGTTCATCCTACTTGGAGTATTTTCTTTCCAATTCTATAAATATTTGAAAAGTAAAGAATAAATACATATAACCTAACCTAACCTATCTACGCGTGTCGCGTCATCCCGCATGGTCGGCCGGCGCAGCGCGGAGCCCGGGCGCCCGGCGGGTCGCGTGATATATTTCGCGATAGCTCCTAAGATATTAATTTAAATTGTATAGTGTGAAGGGCAATTATAATGTGCATGAAATGCTGAAGGTAAATAACGTATTTAATTTGATAAGGATTAATACTGTATCCGTATAAATTGCTTTCAAATCACCTCATAATATGACACCATTTTTTTTTTAACATAAAAATAGGTTTTGTAAGCTATCCATACAAAATAGACATATGCCATCACTGACTTTTCTTTCGTCCTATAAAAGATACGCATTCCTCCATACATTATTTTGTTATATCTCAAAAGGATTAGGCAGCGTTTTCGACGAAAGCTTCCAGCCGGCTTGATTTTTTTCCGACTTCTTTAACAATAAATCGTCATATTTCAACAAATTTCCACAAAACATTAATAAATTATACGCGTAAACCTTCCTCTTGAATCACTCTGTCTATTGGTCTCAACAATATGCCAATCCGTTCGGTAGTTTTTGAGTTTATCGCGTTCAGACAGACAGACAGACAGACAGACAGACGCGGCGGGGGACTTTATTTTATAATATGTAGTGATTTTAATATAGTACGTACCTAAATGTTGTTCTCACAACTTATGTTTCTTATTAAATAGTGTTTGTGTGATAGGTAGATATATTAAATAGTAAAAACCGTACCACCGTACAAAATAGAAAAAAAGTCTAAATAACACGTTTCTTGTATATATAGGGACCCCCTTCAATATTTGACTTTATTTAATTTTTATTATTTGTTGATATAGCGGTAAAGTAATACATACGCTGTGAAAATTTCAAGTATCTACCTATTGAGGTTCAGACGATACAGCCCTGTGACAGACGGACGGACAGCGGAGGCTTATTAATAAGGTTCCCGTTGGTACCCCTTGGATACGGAACCCTAAAAATGGAATTACATTCCGATTGAACAGATTCATACCTACTCTCAAGGCTCATCTATTCATGCAGTCAGATGAAAATAATGAAAGAGGCGACTTTTCCTCTGTTGGCTGTTGACAATTCCGAGAGACGTTGGATCTTTTGTTCAAACATGAAATGTCCGCATTGTTCGCGCATCTTTTGATAATCTCTAACAGTATTTGTCTGTAGAAAACGTAATACGTCAACGTGTGTACACCTGATTTAGTTGGTTGTACTTTTTTTGCTTACATTTTTGTAGTTTTTGGTTGTATATCGATATCGAACGCTCACTTATGTTCAATTTAAGTTTGGGTAAGTGGTTAGCCCTGACACAGGCCTTGGTATTTTTGAGCGCTTACCGGATCTCATAGAGTAATTATTTCTTACCTATCCGTAAACATAGAACCTGCATGTGTTAAATAATGCAACAAAATTTTGTATTGAAAATAAAATAAATAAAAATATACTTACTGATGTATTTTTGAGTGACCGATTGGCCGAGTGGTTAGAGACCCTAATTGCGGAGCCAAAGGTCGCGGGTTCGAATACCGCCCGGGACAACTAATTGTGTGCATGAACATGTCTATTTATTCCGTGTTTGGGTGTAAAATATTTATATATGTATATATTATAAAATATTTAAGTATGTATATCAGTTGTCTGGTGCTCATAGCACAAGCTTTGCGTAGTTTGGGACTAGATGGCGCTATGTGCGATGTCCCAAGTATTATTATTATTATACGAGCTGTCGTAGCGTAGATGTTATAACATTTATACCTTCGTGGTGCTAAAATACGTTGAAATCCAATACAACCCCTATTTAGTATTTAGTACTGGACCTCAGATTTTCCAACAAATCGTTAGCAGCTATAGGCACCTGCCATTAGAATTAGCGCTTCAATTACGTGAGCCTAGGTGTCGACAAACGCACGAAGCACTCCCCTGGCGTGCAACATTTCCGATAGAGTAGTAGAATTACATTAGCCCGAGGGGTTTCCTCTAATCGAATTAGTGATCGCCGACTAACCCAATTGTGTCAAACGGCGCACTGCTAATACCTTGTCCAAACAACGCCGCGCCGCGCTCCGATGTAGGTACTTCTACTTCAACGCGACATGACATTGGCTAATTACTCGCTCATTGACGTGTATCTTATTAGCAACCACAAAAATATATTTATACAGGTGATTTTTCACCACCATTTAAGTTTTAATATATTGGTGAAAATTTTGAAACCGTATACCTCAAAAGCAAAAAAAAACCGGCCAAATGCAAGTCGGACTCGCATACGAAGGGTTCCATACCACCGTACAATATAAAAAAATGACGTTTGCTGTTTGGGGGTCTCCCTTAAATATTTGTTTTATTTTAATTATTTGCTTTTAAAGTGAATATATAACTAAATATTCTGTGAATACTTGAAGCGTTTACCTGTTGCCGTTATTAATATCGAGCAAAAACGAGAAAAAAATCACGTTTGTTGTATGAGAGCCCCCTTAAATATTTATTTAATTCTGTTTTTTAGTAGGTATTTGTTGTTATAACGGCAACAGAAATACATCATCTGTGAAAATTTCAACTATCTATCACGGTTAATGAGATACAGCCTGGTAACAAACGGACAGACAAACGGACGGACAGACAGACAGACAGACAGACAGACAGACAGATGGACATTTGCCGTTGGCCTAAATAAAGGAAAAAATCTAAAAATAGTTAATTTACAGTTGTATGACAAACCCACACCTCCCACATCCACAGACCCTCAGGACCCAAGTCCGACTTACCTTTAGCCGGTTTTGCTTTTAAAATCGCTCAGTCCTAAAATATTGAGCTATGGCGCCACAAATTTATCTTCTTAACGTGGGAATGCGCGAGCGACTGACAATTGTATCAGTCGGCGACCCCCGAAGTGGTATCCCTTCCTGCTATATCCACGGTCGTCTATTGTTCGTGCTTGCTAGACGATTTTTATTGAAAATTGATTTGAAACTTTTAGAAATCTTATAGTACCTTCTAAAATTTTCATAGAAACAATATAGAACCTTATATACATTTCATGAAATCTTCCCGAAACTAACCTCTAGAAACTTTACAGAACCTCTCTAAAACTTCGTAGAAACTTCCACCGAACTTCATGGAAATTTTATCGCACCTGCTAGGAGTCTAATCGTAATAGAACTTACTAGAAACTGGAAACTACTTAAAAATTTTGACTTCCGTCGTCTCATATAAAAAAATAAATACATTTTATAATGGTAACAAGGTGGGACATTATACGTAAAATATTTCATGTAATTTTAAAACTTTTCTAGAAATATCTTTATGCTTAGGTTTTAAAGTAGTACAATATATATACAAACTATCATATTATTGGGTTTCTCGATTTTTCCTTAATAAATTAATATTTAGAAAATTCATAAAAAAAATCCTTTCGATTTAGTTTTTGTTAGCATTTCATTTTTCTTCTCACGTATATGTCCTCTGTGCCAAAGTTGAAAAAGTCCATTAAAAAATAACGAAATGTTCAATTCCTTCATTGACTCCAATGAGCTCTAAAACGGCTCTAAAATGATACATGGAAAACTAATGGTCAAAACAACCCTCTGTTTCAAATAAAATTTGTTGGAAATCAAGGAAATCCTCAATTCCTCTTCCAATTCCTCCGAGCAGCTCCAAAATGATAATTGCAAAACTAATGACTAAAGGAACCTTTATGCCAAGGTTTAAAAGAAATTCGTTGGAAAATAAAATCTCAATTCTTCTTTATGTGTTTCATTTTCTCCAATCAGCTCCAAAATTTTATTTGAAAAATTGGAAGCCAAAGGAAACCTCTATGCCAAGTTTTAAATAAAATCTGTTGGAAATTAATGATTTAGTGCGCAAACGGCCGGATGGACAATAATTACCTAGGTACCAAAATTATAAAATACCAGCGCTACTTAATAGTTAGTACAGACTTAGATCGGTGATGGATAAAATTTGTATTCTAAAATATAATTTTCTATAATCTAATATAGGTAATTATTATTTATATGAAATTTATTTGATGATCTTTTCAACTTCATCACATGTATCCCAATTCGTAAAATTCGCAATGGAAAACAAAACAAAGATTCTTTACATTTAATATGGAATTTAACAAAATGTTTGTATAAAACAATGATAATGACTACTCTTTGATAATGACGTACGGTCTGTCCTATCAATGAGTCTGACATTTTGCTCACGTTTTCAATCGGTTCGATCCTCAGAACAATTACTAAAGTTATAGAAGGCATTCTTGTATGTACATATATTTGTTTCATTTTCCACATGGTAAATTTTAATGTGAGTGAAAAAGATTTAAGTATATGTGACGGTTTGCTTCAATCTGCTTGTACCCCCTTCTCGGTGACATTAGTCTGACTAGTCAGACGAACGTTTGCATCAAATTATTTAAAATTTTGATAATATAGGAGTAAATAATTAAATAAATTTGTGCGAAATAAATTCGCCACAAAAATGGCTTGTGTTGCAATAAATGCCCACAGTCACACTTTCTCAAAATCAACATTAAATGAAACAATTTCGTTCAAATGCCTTTATTTTGCTTTAAAACACTAAGAAATGAACAATTTTATTATTACATATTTTTAAACAATAGCGTACATTACACTGAAAATATTAAAATTACTAAACTGTGATAGAACAGCTTAAAAGAGGTAAAAAAATTTTTTTTTAAATATTTACGTTCGTTATAGAAATTGACACCATACGTTTGTTTTTATCGATATTTTATATCGACATCTTATTAATGTACCAATTCGGCCTAATAATCTTCTCATAATAAAAAACCGGCAAAATGCAAGTTCGACTCGTATAAACACGGTTCCGCATCAGAAACTATAAAAATACTTATGCATAGAATTTTTTTTCCAATATACCGCTTCATTTCTCTGTAATGTATCCACAATCTCTAACATTTATCTCCCGGATTATTTTCGTATATGTTCCTGCATGTTAGAAAAATAAAGTGGGTATTCCTCACTTTATATTAAATGCAATTTATTTCAATGACTTCAGTTTCCGACAACGGCGGTGAAAAGTTTGTGCCAAAGTTGTATGTTTTAAGCTACTCCAGGTACCACAATTAATGCTTAGCAAATTCTTGTTTTAGTTTTTCTTTGGATCCAGAAATACGAAGTGAATGTACAAAAGCCGTTAAAAGAGTAAACTAGACGCCAAGTAAACGGTCGTTTGATTTTAAATGGACATTAAAATTTGCAATTTAAGGTATGATTTAGGTTTTGCTTGTGCCAATGCGAGGAGCGAAGTAGACCGAAGAAACAAGCTACCCAGAAGGCTCAATAAATTGTGATTTACCTATAATAGATGATTTATAAAATAATTTGTCGTAAACAGACATATACTAAACTTTTTTGTATTTGTTGAAATGTTTAGTATATGGCTGTTACGAAACTAGTAAAATTTTAAACTAACTTTGGTAATTTTTTTGACATATTACATTGTATGGTTTAAAAAGCTGTATATGTTCATATTTCTCATAGCGTAACCTTTCATTTGATGTATCACATAATGAATTTGATTTTTTCTAATTTGCGTTCCAAAATGAGAATTTATTTATCGTTTAGATTTTCCCGTTATCGTTAAAACTATACATTTTTCATAACAAGTTTTTTTCATTTATTATGTCACATGATTAATGCACTTACATGTTTTTTTTATTTTTTAATTTTCCATCTAAAATTGATCCCCAATATTAAAATAGTTTATTAATTTTATACGTTCCTAATTGGCCCCCAAAACTTTATATTTGTACCAAAAATCAAGTTCTTTTTGTTTAATAGATTCAGAGAAAATAGGCTGTAATCGATGGATAAATATAGATAGACACCAGAAGAGTGATCCTTTATGGGTTCCGTTTTTTCAAATCGGATGGACGGAATACTAAAAATTGTAATTTACATTGCCTCAATTTTTTGGCTTACTAAATTGTTCCTTTATAATTTATTCATCACTAGTTTGTTTGTTTCGTAAATGTTGACCGCTCAGTCATTAGTAACTCTACCTAAGTTTGGGTTTCGAATCTCAGTCTATCATATATTTTTTGAATATTCGTGCCGGGTCATAATCAGTGTTTGTGTTGTCGTTGTTTGTACCCATAATACTTATTACTAATATACCGTACCATGATCCTTATTGGAAACGAAAATAATGTACAAGTTTAAAGAAATAAACGTACCTATATATTTTATTACTACAATCAATCGAAATATTTAACTTTAAATATATCGATAACGTTGTTGGCTACGCACTATTTACCTTCATCGTTTGGGGGCTACGTTCTGATCATAAGCAGCAATGATTTTGTATCAGCTATCTTTTTCTTTCTAATGCTTTATTCTACATGTTAGAACAAGTTAAACATATGTAAAATTTACATTCCTTCTATAACTTTAGTAATTGTTCTGAAGTTCCATCGCAGTATGAGGCGCTCCATTTTGATTGTTAGGCTAGTACTTGATCAATAATAGGTTTCTGGGTGGCTCGTCAGTCCGATACGCTCTCGGTTCCTCGCATTGCCTACTTATCAAAATAAATTGCTTCGATTTGCAATGAGTGCAATTGCAAACCATAGCAATTTATTTTTAAGAATTTCAAGCAACTAAAATTTAATCATATTTGTAAAATCATACAAAAATGAAATGCACCAGATGAAACAAATTACATTCAAGCCATGCTTACGACTGAATTCAACGTCCGCGGCGAAGGCCCTTAAATATTTGTTTTCTATTTTTTCGCTTTATTGGTTCTACATTGCGGTAATTATGCCTAATTCTTACAGAAGGTAAATTATTCACGGAGGCAAAAGGTGGATAGGTGAAATGGCAATTTTGCTTGGCATAGGTGAGGCTCTTAATTGCAAGCTATTAACAAGGTTGTATTTATCACTGAGCGAAATGAACTAAAGGTATGTCAATTATTGACCATATCACTGGTATTCTATACATAAGATGTAGTAGGTGGTAGCAGGGACATCACATTAGGATTCGAGAGAGCAGGCTGTTGAATTGCAAATTTTATGCGAATAAATATGGGGCGCACATTTATTGATCAGATGGCCTTGCGGCGCGCGCCGGCCGCCCTCGTCTTGCTCTTTGCACTCACTACCTCTCGACAAATTGACTTCGTTTGCACTTGTCAATTAGTGTCGCGAATAAACGAGACCCTTAACGTCTTCGCACCGCGCCGGCCGCGCTTCGCAAACACCATGAGGGCCTTCCGTAAACGTTCGCCAAGTCATCTGTGACATCAGTGTCGTTCTTCATAATTTTTGATGTGAGCGCCAGCTTCGTTCGCGCGGTGCTGGCGCCACGCGGTGACGGGCTTGCCAAGGAGGCTGTACGAGACAGATAAATCTCCAATCGGCGACGTCAGCACCACGATAATAGACTCGCGGGCCGGGTGCGAAATTAAAGGATAAACAAATGGGAGTCGGGACGGCCGCGAGAATAATGAAACTCCAGTTGAGAAAGTTTGGTGGCGCGGCGCGGAGTGTCGGACGGCGCAGCGCGCCGTGACCCGGCCAGCGGTATCTGGGGCGCGTCGATACGGCCGAGGACGACCGCGCTGGCGGGTGTCGCAAACGGACACCATGTCGAGCAGGTCGTGCGCCACGGGCAGCGTGCGCTCGTGCGGCGGCTCGGTGCGGCTGGGCGCGGCACTGACAAGCGGCGGCGCCCACGAGGTGGTGCTGGATGCGCTGTACGAGCGCAAGAACGACAAGAAGACGGTGCGCGTGCTCACCGTCATCGTGTACGTGTTCTGCGTGTCGCTGGCGGCCATCATGCTGTCGCTGTACTACGTGTTCTTCTGGGAGCCGAAGGACTCGCAGCACGCACAGCGCCAGGTCTCGCACTCTGTCCAGCGACCCCCCGCCTCGCCACCGCCTACATGCTTAACGCCCCATACGGGTAGGTCACGCCCGGCCCACCGGCACTGCTTACACACAACACCCTGACACCGGCAGCACGCCCCGGTCACGACACGGGCCGCTGTTTATTTTGGCCGATGACTAAATATAAAACAATTCTTTTGATGTAGAAGGCACTTGCACCATCACATTTGACAAACTAAGTAGAGATGTCTCCACAATTTTAATAATGTATTTACTGTACCTAACTTAACAATTGAAATTTTAATTTACCCAAAAGATTCAGCATAGACGCAATCGTGTTACCTACAGCGTATTTTTTCCAGTACCAAAAATCACACGCCTCTATATGATTTTCGTCTGATAATTCAAATGCGTGTAAACAGATCTGTAGGCCGGGTCATCATAATGTTTATAATTTTCGTTCCCCAGGCACGAAAGTAGGTGTAATACGAAGCGAACCTCCTCCAATAAATCCAGAGATAAACTAACAAATTATCTAAAAATATTTCACGAAATATCTGTAGGTTAACCAGTTTAAACAATAATTCATACCTACTTAATATTATAAATACGAAAGTCATAACGTTTATTTATTTGACTCATCTTCACGTCGTCGTAACGGAGCACCAAAATGACCTGATTTTTTCGAACGCGCCAATAGTTGAATGAACGGAAAATAGCATAGGCTACTATTTATCCTGGTTGAAGGTTCTAAGGGTTACATAACATGTTAATTCTGCAAGAAGTAACAGTGCAACGAAACGACATATTTTTTAAACGTTGACAGTAAAAAGCCAGATACTACTGCTTGTATTGGTCGACGATTCCTACACTGAAAAAATTAGATAACAAAACTAGTCGGTTCCCATGAAAGTAGCAAAACTTTGATAGTTTTTAAACAAAGTTCGTTAAAATATAAGCTACTTTGGTAAGCTGGTACCACTGATTTTTATTACTCATAGCAGGAGTTGTGTTGTCACAATTTTTAGGTAATTAGTAAATAAAATTTCTGTTACATAAAACCAAAAACTATTTTCTGTGTATGGGATACGAACAAACGTGACAACCGAATTTCTACCTTATTGACGTCAATTACAGAGCTAAACCACAATAAAACAAGGGATTGCAATATTATCATAAGGTTTTTAAAGTCGTTTGGCAATGGGCATCATTTCTAACGCGAAAACGAATTTGAATTTTACTATCAATTGTGATTTTTAGGATTAAGCAGCCAAATGTCAAAATTGGAACATTTATAATTTCTGTCTGTCCATATATCGCAGCGCTTATATCTCCGCCATCTTTCTATCGATCCTGATAAGATTTTGCAGACAAATATGTTATATGAACAGTGAATGTATATGAAGCGCCAATTCTGTAGCGAAATTACGAAAAATTAGGTATCGTCAGACAGGTCTTTGAAAATGCAATGGAGGTTCTATAGGGATTTTTTTTAATTTAGTTGAACATTTCACAAAATATGAGCTGTTGAATTCGTTAACAATGTGCTCTCCTCTAACTTTCAACCTTAGATTAGATAATGCTGGATGGATCCTCACAATACAATGCCAACAAAAATGACAGGACAACTTTTATACACTTGTGTGTGCGACTCAGCAGACCACATATTCTCGTTACGCTTTCTATACTAACCATTTACGTATACACCGTCTTTGCATGTGCAAATTATAACCCAACAGTTAGGTGATATTTTTATCTACGTTTTATGACGCCGACTTTCTATCTAGACATTGTATAATCAAAGCTTTCAACTTTGGAATTAAAAATCAGAAAGAAATCAATGAAGTAACCCGGTTGCATTACCCGGTCACTTCCCTATAGTCTATACAAGCGGGGCACAGGCGCATTCTCTTATCTATGGCTAGACTTGTATTAGAACAAAATAGAAAAAGGAAAATAGGTTTGAAAATTATGAGTCTTGAAATATTTGTTTTGTAGCACAAATAACGTAACTTTGGACGTAAATATATTTTCAATTAATTTCAGTTTGTTTAATAATATTCGTTACTTTCTTCATGACAACACTAGAGGCAAAGGCCAATTCATCATTTTGGTTGGATACTCGTTTTTGTATAAAATATTCTGCATTTCACAGAAATATTTTTTAATCATATTTTATGGAGTGGCAAACATAGATGAACTTTTTTTACGCTATAATATCGCTTCTCGGGCTCGTACATGGTGTGACACGATTTTATGTCCATAACAAACGATTTCAACGTAAATTGTTTTGAACTAGGCAATGTTTTGGTATCATGACCTTCAGAATTTTTTTTTTTTGTGTATTTGAAACTGGATAAACTACATTTTTGCACGTAAACACCGAGAAGGAAGGCCTGGAGTATACCATCATTTAATTTAACTATCGTGCTTAAGGCACTTATGGTTTATATAAAACTATACTACAATACGAACTAAAAATGACAACACTCAAAGAACAAACACAGGAATAGAATGTCACTTTATCAATATAATAGACCATCGTAAAGCGCACCGATTTGATTTGACCCAGGTCAGGGGTCGACAACCCCTTACCGTCCTTGGAGTGATACGTGTATTGCGAGGTCTGCGCTTTTCAGATTCTTACATAATAAATAGTGTTGTATATAATATCGCTATGATGCGCGTAATTATAGTAGTTTGTTCATACGTTCGCGCTCCAACCATAGATATAGGTAAGTACATCACTACGCATACATCGTTGTCACCATTGCTAGGTATGGTCATTCATACAAAAAAAAAAACTAAAGAAAGGTTTTCAAAAACACTATGGAGTTTTCCGATGATTCAGCACAAAAATTAACGGAACATGGACAACTATGATGCCTGGGTCGCTATTCTTCATGCTAAATCAATAAAAAACCTTTGACGAAAATATTTTATTTGCTGAATTTTCTGGAAAGTCTCACAATGTCCTGGAGCGCGGAGCTAGTCGATGCGGAGCTAGTCAATATATAAACGGACATCTAACGAAATTGTCATACAATTGCTTTTTTGTTCTTTCTTAGTTGTAGTTGTGTGGTTAAAATTGGATTACACACGCCTGTTTCAAACGTATGCCGCGCCGCCGCCGTCGTCGCATCCGGGATACGATACTTCTACCTCCTCTCCTTGGAGTCGAAGCCATAACCTTACTCAATAAATGGGCTTCTAAAACTCTTCAGGTTTATATAATAATAATGTATACATAATAATAATGTAACAACGTCTAGGCCCCAAACTAAGCATTAGCTTGTGTTTTGAATACCAAGCGAAGACACCATATACATATAACAACTAAAACCGGTACCAGTATCAATATTCATCATATGAATACTGACCCGACCTGGGATCCGAACCCAGTACTTCCAGCTTCGTAGGCAGGGTTACTACCCACTAGGCTAAGCGTTCGTCAGCAATATTAGTAGATACAACTATAGAAACTGTCGATTTATTTTCAAACTATTAGTCATTAAAAAGCTTAACAAAATATAAAAAAAAACATTTATCAGAGAAAAATGAGTATAACACTTGTAACAGAAATATTTCCTAGATAAACAACTAAACTATAAAAAATTATCAAAGAATATCGTTAACAACGGTTTAATATGGCGCCTGTACATTTTACGATCTACTCGGTTTAAAACTGTCAAACATTAATGGATTAATAGATCAAAGTATGAAATTATGATAGTTTCACAATAGGCCACGACACCTTTGTTAAAGAAAATACACTAAGCAACTTTTTTTTTGTAAATATTATGGACTCCTGTATATAATTTTATTTAAAGGTACCATTATGAATCTACAATAATTATGTAATCGAACCATTTCCTTTATGGAATTTCATAATGAAAATGTTCATGAAGATAGAGGAACACAGCTTTTCCAATTTCTTCCAATGATTTGTCCAAGGTGGATGGTGGATCGACCCCTGTGTAAAATTGTATCTTCCGGTATGCCATACACTACATATACAAAAATAAAAAATAAACGAAGTGGTCCTATAAAGGTTCCTTTTACGTTTTGAGGTACGGGAAACCAAAAAAGACTAGTTAATGAGTCATATAGCTTGTTACATTTCTCATGTAAACAGACTTTTAAATTTTCTAATGAGTTAATTTCAAAAGTCGATCACCAGTTATGCTGCTGTTTTCTACACTGTCAAAAATTCCTTACGGTAATTTTTTACAGTACAAATAAGTAGCTATTGACATCCCGATAAAACATGACCATGCGCGCGCACCTCCGACCTACCGCTCAGATTGTACCGGGTCGGGACAACATATAGAAGATGCAGCCCGACCGGCTAAAAGAGATCTTCAACCTATACTCCGCAGAGTGTTTAGGGTTTGAAGTGAACGTGGGCTGGACGCATTGATGATGCTTCGGTGCGTGGCTACTTTTGACGGGCGGTACCTTAGGGGCGCCGCCTCGCTCGGCATAGTAGTTAGATTCAAGTAGATAGCCGAAACGTGTCAACCCCTCGGTATGGGAGGGCGGTTCGAGCTAGACGGTACGACTGTGAATAAGCAAAGACGTGTGGAAACTCGTACAACACCTCTAGCGGTCGTTTATGTAACTTACGAGTTTCCGTGGTTGTGTACGTATATTGTAGACGTTTTAAACGTCATCAGATTTGCGGGTTTTTTATAGTGCGTTTAACGTTTATACAGAAGTTGACTTAACTGTTTTATCACAGATACATACACATCACTACGCATAATTCGGTTGTCATCAAACCTAGGTATCGCCCAAATTTAATTCAAACAAAAACAAAAAAGACTAGTAAGACTATGGAGTTATGTGACGATTCGTCACAAAAATTAGGAGTTATGTAATTATAATGATCCATCATTTTACAAAAGAAATCGAATGTGTAATAAACATTGATATATTATTACCTACATTATCGTAACAGTTTGTTTCATAGCCTTTCCTTGTTTTCGTTTTAATGAAAAGTCCATACCTAGCTATGGTGACAATCTGCAATCGACCTATACGTAGATTACGTAGTGAGTGATGTACTACCCGGTTACGTTGCTATTAAGATTGGACGTTTTGGATTTGAGCACTAACAACAGAGCCGGCAGTGTTACCATTCTAGAATTATAGAATTAAAACGACATAATCTGTGTGAAAAAAAAAACTTGATATTGCGTATTTTTAATTTGGTATTATATTGTGAATGATGACGGTAGAGCGAATATAAAAGCCTGTTTTCATTGTCTAATCGCAGAAAAATACGAATACACATTCATATCAGCATATTACGCCCCACTGCAGGGGTTCAGATTTTCTCTCAGAATGAGGGTGCGTGGAACTTAATCCACCACGCTGCTCCAGTGCGGGTTGGTGGATTTTCCCGACTGCCATTTGATGACGGCAACCACATTATTGTTACACATGACGGAATATAAGTACATTATTGTTAGGAATCAGAAAAGACGAAGATAGAAATAAATAAGATTATATTAAAAATAACGTTGGGATACATTTAACAAAATCATCTTAATTTAAATACGAAATAATTATTCGATTTTTGGAAACTATTATGCTACCTAGGTATTTCTACGACCTACACAAAACAGGGTTGCACTGATCTTATTTGAAAAATATACACTGGAAATGTCATTTCTTTATTTTTTTTTTGTTTTACCCTTGCGGTGGGAAAGCGGATTAAGCTCTACAGTTTTCGCGCGCTCGAGCGCGCGGGGTATGTAGGTGTTGCACCCACTAAACAACCGCCTGACGCGGATAAGGACGCGTTTCGTTAACCCGAAAGCTCCAACGACTTCATCGAAGCGGCCAGGAGGCACACTAGGGTACCACCGGCGCGAAGATGTCGAGAAACCCCTAAGCGTTACTCGATGCAAAATAATTCTTTATTATAAGATGTGTATATAACTGTTTTTTTTTTTTAAATAATTCTAGGATAATCGTTTTAAAATACTTAATTTATACTCAATAACAAAGTAACCGGTTAGTATATATATATGTTTGAATCACGACTGACACATGAGAGTTTTATAAAACTAGCTTGAGTCTTGAGTGATAGAAACTCAAACAAAATTACAAACAGAAAAATCATTAAAATATGTATTTTGGGTTCAGGTTGTTCACAATTTTCTTCAATGAGAGCAATGAGTCGAGAAATAGGTATTATTCTCGCTATGTATTTAAGACTAATGAAAATCGAACGTAACGTTTCGATCGGCACTCAATAAACAGAGTGCAAGCGCTTTGCTAAATGCGAAGGGTATATAAAACGCGCCTTTAAATCGCATCCGAGCCAGTTGAATTTCTAAATATACACGCACAATCAGTTTGAATTCCAGCACACAGTACGTAGCGAGCACTCATGTAACTAAATCTCGATCATGTTTAGATATAAATCACCTTTTGGATGAGCTTTATAAACATCTATCATTTGAACGCTGGCATCAGCTTATCGAACAAACGAAAACTGTTTTTAGATCGCTTTACGTAACTGAATCGATTACATGAACTAGAAAAACGTTCAAGTACGAGTTCGATTCGTTTACTGACGGTTTTTATCACTAACTTTGAATGTCTCTTTGGTTGAGATAATTATTATCCTATCAAATTGCTAACAGGACATAGGATTACGTAAATTAGCCGATTCCAGACAATGTATCGTAAAATTCAGGAAGGAAAGTAATAGCCACAGTCGCAGATACTCGAAGCAATTCTTCTACTGTGGTGCAGACACACATACGATCAGAAGATCACATTCGAGTCTCACGCGTGGCCCGCCCACATAAAATTTCTAATGTATTCTGATTTCTGTAGGAATATACTTTGTTAACAAAAGAAAAAAGTGGAAGGAAACGATGTTTGGAACGCATCGAGATTGTAGAACTGTAACGTTTACCGACAGATAAGTTTTATCTTTTGAACGCCACTCCACCGCCACGTGCAGCAGTTATTATATTTCGGAATGCACAGTAAATCACGGTGAGCTGTGTCATTAATGGCCAGTTGCAAGAAAGCAAAGGAAGCTGCTCAAAGTTGAGACGACCCATAAATAAGGAGCAATGTTGTCTGTCCGATAAGGCTATTTGACGATAGATGGTGCCACTATGAAATTTACATTACTAGTAGGTATAGTTCGCCTCAAACTTCATGGCGGATCGGAAACAACGCTATAACCGTGCTCGCGCGGATACAATCATATACCCTTCGCTCCACTACATCCCGCTACGACTACAACTTGTTACTGCGACGCGAATTGTGCCTAGGTTCTAGTGATGGGTAGGACACGGATTTCAAACGAGTTTGTTTTGTATGTGTTACTCAAATCAATTAATGTAGTGGTACATTGTACCACTTCATTTGTCCCAGAAAATGAGGTACTATTTGATATTGTGACAATCGAGGCAGAAGAAGTATTGAGGCATTGAAAGTTTTATACCAAAAAGTCAAATAAGTGTTTGTAACGTGTTACCGTAGTAAGCGTAATACATTGCGCTCCAACAACGATTTTGCACTAAAAAACATTATTTTTCAATTTGAAATTAACGTTTTTATTATAAAATTTTAGATTAGTTTAATACATTGTTGCTCCTCAATCCAACAAAAAGAAAGCTATTATCTGACAATATGACATACCTAACGATTATTAAAATAGCCTCAGGTAGCTCTTTTGATACCCCAGCGAGTTCCGAGCTTGTGCGACATTCGTTCGCCACCTCAATGGTACCTACATTCATTCATTTGTAACGTTTCCGTTGCACTCATACTCGAACGACGTTACTATCTATGCATGTGACATGTACCGTGACCGGGACATTGTGACGAGGTGAGTAATACTCTATGGTGAGTATGACATTTGAATTGAAGTGGTGCTCGCACGACGTTACCATAGAGTAGACGTTACTACATGAACGGCATGAACGTGACATGTACCGCGACCGGGACATTGTAACGAGGTGAGCAATACTTCATGGTGAGTATGACATTTGAAATGAAGTGGTACAATTTATTTTTTTGAGGTGATGTTACAAATGATCAATTTGTATGCGACATTTGTAGTGCTTCTTGTATGTCCTACCCAACTCTACTAGGTTCACATCCGCCATAAAGTTTGATTGGAACTGTACTATAAAACAATATAATCCTCTTTCGTGTTTACTACTAACATTATTGATTGTTCTCACAGCTTCCACACATTTGTCGACCTAAGAAATCTGATATGAAAGAATTTAAACTCCTCGAAACTATGGAAACAATCAATATTATCAGCAGGTCTACTCGTTAGATGATGTAAGTTCGAACACAGAGTAAATTAATTTGACAGCAGCGTATGGTCTTAATAGTCATAAATGTCACATCACAGTATCGAAGCAACATTACGCAATTTTGCGGGGTTGAAGGCCGGCGCGCGGCGATTTCGCGGGAGTGGAGACAGGCGCGCCTCCACTCGGGAACCTCGCGTACTGAAACTCGCCATCTTACACGAGTTATGAGTGGTGAGACGGTAAACGCAAAAGAGGACTTCTATATAGTCAGTTCGTAGTTTTATGAGTTCGAATCACCAGCGAGTCTACGAACGATTTTGTTGTGAGTCTGCTAATAACCGTATTTCACTCGGTTTTTGACATAGAGTAACGAAATTGACAGCAAATTCCATTACGTAGAGATCAGAGTTGCCAGACGTCCCGATTTTAGGACTCCAATTAAATGTCCCGCACGGGACGCCAATTGTCCCGATTATTACGTGAAAGTTTGATCGGAACCTAATAGAAATATAACTGTTTACAGCTGGCCTATGCACTGAACACAACGTAAACTGAATCGAAACTTAATCTGAAATTGCTGAATTGAAATGAAATAATTCAGCAATTTCAAATTATGTTCCGAGTCGTGTAGGGACTTATAATTTTTGAAAGAGAAGAAAGTATATTACAACAAGGTGTAATATCTGCAAAATATAAAACAACATAAAAATATTGTTTATTATTTTTTTTTTACATTATTTGTGTGATAAGTATGTTTACGTTTTTTTTTATTACCAAAGAATTTATTGTTATATTTATAATTTAGAGTGATTATAAAACTAACAAGTGAATAATAATTGGTTTGTAATTTTTTTGCTTTTTTGTCCAGAATTCTTCAACGAAATCCCGATTTGTTTAAACGTAGGCAAAAAACAATCTGGCAACACTGGTAGAGATAGTATTTCAATTGTTTATTTTAATCTAAGCCGACCGTCAATTTTAATTTTATATTTTAATTAATCTATGAATAAATACGTGAAGGAAAAGCTTTAGACCCCTTTTTAAGCACACCGCGCGCACGGAAGAATGTGAGATTTGGCATAGTTACAGTTTAGTGTTGAGTAGGAGTGCAGAAAAATAAAATCTACATACAGGATGAGTTTTTGTGATAAGGACTGTATGGCCAAATTCTAAACTATGAGAAATAGCGAAAAATTTTTAAAGGATTCATAAGCTCAATTTATGAGGAATAATTACATTTTTGAATAATTTGTTACTTTAACAGAGAATCAAACTGCTTAATTTGATTATCTAAATATCAATACGTGAAGAGGAAACTTTGTACCCTTTTTAAAACGTATTAAATTACGTGTACGGAGGAGTGTGAGATCTGACATAGGTAAAATTTATATGGAAATGGAGTGCCAAAAGCTATGTATACCTAATATGCGTTACAAATACTATCAACCATAACAGTTTAATAGTCTGTCCTTTGATGCAATTTGAATTGACTTACTTTCGCCTATTCATTATTGGTGGTTTCAAAAAGTGAGTACGGTCGAACTTCGACCTCTGGGTGACCAACTAGTAATAATAATAATAATAATAACACATGGGACTTCCCACACAGCGTCATCTAGTCCCAAAGTAAGCAAGTATTATGCTTGTGTTATGGGTTACTAGACAACTGATATACATACTTAAATATTCTTTATAATATATACATATATAAATATTTTTGCAAAGACGCCACACACATATAACAACCAAGACCCGGTACCAGTATCAATATTCATCATATTAATACTGACCCGACCTGGGATTCGAACCCGGGACCTCCAGCTTCGTAGACAGGGTCGCTACCCACTAGGCTAAGCGGTCGTCCTACTAGTGTTTATTAATAGCTACTAGATATATTTCATTCACGCGAACGTAAGATGCACTTGAACCTGAGACATTGATCCCCCACCCCACGAACGATCTCGACTACAGTT
This sequence comes from Luffia ferchaultella, assembly GCA_949709985.1. NCBI lineage: Eukaryota > Metazoa > Arthropoda > Insecta > Lepidoptera > Psychidae > Luffia > Luffia ferchaultella. The sequence goes on along the minus strand of OX453256.1, from coordinate 12,644,532 downwards.
TATATAAATATTTACGGATCTACTTGTGTTTCCGTGTGCAAACGTAAATAAATTCGCGTCTGGTGGACGGCATTGATTCGAGCCATTACGGCTCATTTTAAACAAACTAAAGAAATAATCCCAGAATTACGTTTTACGATAAATGCCCGGAACTGTGAATCACATTCATAGCTGCGTATGACATGGACTACATGGATTAGATTAGATTAGACTGCAAGATTACATTGACGATAATTTAGAAAATTAGTAGTATATGTAATACGTTTTACTCATCTTTGGGGACGTTTAATATATAGTAGAATAAAAGTACGAATGAACTAGAAGCCCTCTTCTGCGTTTACCGTCTAACCACTCATACTCTAGCTAGCCGGTGTAGATGACGAGTTTTAGTCCGAATTTCGGCGAGCAAGGTCTCCGCGCAACGGTTTGCACCCCCGTGAAACCCCCGCGCGCCAGGCTTCGATCCCGCAAATTGCGTAAGTCACATCGATGCTGTGAATTGACATTTATGACTCTATTAAACTAAACGCTGCTGTCAAATTAGTTTACTTTATGCACAGTAGGAATGGAATTTTGACGGTTTAAATTGTGGTTAAATACTGTAGCTAAAAACGTTGTAAAACTTTGTTGTTTGAACATAAAAACCAGTTAAGAGTGCGTCGAGCTCGCGCGTTAAGGACTTCATACAAATCGTCATCGACAAATAATCCCTAGGCTACCAATTTGAACTCTATTTAAAAATATTATAATTAAATTATTTTTCTTTAGTTTACAAAGTTCGGGGTACGTTTGTTTCTTTTGAGGTACTGAACCCCAAAAATAGTCGAACGCGGGTTGAGGTCCGTCTGTCTTCGAGATAGCGTTTTATCTCAAAAACCACGCAATGTACGAAAGACGAGATAAATCAATAACCAGCTTGGTTTGGGATCTGCCTCAATAAAATGGCGACTGATCATCCTTCGCCGTTTGTATGGGGAAATGACCAACTAAAGAAACCTTAATGGTAGGATATACGTCCATCGAACCTGTACCGAGTTCGCTCTTCAGCTTAAGCATTATTTTTTAAGCGTTAGAAACTCGCAAAAAGTGGTTGAGTATTGAAAGAAGAAGAAATCGACGTTATAGCAGAAGTAGCATTCGGTCGTCCCGTCCAACTACTTTAAAACTAGTTTTGTGATGTATAAGTAGTCGGCTTGTAAGCAAAATAACTGACGACCGTCCGCGGTCATCCGCGCAATCGCCTTCACACTCCCCAAGTTTTTCTCACGCTCGATTCGTATTTGAAACTTTGAACTAAATAAGTAACTACGACCTCTGTGGGTATTTTATCACGTATTGAGAGCCGCCAAAACAGTTTAATGACCAAAGGCTCGTTGGCCAAGCACAAATCTCTACTTTCAAATTCTTGTACTCATTTCCTATTTTATTTATTCCTTGAATACTTCTTAACTATTTAGTAATTTTTAGGATATGTGACATCACAGCCACGAGTGTCTCCTATAACACTAGATCCCTATTTAGCCCCTAGTGTGGGGCAAGCGCTAACATGTTTACAATAGTGATGCACAAAATACTGATTCGACCGAAGAGCCTCGAATAATCAGCTTTGTTACAACCGAATATGCAGCCATATTGAACTGCAACAACAAGGATTTTACTTGTTTTAATAGAGTTAACGATAGTTACAGTTCCAATCAAACTTTATGGCGGATCGGAATATAGACACAAGTCACGTCGCAGTAACCGGTTTTAGGTATAGCGGGACGCAGTGGAGCGAGGGGCATATGATTGAACCTTCGCAAGCATGCATAAAGCGTTGTATTCCGATCCGCCATAAAATTTGATTGAAACTATAACATAGGCTTAAACTTGTCTTTCAGAGTCAACTGTGCAAGCAAACGATTCTTTCTACAAACAAATATGCGACTTTTGTTATATTATTCATCACTTTTCATTATTGTTGAGATGATAAAATCAAAATCGTCGAATGATCGATGCAAAATCGACAATATTTAAAAAAATACCATGATTGAATTCTAAATAAACTAATATAATGAAATTATTAAAGAAATACATTAAACGTATTGTGCGGTGTATAGTTTCAAAGAACTAGGGATTTCAAAATATTTTTTAATAAATTTTTGCTGGAGTGGTTTTAACTATATACCTCAAAATGTAATTAATGTTCGTATAGTATATACCTACACACAATTCTTTAGTTAAATGGAACTTGATCCGGATCGCGCCGTCTCGGGCCACGTAAATTATCGGTTATATATACTTTTAACTTCATACAATGGATAAATTGTGAGTATTTTATTATCAGCAATTTGATTTAGAAAATTCTATTTATGTTTTTATAGGGTTCTCATGAAATGCCGGGTTGTCCGTTGCAAGAAGTCTACGAATTAAAAACACATCGTTTGCATAAAACGATAAAAAAATACACTATCTACGTAGATTAAAATTTTCACGGTTTGCAAACTATATCACAGTATTCACAGTACACTTTAATATACGGTGGCATAGTGATTCCATAAACCCAACCCAATCCTGCGCTTCTTAGAAACTCAAATATAGTCAAGATCTTTCACAAAAACTTTTTCCATCGAAATCTTTTATGGGGTAACAACTGCAACTTCCGGAAAATGTGCAATTTCCGGACATGCCCAGGGTATTTCGCATGGTAAAAGTTTCGTTGAAACCTAGTAAAGAGTGATATAATCTGTCAAATGATAATAATATTTATAACCTGGTGAACTAACGTAGAAGTAATTAGTATAAAGTTAAAATTATCTGTCCATTCCAGGACGAGGCAATTCCACAGTAGAAATAAGCGAACCGCCAGATGGTGTTTACTCTCAGAGCTATGAGAACATCGGCGAGAGTTCATCTCCGGAGATCATCGAGCCGACGCCCGCGTTTGAAGACCAAAACAACCAATTAAACGTAACGGCCTCCAGCAATGGCACTACAGAAGATAGCGGCTATCACGATCAAAACAACACAATCACATGACATACGACGTAACACCTACTAGGTACAAATATATTTAGGGCTTGAACACAATGAAAGGAACACACACACACAATACAGTTTTGGCAACATTGAGAACGGTGCCAAAATAGGCAATGCGAAATAAGGGTACTATACTAAATACGTATTTTACTAATTACGATAAAGATCATAATATTAAAATGAAGGTGATTCAAAATCAGCTTGTACGTAAGCAATGTTACCGTTGTGTGGAGAGGGGAAGGTTCAATGGAATGTAATAAAAGTTCAAATGTGAACCTCAACGCGACTTAATTAAGTAAAGTACGTGATACATCTATAACACTTAAGTATCATTTCGATATTTAAGCTATTACTAAAGTAATAGACCTTTCTACCATGGATGGTCAGCCTTTGCTGGTTCTTAATGCTCATCTATATGTATTATGATGTCTAAGTATACCAATAGAAGTAGCAAAAGCAATTGGTATCTATCAGAGAGGAAGCGACAAAGATCGGTGCTGCTAGATATGCTTGATTTATCTACTTTGAGCTTCAGTTTGAACAGGATACACCTATCCTATTAGAAAATAAACTCCCGCCCCCTCACGTTCACTGTGTTCAAGCCCTTATACCAATACAACGTAAAATTGGCCAAAGTTAACATCTTCCTCGATTTAAATTTAGTTTTTGAAGTTGTGATCGTGTTGCAATGGAAACGATTAACACCAATGAACGATGTCATACCAAAGTTTTTTTAATATTTTAATGTTATTATAATGATGTATATAGAATTAAGTAAAGTATCCTACGTAAGTAAGCATACAAACATGACCATTATTGTATCGTTAACGAACAAAACAGAAAATTTGATTGTAGGTATGTGCTGGTTGGTAGATCACAAACTATTGGGAAGTCATTAAATTACAAGGTTTTGGTGTTCATACTTACATACAGAGAAGCTAATACGGGAACGTAAGGTAAGTGAAGCAATGCCATCCCTGTCATTGCGGGACATGACGCTGTAAGTTTTTTCTCGTCCTATTACGCTTTGCCCAATCTTTACATTGCCCAATCTTTGGATAATTGAACTAATTAAATATAGTAAAAAAATACTGGAATTGGTTCTAATAATATTTAAAAAAAAACTACGTTTTTAGTATACTATATCTATATACTATATCACTATACCAATAGGTAGTGTTGTATAATCCGTCCCGTTAAAAGCCTAAAACCATGCTCCGCATTTATTTCTTTAGATTAAAGGAATGAACATTAGGTAAAAAAACAACTTTCGAGTAAATATCAATTACGTCGACTTTACGTGTAGGTATTGTTATTGTCAATGTGTGAACCTATTAAAATGTATAAACATATCTCATGTGATATAAATAGACAAGAGAATCGTCCAATCGTCATAGCTTGGAAAAAGGCGCGGGCGTTCGGTTTTAAAACCGCATAATGTTCATAGGCCTAGAACGAATTATAAAGATGGATGATATATAAACTATTTACTAGCTCATATATAGACAAAATGCACCAAGATTAATTGAAATTATATATTATGCATAGTATTATTTTTTCTATACACACAGCAATGTTAGAACAGATCTAGCGTTGTCGATAGGTACAGATCGCGTTAAACTTTATGACGGACCTGAATGCAACGCTATAGGTGGGATTGCGCAGGTAGTCTTACACCCCTCGCTCCACTGCGTCCTGCTACACATCCGCCATAAAGTTTGTTTTAACTGTAATTAGTAAGCAAATTATAATTGTTAATACAATAGTATGTTAATAATAAAATATTTATGTTGGTTTAAAGAAATAAATAAAATAATAAATTACAGATTAGTTTCAAAAAACTAGACATAGGACGCTGCTGTGTGTGAATATCAGTTCAATCATTTTATTTTTGGTGTTAAAATAGGTAAAATCTCAGGTAAAATATACTATATTTATAAAATGGCTGAAAAATATTTCCATAGAATTTTTTTCAAAAAAAGCACTATGATGATATTGATAATCTCAAAATAATACTCATTATAAAAAAAGACATTTGTGCAATATATACCTATAACCAAAAATATTAGTCAATGTAGGTATTAGAAGGTAAGCTGCCACAAGCGATTTGCTGACACATATATATTTACATGTGAATAAAAAAAGTAAAAAACATTGTTTTTACACAGATGTAAATGCATATCGTCAGTAAATTGCTTGTGCCGATTTGCCTTGGAACAACTATACCTACAGATGTTGAATGCACCTCTCGTTGCGTTTTCACTACAGTATAATATCCTACGAAATTATTCTGTGGCATAACGGTGCCAATATAGAAACTATATTTGGTAGGAAAAAGCACCTTAATATATAGCTATTTATTTATGACATCTAATGTTCCTCATAATATATTTAAAATAAGTTACATTATTACTGTAGCCTGTAGCCTCTAACAATTAATTTATGAAAACCGGTCTAATGCGTGTCCGGTCACGCTTAAGGTAGGGTTCCGTAGCCTAGCCAACAACAAATACTTGTCATAAACCAACATCATAAGTTTGTTCAGAATTGAGCCACAAATTAACTTGATCGGCTATAACTCATAAACTAGTTGTTTAAGTTTTGTTGTTTGTTAATATTTGTCATGTCATGTCTAAAAACTGTCATGTCATTTTTTGTAAGGCACAGACAAGCACAGAACAAGTTTCTATAATTTTAATTTTGACTACCATTGGGATCAGTACAAAAATTTTCAATTACATTCTCATTGACGAAGTTTGACATTTCAGCCCACACGTTAAGCGCCGCCTGGCGGTCAACTCAAGCGCGTTAGCCCCCCAATGAATTAATATAAACTAATACTTAATTTTTTATAAGCTTGTTAGACAGTTATTATATGACAAAGATAGTGATATACTTATTCCAGCACACAGATAGGTATTGTCTGCTACGTAAAACATGCTGATCATGTAAATATATTTTCTGTAACATATAAACTACTAAGCTTCTTGCGGCACATCATCGCAATACTTAGTCAGTCACTTTTCGAAGTGTCGGTGTTTTTTCCACTATAACAAGTGCCTTGACGAGTCTATGTATTTAATACGGAGTTTGATTTATATTTTATTCGCACATGGAATTTGGGGTCTGAGCGACAATGGTAGATATGAAACGCGCACACCCTTTTGGCCAATGTAAACTGAAGACATGCATGTAACTGTCGAAATACGGAACGCAAGCGTGTCTAATGTCCAATCGGGAAACGCGAACTTTTGTCGGCTCGCCCTGGCCCGCTACATACCCCCAAAAGCCCCCAAAACCCCAAAAAAATAGTATGCATTCAAGAATTTATGAAACGCTCAGTACCCAGGGCAATAAAACAATTTTTTTTTTAAACCGGCCAACTGCGAGTCGAATTTGCGCCCTGGAGGTTCCTTGCTGTAATACCTATCAGTATAATGTGTTTTAACGTATTTTTTGTTAATTAACGCCATATGGCACAAAAACGCATGTCAATTAAAAAAAACGCTGAAAAAAACACGTTACTTGTATCTTCTAATTTTTAACTTAATTTATTTTTATTTGTTGTTTACTTTTTCATATGTCTACATATCACGGTTCAAAAGTTACAGCCCCGTGACAGACGGACGGACAGTAGAGCCTTGGCAATGGGGTCCTGTTGGCACCCTTTGGGTACGGACCCTTAAAAATGTAGATATCCATGCTGTGTGTACTTAGCTAACAATTTGTATTAAAGGATAAATAACATCAATGAGGGCTACCGGCCTATTTCTTACGACTATGCGAAGAAAAATGGATTGCTCGTGTGAGTTTATCACGTGAGAAATTTAAAGAAGGGATTTGTTTAGTTTAGTTTTATGTTCATCCTTTACATAGATGTACATCGAGATACCGCGACGTTACCACAAAAATGTTAAACCCATACCAAAAGTACGCTACTTGATGTTTTGACATAGTACTGCGAAGTGTTATCCATATATGTGAAATTTGTACTGGAAATCAAACATTCTAGAATTAAATATATTTCAAAATGTTAAAAAAAAACAATGATGTTGACATTATGTCTAATTTATGAGCCTGTTATTTTGCTTTAAAGTACAAGACACGGCATCTTGATAATCCTGGTATCTGTGATCCTTTACTGATGAACATAAATGTACAAAATAACATTAAAGCATTTTTATTTCTCATGTAAACTGTAAATGAAAAAATAATTAAAATAAAAACACTGTATTTTCTTACAAATACCTGACTGACGGACACCTGAGTTGCCAGTTGCGCCACCATTACCAGCTAATTTGGTAGCCCTCGTGCATTTGAATTAGTACATATTATTGTACGTACATAATTTGAATGCGAAATGTGGTAACACTAGTCGATTGTAGTTATCACTTTATGTTAGTGAACATAATTGTTTTTCATTCAACTAGATCTCATTCTACGAATTGCTAATAAATATAATGTAGCATACAAAATATTTATTAAAGTTTTTGACGTATAAGTAGATATTAAAAAATTTATAAAAAAAAATCCTATTAATTAGTTGAAATATTAAATTGTGTTCTTTAAAGATATCAGACTTTTATTTCACACATTTTTTTTTGTAGGTACTGCCATGGTACAAAACCTCAAGTTGGTACTCTGGGGTGAAACAGAGGGAAATTTGATTTCATTGTTTTGTTATTACCACCATTTCCATTTAATGGTTTTTGAGGTTGTGTTTGTATATGTTTTTTCACTGAGAACTTTAAGCGTATAAATGTATCCTGTAATTTTCTTTTTGAGTCGTTATTTAATTAGAATTTTCCTAATAGCTATCTTTTGTAAAAGAACTAAAATGTTGTGTACTTTTTTTAAATTTTGCTATGATAACACTTTTTGCATTATTTTCATGCAAAGGCAAAAGAATTATATTAACATCACTTGTCACAGATGTAACATCCTCACTTGTCACAAGTCGTAATGTGACTTACAAGTGTCTCAGAGTACAATGCCACAACACCAAACACCAGTTGCAATCAATTTTAATACCAACCAAAGCTTTGCGGATGACGCTTTCAGCCAAATTTCAAATACTAAAATATTTTGTAAAGTGTTATAAAGAATCTTCCATTTACAATGTCTTAGTTTTGTATTTTGAATTAAAATAATACATTTCTGATAAATTCTTAAAATAAAACAAATTAAGTAGGTATTACCACATTTTTACTCTCCAGTCATAAACATATGGACAGATTTTTCAGTTTTCATCATTTTAGCAGTTCGATCGGTTCCCAGTATCGCCGATACTCGTTGAAGATCGTATTTTGAGTACAACGTCGTGATTGTCATATTGAATTCGCTACCTCCATATTTATTCTGCAATGCTTCCTGTTAACAAATGACTATTTTTTTAATAATTTACAATGTAAATAATACAGTTGTAATAAATACAAATAACGTCATAATGACGAATATGGGACAAAATCATGTACAATGCACCCATGAAATGTGTATTATGAAAAAACAATAAAACTGTGGAATATTTGATGCAATGTCATGTGTTGTCACGTGGGACATATAACACACGGCCATTTAGTCCCAAACTACGCAAAGCTTGTATTATGGATGCTGGATAACTGATATATGTAAATTCCCTATAGTAATATACATTACAGAAATTTTAAAACACACGCATGAAGCAAATAGACATGTTCATGCACCCAAATATTTATCCTGTGTAAAATAGAATCTTTAGTTCTGCAGTTAGGAGCGCTAATCACTCGACCAATCAACCGATATAAACGTATAATGTAATGTACAACAATTTTTTCAGATTTTAGACCTCTGTTCTAGGTGGATAAACAGACCAATTGGTAGGTATTCTAAAAATGTAAAATGAAAATGCCCATATATGAAGGGAGGCCGATAAGTAATATAGTTTTAATGTACATAATACGAAAATGATACTGGCCACTATGGTGTCGTATTCTCTATTTATTCCTTTTTAAAATACGAAATGTAATTTCTTTTGAATAGTTTTGCATATAGACACTTCATTATTTTCAACATGTCGCGAGATAAAAATAAAATGAAGATTGAGCATCGTGCAGTGGTAAAATTACTAACCAAGGAGAAAAATACGCCATGGCAGACCAGATAACGCATGTTACATGTGTTCGGTGATTTGTGCTCCTCTGATTTCGTAATGAAGTTTTGGTCAAATTTTAGAAGACCGGCGAATTAAACAGTGAGAGATTGCAAGAGATGTTGGAATTAGTAAGGAACGAGTGAATGAAATAATTCATGAATATTTGGACATGTCCAAGGTCAGTGCTGGGTCCCTAAAATGGTGACTCAATTCGACAGGCAACGACGCGACGTGTGGAACGTTGTGAATCGTTTTTGTAAATGAGTCAAGGTAAAGAGGAAAATTTTATCTCTAGAATAGTTACCTGTGATAAGACCTGGATTCAACAATAGGATCCGGAAAGTAAACAATAGTCATTACAGTGGATATTCAAGGTCGAAAAGTATCCTCGGAAATTTAAGGTCGGTCTGTCGCGCGTCGTCAAGCTGATGGCAACCATTTTTTGGGATGTCGAAGGGACATGGCTAAAAGATTACTTGCCTAAAAAACTAGAATGACCGCCGAATATTATATATTATTATTATGTTGTAGGATCCACTACGCGAGTCTATAAAAGAAAAAAGAAGAGGCAAACTGGAAAACGGATTCTGATTTTGCACGATAATGCATCTGTGCACACCGCTCGGAAAACAAAGCTGGCTATGACCAAAAAAGGCTTCCAGAAAATCAACCACCCATCGTATAGCCCAGATTTAGCACCTTGCGATTCTTTTCTGTCCAGATGTTTAAAGAAAAATTTAAGAGGGTAAAGATTTTCAACTGATGATAAGACGAAGTCCACGGTAAATGAGTATTTCGAATTTTTTTTTTTTGAAGGGTTAATATCACAAGTGCCTTTTTCTTTCAGGGGACTACATTGAAAAATAAAAATTAATTTGTCATGCTCGTCTTTTATTTCATAGTTACTGTTAGCGATGTTTCGATATGACGCGGTACAACGCTACCAAGACGTCACATCCCTAAGATTGAGCAAGAATGAGTCAATATGGCGCGAACTGCAAGAGTGTCAACACAGTTAATTATTGTAACGCATTTGTAATGTGGATTATATCTAATAAATATTGTTTATAACCAACAAAATTACATAGTACTAATATTAGGTAGATTATTTATCAGCCTCCCATCGTATGTGATAAAGTAATGATTTAAATAATTGACAAATGGAAAAATATTTCGTACATAAAAGTAAACATGTGAATGGGTGCAGCACTGGGCAGTAGACCGGTGAACGTTTTCTAGGCAATTGCATCGCAGTTTCTTCTTTTTATTTGTTAATGTTTTCTGCTTAACAACAATTGCGCCAGTGTCAAGTTTAACTATTTTATTACCGATATGACAATACAGGCAATTTTGCATGAATATTTTAAAAGTTCTTCAAAATCATTACCCTGAAGGACTTCCGCTAGCCACTTTTTAATGCAAAATCTGGGCTCCGAACCGACCGACACAACCGACAGAACCTTTGAACCGTCCAACATTACTCAGAGGGTTTACCGAATCTAGCACAGATAGAGCAGCTAGGCTGTGCTGCCAACCGTTATCCTAAAACCCAGGAGACGCTCCCACAGATCATGTTGAGCCAGCACATAGAATTCGCTTTTCTAAACAATACTTAGTACTTGCAATTACTTGGTAAATAAGTGGTAAACATGGATTACAAGGATTTACCTGCATGAGATTACATATTTCCGAATAAAAATGTGGGTAAGTGGGTGGTTGGTAGAATATGACGTGACGTATGCCCTTGATCCGGAACCGTCTGAAGAAATGCACACGCTCCGAATACAGCATGAAATGGGCCTCTGTGTGGAAAAACATGTCTCGAGCTCGCGCTATTTTGGCGTCCTGGTAAAATCAATAATTCATCATTAGATACACATCAGACAACTGTCTTTATTTATTTGCACTAAAGTTATTATAATGCCGAATAATTTTTGTAGAGAAAAAATAAAGAAGGAAAACTACATTATTTATTCAACAAAGCTGATATATAACAAACAACATAAAAGAAGCTGAAATGCTTCCTTTGAACTGTTTGTTAGTTTGTGACTTGAGGAGTGTTGCATTAATTTTAATAAAATTGGCAGTCAAAGGTAGCTTGAAGTATGAAAGATAATTTGACTTAAAGAATATCTTGATAAAATAAGCAGCACGCTAAACACAAGGTGAAAAATCGGTCGACCCTGAAGTCCATCCCTGAAACTTCCTGCTATTTTCGAGTTCCAAGCGCTCGAAAATTAGAAAGCTATTTAGCTCTTCGAACTCAAAATATTGATTTTCATGGTTTTTAAGCTCATAATATTCATTTTTCAAAGTCTCCAAGTCCAAAAACAGAATTTCTAAACATTTAGAGTCCTTCAAGCTCAGAAACTTGAGACATAAAGAAAATGTTATTTTGGAAATATTTGAACGCTTTGTTTGATTCTAATGCAATTTACGGCATTATACGTAATTTCGTAAACACAAAATTTTTGTGTAAAAGCAAAAGTCGATTGATCTTAAAATCTCAAAGTTATGTTAAAAAAACACGTTTTCGGAAATTTGTGAACTGTGACTTTGGAACGCGTCGTTCGATTTTGATATTTTAGGCGGCACTCCGTGCAGTTTTTTATGTACAAAAAACATATATAAGGTTTCAAATAGATTGGTTGGAAAACCTCAAAGTTATTTGAAAAAAAAAGTGTAATTATTTTTGATTTTATTTTTTGAATATTTTGAAACAGCTCGACCGATTGACTTCAAAATCTAATCAGATCTAAGTCTCGATGAACCCTTTCAAACGCTGTATCGCAGATCTTGATCGGTCAATCCTTTCTCAAGATATCGTACGACAAAAAAAAAGTTACATATACACACACACATACGGACGTCCAGCCGAAAATGGTCAGAATAGCTTCACAGAACCTTAAAACGTGGAGATCTGATAAAAACTCGATTTTCGAAAATCGGACCCAAATCAATGACTTCCCTTGGATAGCGGGAAGTTAAAAAGAATAGAGATGGAAACAATACAAATAAATAAGTGTGGCTTATTAATGTATGTCAAAAGTATAAGTGTAAAAATAGAAAAATTACCTTAGAGTACTCGCAAATTTGAACAAAACTGATGTCTTCTTTTTTAAAATAGTTTCTTATTTTAACATAGTCAAAATAGCTTGACACATATATGAGTGTATGGCTCATGAGTGTATCGCGGTGTTTAGGCAGAACTTCTTTGGTGAATAACTCAAATCGTGACTCCACTGAAGACATGGGGTCTGAAGCATTGAATCTATAAACATACACGTGACAATCGGTAAACAAAATATAGTTATAACTCAAACGGCTCCACAACGCAATATTGTGGACATTGAAACGACTGGAATGGTATGGGCCAGATACAGTGAGGCAAGATTACCATAGCCTACTAATTTCCTTTGGCAACCATATGTTCATACATATGGTTGCCAAAGGAAATTAGTAGGCTATGGTAATCTTGCCACACTTGCATAACTAAAATACTTGATTGCGTTAATGTCACTATATAAATAAATTACCACTTTAATTAAATTAAAGTGCCACTATTAATACAACATATAAACAAATTTCATGAACTACAAAGCCATCAAAAAATATAGTAAAAAAAAAAATGTGTACCTACCTATGGAATATATGTGGGAACTGCAGTATCACTTGCTGAATGCACCCAACTTCGACTGGATTATGAACTCTCACTTTGCCAGCGTAATTTTGACACTTTTTATTCAATATCGAATTAATTTCAGGAAGGGTGACTGATGAAAAAATTAATGTCTGTCTGTAAAATTAAAAACAAATAAAACTAATACTAAATTTAATCATTATTAAATGCTTTCAATATAATTATCTGTATTTAGACATACTTCATTGAATACTAATGTTTGAAATGCACAAACAAATTTCGAAAAAGTATTATGGACAACTGATTTTTCATTTCACTTATTCAGAAAAAAAAAAATGAAAACCGACTTCAAAAACGTAAATTAAAAACTTAAAAATAAAATTTTCACTTTAAAGAAAGGAGCATAAACAGGCGGCATATAGTTAATGAAGTCGGTGCCAACTCAACCAACCAACTTTTTTTTGAAAATTATTTTATTTTTAAATTTTTATTTAAACGCATCTGTAACTTATTTGTATTTAGAAAACTTATTTGTATTTATAAATGGGGCTTCTAAACGCACTACTCAAATGAGACAGCGCCGCGATTACGCGACTTAAATTCAGTTTTAAACGCATCAGCATGCCTAGTAGGTAGATTCCTATGTAAAACTTCAATCTTAATTTTTATTTTTGAAAAATGTGAAAAATAAAGGAATTAGTCATTGATTTTTACCACAGCCATCACAATTTTATTTAAAGAAATTCATTACTTTGCGCTAGATATTGATAATGTTTTTTTATATATAAATTTAATTTAAATTTAAATAAGGTTTTTTATAGTAAATCAATGTTTAATTAAAAAATATGTTTTAATAATTATATGTGCTTGCCTTTTAATGGAAACAAATAGAATTATCCATTCCTACCTGAGCATAAGAAAAGATAAAATAAACATGCACTTTTAGTTCGACTCATATATCAGGAAAACTAAGATGTTAAAGCCATATTATTATCTTTTATTAGAAACTCTAGGTTCATCTAATTAAAATTTGGGAACATCATGAAAGTATGTTAAAGTGTCAAAACAGCAAAAGTAGCATTAGTTGCCAAAATTGAGTGGAGTAATTAGATTGTGCTATTCCATTTTGGCCCACCTCTCGAGCTTTGTTCTCTGTTCCCTGCAGACAGGAAGGGAGGAAATAAAGAAGAGCTTGCTAGAAGTCATATGACAGCACTTTGATGTAGGGCTAGGCTTTTATGATGTTTCCACAATCTATTTACGTAAACATAGAGTTCCAAATAAAAGCATAATAATATGGCCTTCGTGACCTAGTTTTCCCGATATATGAGTAAAACTAAAAATATATAGTTTTTTCATGTTTTTTTTTGTATTTTTTTTTTCGTGCTCAGGTAGGAAAAGATAATTGTATTTATGTCTATTAAAAAATTAGTAAATCTAGTTAGTAAAATGTAATGATAATTAAACATTGGTTTAATATTAAAAAAAAACTGATTTAATGTCAAGCACAAATCGGCAAAATATTTCATTAAAAAAAAATTGTCACGCCTGCAGGAAAAATCTATGACTCTAATGTAATTCTAATTTTCACAACTTTGTTGATGAAATTTATTTTATTTCCTATGTTAAATATGATCGTACCAGAAGTGGGAACAATGTTGGAATAAAATTGCTTAGGAATATGATTAAACGATAAAAATGTTAACTAACCTATAATACTTTGTCCATCCATTGACAGCCCAAGACCTGACTCTAGAAAAGTCTGTGCCATGGGTCTTTTTTGGCTGTAAATGAAAATGTTCCAGAATATGAAGTAAATGGTCCCAGTTCTGCATCAAGAAGACATCGGCCTGGTCCATTATTAATAATTCTATAGAAGCTAAAAAGTCATAATCTCGATCGTCTTCGCCTTCAGCACCCACTATCATACGAAGTCCTAATGGTGAAGCGATTATTATATCTGATGAATAGAAATCGGTGTAAAGCTGAAATAACAATATGTATAAATAATAATGCGCACTTGTACTTCTTCTAACATGTTAATTGCTACCTAAAACCTTCAGGTTGTCAAACAAACAGGAAAAGGAGACACAGTTCAACAATTTTTATTAGTGCATATTGTAATGATTTACGATTTCAATTCAGAAATTACGTATTAATTCCCAAAGAAACGTGCTCGAAATTGCAACGTTGATTAATATCATTAGTAATAAAAGACTATCCTTTATTAATCATATTCACAGTTTTTTGGACATTAACCAAAATTTCTCATTTGTCAAATTAAATTACTTCATGCGTATAAATACATATAAAAATAGACTTGTTACAATAACGAAAACCAAAAACAAATCAATATTGGTTGAAAAAATTATCAAAGGTTCTTATCTGTCTCTTTCTTACAAAACAAAGTTTTGCACTATTTTAAATGGTAGTATCGAGGTGTCATCAACATCATATATTGCTCTCTCTCTCTCTCTCTGTCTAATTAATGATTTGAAACATTTATACCTTGATTACAAGTTAGCTGTTGAATTATTTTTTTCAACATTTTTTTTAACAAGTTAATTCTTGAATGTAGAAAAGTTAAAGATGATGGTATTTATGAAGGGAAGAAGGGAAAAGGAGAAGAAAGTACGGCAACTGGGAAAAAAATAGAAGCGTTCACATATTTGGGATTTGGAATAAAAAGAAACAGAAGAATGGACACACAGATTAAACAACAGTGTATAAAAGTAAATAGAGTATTAAAACAGGTATGGGGAATCAGAGAAAAGAGATTCAGGAATTATTTTGAAAGGAGGATCATGCTTTTCAATTATTTTGTAGCAGGAGTAATGATGTATGAAGTAGAAGTGTGGTCTTTTTAGGAATGAAAGGAAATAAAAAAAGTACAACCGAAATATATAAAGTGGACCAAGGACGGCAACAGCACGATTTGAGGATAAAGTTAAAATTTAAAAAAAAAGTTATTAATATTTGGAGGAAAAAGAAAGAATGCTAGAGGGGGACATTAAATGATAGAGAAAAATTGTCCAGCGGAAATAGCTACAAATCAAATCAAATCAAAATATCTTTATTTCGTAGTTATGTAACATAATCTTGAAATATGTCATAAGAGTGAATTTTATTACTTTGTGGAAGAACGTGACCACAAAGGCGCATTCAAAAATGCTGGTTCCTCTCAGAAGAATGCGCAAGAAACTGAGGGACGCTCTTTTTAACAAAATTATTAAAAAAATTTTACAATAAGTGCTTAAAGAATAATATTATTGAAACAAACCGATAGGCGAGCGGTTTACACCCATGGATTTTTATCATCTAAGTAGTCTGATACTTTATAATAAGCTTTTGCATAAAGCTTTCGTTTTAGTGTAGTTTTAAACTTATTAAGTGGTAGATCTTGAATGTCAGCTGGGATCTTATTGTAAAAGCGTATACATTGCCCTTTAAAAGATTTTGTGATTTTATTGAGGCGGCTGACATGATTAGCAAGTTCATCTTTGTTTCTTGTATTAACATTATGCCGATCACTATTTTTTTTCTTATATGTTTTCAAATATATACAGCATAGAGAAGGTGAAAACACGAAGACAATAAGGCGGAGAGATGAAGAAATTGATCGAGAGACAATAAGTAGAGAGGCAGGAGTAATGGGAATATGGTTGTATTCTGGAGACAAGAGGTAATAGAAACTATATGGAACTAGGTGTTTACAAGGGGCCGATGTACCTGGCCAAAGGAGGAACGAGGAAGTCAAGAACAAGTTTTGGATGGCAGACGAGGATAAGAACTGCAAAATATGCAGGGGAGAGGGAGACTTTATGTAGTCGATTTATGTAGTTGATGGAGCATGTAGGGCGGGAGAGAGAAAGGAAAATAGGAGACGTACTGGAGGAAAGTGGAAAAGAAGATCAGTGAAATGGGTGATCAGTGAAATGGGTGAGGAGGATAAATTAAAAAAGAAAAAAGATGGCTTGATGGGAATAAGAAATAAGAAACGAGACACAGAGGTGTAGAGATAAATGAATGAAGTGAAAATGTATGGAACCAACTTTGAGAACTTGGACAATGGACTGTGTAATTAGGAAATAATTTTTTTTTTTTGTATATTCTTGATTTTAAAATACGACAAAAAGTCACATATCCTATTAGCATTCATTGGTACTACAATAATTAATTACAACTGTAATGGAGAAGCACTGTAATTACCTTCAATGTCTTTTTAGTCAGAGTAAGGCCTAAACGAAACGTATCATCTGTGTTGCCACTAAATAAAAGTTCATAATCCTCTGGTTTAGGATTTTTCTTTGGCATTCTTAGCTCGCCGCCTGTAAAATCTTCTTCAAATCTATTTTTATTAACAACCTGCCCCGCTTCTTTGGGAACAAGTATTTCAATTAATGTCTTCACGATTCTGTATGCAGCATCTTTAAATGGCACTATTATTAAAACCTAAAAGCATAACCAATTAATGTATAATTCTACATAGACATGCCAAGGAAATATTCATATAAATATAATTGTACTGTCTGCCTGGACTAATCTACGAAACAACAGAACCAATTTCAATGAAACTCGCAGACATGAAAAAGAGGTTGTCAGGAGTGACATAGGTTATTTATTGTCTGTATGTTTGTCTGTGCTAATCTCTGAAACAGGTGAAACAATTTTAATGAAATATTGTAGAAATGAAGAGGGCGTTGTCAGGAGTTACTAGGCAATTTTTTTATACCTATTTAAAAAACTGTAGTGTCTGTTTGTTCTGGCTTATCTCTGAAATGGCAAAATGAAACTTTGCAGACATGAAATGATGGTTATCAGAAGTGACATAGGCTACGTTTTGTCTGCCTGTTACAGCTAATCTTTATTATTTTTTGTCCTTTTTTTATAGACCATAGCTACCAGCAAATTCTGCTTTTATCAATGGTGAAAGTTAGAATGTTTGGATGTTTAGCAGTCACTCACACAGCAATGGAGCAACAGATCAGTAATTTTTTGCATGGGTATAAGCTGGAGAGTGACATACGCTACTTTTTGTCCTGGAAAAAGGCACAGTTTCTGTGGGATAACTATTCTTTAATGCAAAACAGCTGAACAGATTTTGATGGCATTTATAGTATGAAGGTGTCTCAAAGCTTGGTACAACACATAAGATGAATTACATCCCAAAAACACAGTTCCTGTGGGATACCTGTTCTTCATGGTAAAATGGCTAAATGGATACTGATGAAATGTTATAGAAAGTCTCACAAATTCCTGGAGCTTCACGTCCCTTTAGCTGTCCCGCTACAACTATGTCGTCCACGCGGACGAAGCCGTGGGCGGAAAGCTAATATTACAGAAATATGTTCCATGGCGCATTTGTTGTCATAATTTTTAGATAATTTTGTAACAAGGTCATTATTGGATCGACTAGATGCAAGAAATAAAGAGTTATTGTTCCGTTTAGCCGTTTTACGTGTTTTTTATTGGACTAATCACTACCACTACTAAGTATGTACATGATGAGCATTGATACCTAACGTTGCCACATACCCACCACAAGCATTGCACGTTTGCCAAAACTACATGGAATATTAATATGAACTTAACCACAGCCATAAATGGAAAAACTTTAATACCTTTGGTCTAACAAGACCCTGATCTCTATACTCCTCTGAGATATTTCTGTCTTTCCTCGAGAGTTTTGAATTGTGATGCAGAATTTTTGTTCGAGTCTTAAGCATGTGGTTCACTACATGTAAACAATAGATGAATCGTATTTCATCCGCGTTAGAAAAGTATCTTTCTGGGTAATAAAGGTCTTGATAGTTATTTATTATTGAAAACAATTCTTTTTGCAGTGGTGTTAATATTTCAGTGATTTCTAAATCTCTCTTTATCAAACTTGATTTATTTGCAGACACTATGTGGCCATGTATCTGTGATTTTATATGTAATAAATTGTAATCTACGGTTTTTATGACAGTAGGTACCGTTCCAACCTTAGCACAAGGTTGTTCATCAACAATCATAATTTTGCTTTTTGGTTTCTTAGGAGTCGTTAAAACAGGTCTAGGTATTGATATTTGTAAATTGCCCAATGTCGGCCATAATTTAGTTGTATGTTCTATTGTAGGAGTACTGCTTGTAAGTGATACTAATAGTTCATCTGCCAGGTCATATTGCAAATGTTTTATAAAGGGTTCACTTGATGTTTCCGACAAATCTTCATTCTCTGTCTCAGAATCGAATTCCATGTCTTCATTCTATAATTACAAAATGATTTGATTATGGCATCTTATAATTTAACATTTAAGGTTCATAGTTTAGATAAGTTTATTAATTCAATATTTTCCCCCACAAATAGTTTGCACCGCAAAGGGATCAGGACTTTGCTTAGGAAGGTAAATCAAACCCTGAAAGGATGATTGACCATTCCCAAATTTTTGAACTAAATTCTGTTATATTTCATTTCGAAAGAATAAGCAATTTTACTCGTAGCTCGGTATATATGTGGTTCAGTGATTTTAGACGTGGACTTAATTATCTCCATGACAATGCACCTGAAGGTCAACCAGCGACTTTAATATTGATACAGTACTTCAATTACTTAAAACTGATAAAGAAATTACATGTCAGCAAATTCCTACTGTATTAGGCATTGGAATGAGTCAAGTGCAAAAGACTTTGTATGTGCATCTGAAGGTGGATACCGCATAAATTGACGGAAAACCAGAAACGACTGCGTGTAGAGTGGTGTCTCAAAATGATAGCTAAGTTTAATGGATGGCAATAATTGGCTGTCTATAATATTGTGACAGGTGACGAAACCTGGGTGTACTGCTTTGTACCGGAAAGAAAAAGTCAATCGGCAGAATGGGTCTTTTTTTTGAAGATTTGCCAACGAAAGTTAAGAAAAGTTAAACAGTTGGTAAGAAAATGGTTAATTTTTTTTTTTTTTCGGCAAATCAGGACATTACACAATAGTGTCATTTGAAGACCACAGAATAGTAACTGCAGATTGGTATGTCAACACTTGCTTGCCTTGAGTCTTAGAAATAGTTCAGGAAAAGCATCCTCGAAGCAAAGTCGTCCTTCATCACGATAATGAGTCTTCACATACCGCTAAAGTAACAGAAGCATATTTTAAGGGTTTAAATGTAAAACTGATGACGCATCCGCTATACAGTCCAGACCTCGCACCATGTGACTTCTTTTGTTCCCTAAAATTAAAGATAAACTTAGAGGCATACGTTTTACGAGCCCTAAATCGGCGGCGAGTCCATTCCATGAAACTATTGAAGAGGTCCCTAAAGAATATTGGTCCAACTGCTTTTTACAATAGTTCCACTAAATGCCAAAATGTGTCAATTATGGCGGCGTATACTTTGAAAAACAATAATGTATCATAAGTAAAATACCAGGTCTTATTTACAGGAACCCAGAAAGTTTCAGTATGGCCTACATAAAAAAAATTCAAATTAGGTTCTTAAAATGGCCTATTTCAAAATAAAATATAACAGACTTTAGTTCAAAAATCTGGGAATGGTCAATTCAACTACCACAATTTATTCAGACTTATATGAAGAAGTTCACAATTTCAGTTCATGCAGCATCAGCTAAATGTAGATCTCACACTTGTATCATCATCACATGCCACATTATATGACCATACTAAGACTAAACAATAACATAATCTGCACAAACTAATTTGATCCATAGATGTTGTAGTATAACAATGCCTATGGACATTTACATATAACTATGTGTCATTGTGAATGTCTGAATTACTGCACATCTTGAAATAATGTACACTAATGCATGTTGACATTCACCAATCTGGATGGTAAAAGTATGTTTTTTTTTGGTTCAGCTCATTTTGGTCTTTTACCAGGGAATATTAAGATACACTGTGATAACTTGGTTAATCTTAGGGAAAATTTCATTCATTTCTAATGGCTTAGGTTGGATTAGGTTTTCTATCTCAATGTGAGGAATGAAACAGAGAAGAGTGATGAGCCATCCAAAAAGCATTTGGATCAACTTTAAATTCAGATAAGATAGGTTGATGGTCCTCCATTGCTAAATTTATAGGTTAGGTTTGATTCAGTCAATGTGAAGAGGGAAGCATAACAATGTGCAGTGCGAATAGCCATACAGAAGTCTGTTGACTTACAATTGATCAATTACTTCTAACCAATTAATTATATGATAATTAGTTATATGTAGGTACTTTCCTATATGCACACTATATACACTTTACATACAAGTATTGGAGAATGTTAACATTCACATTAATTTTGAATTGGTATTTTTAAGATACACAGAATTGTCTAGGTGTGTTCAGTGAATATCATAAGAAATACTCAAGTAAATCGGTCTTACACCAATAAATTGGTGATAGTGAACATATACGCAATGCATCTTGACATTCTCCAAATGCTATTATTCATAGTAACTTACAGAAAAGAGCCTACATAATTTTTTTTTATTACAAATTCATAACATGAAAACTATATATTCATATTCTTTTTTTATTTCAAATAGACACTGTAGGTACTCCGTTCCACATACACAAAAACGACAGTTAAACATAAATTGTAGGATTTTACCTCAACAGCTAAGATAGATTTATTAATAATAGATGGCTGATCAGAGTATTGAGATTCTTGTGAAATCTTTTCATCTGCCTGCAAATCATTGGGTAGATTACTCATTTTATTTCCAATACTACTAATTGAAAAATCCGCCTCCATGACTGAAAGAGTTTCAGAGTGTTCGCTTTCCGATTCACTGTTTACGTCTACATATCTCGATTTTTTTGAAAACGTAGATATTAGTTGTTCATAAGGATCTTCTTCTTCCTCGCTTTCAGAATAAACTACTTGAGTACGTTTTAATTTATCATCCAAAAGTCTTTTCTTCGCTAACTCTTCATCTATTCGTTGCTTATTTTTATATCTGTTAAATATTGCTTTTTTGTTAACCATTTCAAGTTTATTTTTTTCCTTTTTCTTTTTTAGAAGCATTGAATCCTTCTTTTTCTTGTTGTTATAAAACTTTTTATTTTTCATGCTCTTTATTTTATAGGTGGATAAGTTATTCAAAGATGAGAATATTGACACAAATATTGACATTGAGTGATAGTGAGAATCGGAGACTAGGGATGGACGATATATCGATTTAAGACGCATTAAAATATCGACATTTCTCTCGATATTTTAACGGTCGATATATCGAACATCGATATTTGCCTTATTTCGATATTTATATATCGATATTAAATACGTCTCGTATCCCTGAATGGTATCTGGTGTTGAAAAACCACTAAAAAGTCTATTAAATTTTAAAAAATAAGAGGCTCCTTCCATACTACTTTTGCCTTGTCAATATCGTTCAATGATTTGTGAGGGAGATAGAGCAATTGATGCTTATGAAATACTTGGTACTTATATGCAAATATTCTAATTTTATTATAATAGCGATATATAATGTAAGGCTTTATAGATATTTGAAAAAAAAAACAATTAAAATGTATTCTTCTTCTGATATAGTAAAAAAAAACATTAGATGTCAATTGATTACCAAGGTGTCAGTTACGTCAAATTATACTCTTTGATGCCATACTGCGTCATACTGGTGTTTCTTGTTTGCTTTATTTGTAATTATAAATTTTTTAATAGAATTTATTTGCTTTTACAACTTTTCAGCTAACTGTTGTTCAATGTTGTTCTATCACATTGTAGGACATCCATGGCTGAAGGTGATTGACAAGATAACTATTATATAGTTTTTTAACCATGATTCAAAAAGCAAAGGCATTCATTAACTTAAATGCACTTGAATATTTACAAAAATGTCAAAGACACCCCATGATACATATATATATATATATAAAATATCTACCCCTCACTGACCGCCACCCCTACTGACCTCATCTTAAATGAGTGAACAGTAAAACAGTTTTCGCGTTATATTAATAACGAAAATCTTAAACAGAGGCACGCGTCAACGGAATTATTTCAGGTGTCACCGGTACGGTAACCCTTAGGGGTTACTAGACATCTTCACGCCGGTGACATCCTAGTGTGTCTCCTGGCCGCTTCGATGAAGTCGTTGGAGCTTTCGGTGTTTCGGGCTAACGACACGCGTTCCTATGCTTCAGGCGGTTGTTAGTGGGTGCGACTCTACATAACCCGCGTGCTGTACGCTGGGCGCGGGGAACTGTAGACGTTTATCCGCCTGCCCTTCGCATGGGTACAAGAAAAAAGTACAATAATATATAACTATTAGAGTATGTAGTGGCATGGTAGTGGCTGTGGTCTGTGGGTGGTCTGTGGTAGTTGCTGTCACCTGTCACGTCGCTGATCGCTGTCTTTTAGTACTGCTTATTACCACCAAGTACCACTTAGAGAAAATGTGAGAAAATGTTAGAGAACATCACAACTTAAAGTTATGGACATGAACTAGTAAAACTGTAAATTATAATTTTCACTGGCTCTCGCGTGGTTTCTCAGAGTATTAGAGTCTGTGTTTTCGCGTAAGGTCCTCCTAGTAAAAGATTTAGGTTCTAAGTTCTAATTGTTACAATGCGTAAGTAAGCAATAAATACTGTGTATTACTGGGGCGGAATTATTTTAAGGTAGGTATATGTGCACGCTAATGAAAAATGAATAGATCTAATAATGGTGTGATGGATGAAAACTTAGCAACGATGATTTATTCAAATAATTTATCTAGTGTTTCGACACCTGAAAGCAGTAGCTCGCAAAGTGCGCCATCAGTGCCTACAGTGAATGTCAACGACAGTGCCCGATCAAGATTTTCCAAAGAAACGACTCGTGAAAATCCTGAAGACACCGTGGACCTTAAAGGCAAAGTGGAATCTCGTTTACTTTCTATGTGGAATAACGTGAAATTTGGATGGACCGTAAAACTAAAAACAAGTTTTTCAAAGGAATCACCTGTTTGGCTCTTAGGACGCTGTTACCACCGTAAGCTAAGTCCAACAGGATCCCTAGAATCGTCCACAGAAATAGGCATGGAAGCAACAGTAAATCAACCTATGGAGCAAATATTTGGGGAAGGTATTGAAGGTTTCAAATCAGATTTTACAAGCAAACTATGGATGACATATAGAAGGGAATTCCCAACAATGCCAGGCTCAACATTTACTACTGATTGTGGTTGGGGTTGCATGTTACGCAGTGGTCAAATGCTTCTAGCTCAAGCCCTAGTTTGCCATTTTCTGGGACGATCCTGGAGATGGACTCCCGATCGACCTATCCAAAATGCGAGAGAGTTTCAGGAAGACTGTATTCACAGGATGATTATAAAATGGTTTGGTGATAAACCCTCAGTCAATAGCCCTCTGTCTATACACCGCATGGTAACCTTGGGGGAGAATTTGGGTAAGAAACCTGGTGACTGGTACGGCCCTGCATCGGTAGCACACTGCCTAAAAGCTGTTATGTCTGTCGCTTCACAAGAAAACTATGAATTTGACAATTTAGAAGTGTATGTAGCTCAAGATTCAACTGTGTATGTACAAGATGTGTACACTCTTTGTAAAATGGTTAATGATGGATGGAAATCGTTAATACTATTAGTTCCTGTGAAACTTGGTAGTGATAAACTGAATCCTATATATGGTCCATGTCTGACTTCTTTACTCACACTAGAGTTTTGTATAGGCATTATTGGCGGAAGACCAAAACATTCATTGTACTTTGTCGGTTACCAAGATGATAGATTAATTCACTTGGATCCTCATTATTGTCAAGAAACAGTAGATGTTTGGCAATCAAATTTCTCATTAAGTTCTTTCCATTGCCGTTCACCCAGAAAAATGCCAATACAGAAAATGGATCCTTCTTGTTGCATTGGGTTTTACATTTCCAGTGAAAGACAATTTGATACGTTTATTAATATAATCACCCCATTTTTAACACCTCAGGGTGTTGGGACAAATAAAGAATATCCTATGTTTTCTATTAATAATGGATCCAGGGCAAATGTGATTGATCCTTCACATATCCGTTATTCTATCTATGAAACAGAACAAAACTGGGTCACACCTAATGTAAATGACAGCGACACTGATTTTGAATCTGAAGAATTTGTATTAGTTTAAATAAGTACTTATTATACCTCTTATCCACCCATATAATATTGTTAGGGACTTGCTTATCAGAGTAAGTATAATGGACAAAAAATATAATATTTAATAACATTCAATGACATTGGATGTTTGAACTGATATTTATTCATACTTGATGTTTAAAACCATCTATCTAGAATGCTTAAAAGCTGCCAAATACTTAAATTGTGTTAAGTTAAATACCTTATCATTTTTAAATTGAAAAGGAATGTAAAATTTTATGAGGAGTGATTAGAAAATACAAGTTTATGAGTGATTGGAGACTAGTGTTTAAAAAGTTGCTGTAGAAAATTATAAATGAAGTTTGAATTTTGAACAAGTAAAAGCACAATCTTGCACGGTGAATGTAATTTCACAAATTCATATTACAACAATGCTTATCTGAGAACAGCTTAAAACTTGCATGAAATTACAAACCACAATGTAAATAAAATATCGTCGTTTTAGTGGTGACGTGAGCTAAGCCACATTCATTGTTAAACTGAGTTATATGCACAAACGGATTCAGAAAAAATGTTACCTGTAGTAGTAAAAGAGCTAACCTACAACTTCATTACATCTAAAATAACCACCAATTGTAAAAGGAGGTTAAATGAAATTTTATCATTTTTTTTTTTTGTTTTTCCGAGTCCAATTGTGCATATAACTCAGTTTAACAAAAAACATGGTTTAACTCACTTCACCACCAAAACGACGATATTCGAGGTTGAATAGTTGAAGGCAGTACATTCAGTCTTCTCAGTATAAGTCCCACCTGAAAGTAGGAGAAATTTAAAAATAAAAATAAATTATTAACAGTTAATACATATCCAATTTAGATAAATTAATAATACTACATATTTTATTTAATATTTATTGCCTCTTCCCTGTGACTAAAGTGAACTTTTATATAGACTTATCAACTATAGTCACTCGCTCCTAAGTACTACATGAAATTACCAACTATTTTTCTGTTTCCATTTGTCTTTTATTCACTGGCTATTGATTACAATAAATATACCTACCTATATTTTATTAAAGAATGGATAATTATTACTATCTACAATCAAAAACTCTTTTAACTGGGTCAATGAATAATTTTAATTCTTTTCCACTTGGACCACATAGACAGGGAAAAGCAAATATTACATTGAGCCAAAATTAGCTAATGTAGACAAGGCTCTTTGATTGGCTAAAATTGTTATCAATAGATTTCATCTTGATTGTATTTCTCTGTCTCTTATAGCTATCTAGATCTAGACATTCTAGCAGCGACTGGAAGGAATTTAACATGAGTAGGGACCATTTTCAAAATGAAGATTTCAGTTTTGAAAATACAATTTTTTTTGAGAGTTGAATATTAAGGGAATAAAGAACCGCTAAGTCTAAGTTATAAGACTCTTTAAAATGTATTTTATTCCTTTTGATAAAAAATATATATATATTAAGTTTAAGAATCACAACCATGTCAGCCTGTTATACCCCATTGCAGGGGCTTAGGCCTCCCTTCTGGATGAGGGTGCTTGGAGCTTAGTCCACGACACTGTTCCAGTGCGGGTTGGCGGATACTACTTGATGGAGAGTTTAAGAATTCTTTTATTCAATTGTAAGGATTGATGTATAGAAAATAAATAGGTTTGGCACCTCTATTCCTGTTTTTGTGTCTATCAGACTACCCTTAGTATAATTTTTACAATATTTTTACTATGAAAAATTTAAGAAAATTTTAACAGTATTCATGTTTTTTTATACCTTTTTCATATCATGTAAAAACTAGATTTTTACAAAAATATTAAATTTAGGTTTAGCATATATTTTGCTGAAGTTAATTCAGATAAACAGAGTAGACTTATTTAAGTTGAAAGAGTGATAAAAACCACTTCCCTAATATTTATTTCTTAAAAAAAAAGTATAAAGGATTTAACGCCAAAGTTGCCCCAAGCCGGGCAGAAAAGAATCATATCTTAAACTTTAGAGTAATTTTAGTAGAGATATTGTAAAGTGTCGCTATTTCCAAATTCGGTGGCTAATATAGTTTTTTTGCCTGTAGAAGTTTCATAGGCGCAAGATGTAAAAATGTCACTTAAGGAAAAACTTCACTCTTATGTACTTGACTCATTAACAACATATGTTTGTACTATGTTATTATCGTTGCATATTCTTATATATACCCCGTCTCATATGCACATATTCATAAATTTTTTGACAGTTATATTTTATTTATAGACTAGGTTTTGCCCCTCGCTTCGCGTGTGTGGACTACACAGTTGTACCGGCACAGCTAAATGGATGCGAAGCCTATAGCTTCTAATGTAGATCATGTTCATTGTGTCTAGCCCAACCCAGATAATATATAACACTTATTACATGGGCACAACTTCCCACATATCGGCTGTCGAGAGTTTGCGTTCCTGACAAGTCATAATCAGCATAATAGTCGGATGATTGATATAAATTTGTACCGTCGGACGATTCCCGTTTTCAAATATTATTATCGTTTACATGCACAAATGACACATAATTAAATTAAAAATTATATTACTATGCAAACTTATAACAAACCTGTTATAGCTATAAATCTCACATGTTAGGAACGCAAACTCTCGACAGCCGATGTAATGTTCTTTTTCCACAATAAATACATTTTTATTTAAACATATAAGTAGTCATAAAATTATATTTTTTGATTAATTAGAATTAGAAATAAACCAGTGCTTGCTTACCGGCTGCTAAGGACGGTGGCTATGCTCAAATTCTTTTTTTTTCTATAAATAAAATGTAACTGCAAAAAATATAAGAATATATACATATGTTATGAAGTACATATAGAGGTATGTTAGGATATACATCATACCTAGATATGCTGTTAATGTGTTCAGTACATTAGGTTGAAGTTTTTCTTTAAAAGGGACATTTTTACATCTCGTGCCTATGGAATTTCTCCAGAAGAAAAAAAAACTATGCTAGCCACCGAATTTGGAAATAGCGACACTTTATAATATCTCTACTAATATTACTCTAAAACTGACATACAATTCTTTTGCGCCTGGATTTTTTCTTTGGGATTTAGCGCACCCTTACCCTTTTCATACAAAATTTATTGTAATTTAAATTAATGCCAAGGATGTCAGACAGATGGTCTGACAAATTCTTGAAACAGGAATAAGGACAAACTTATTTATTTTCTATTCATCAAGCTTTACAAAATGTATAAAAGTATTCTTCAACTACTTATTTAAAATTTTTATATATATAAAAAATCTAACAAGATATGAATTGCCAAATCAACTAACAGTTCTTTATTTTCCTTATATTCAACTATGTAAAAAAAATATTTTTGGACTTGAATCCGATACCTAAAGTTTAGAAGTAGTCCCCGCTCATATTTTAATATTTATAAACTGGTTGGTAGCTGTTAATTTAAATTGTTTGAAAATTTTATACGATTATCTCTCGTCAAACTGTTAAAAAACTTATATCTGCATACTTAATATTCTAAAGTCCTATACTTACAGCCTATACTAGAATAATAATTTATGCTCATAGAATATTAAAGTACTGAAGTTTACTAGTCAGTATTAATAAAAACATGCCCTACGGAAATAGAAATATTTCTAACATATACATGATATTAAGCGATTATTTGTATTTATGTTGTAATTATGAGACTTCGAGATATGAAACTCTTACTACGCTTGGATTGAGAGCAGTGGCATGACTTCATAAAAATATCTAAAAAAGGTACACACGTACACCGAAATGGTTGTGTTACTCGAGAGTACCTGATAATATAATGACATGGCGGTTATATTTGCGTGAATCGCGTTTCGCGCTTATGTGTGGATTTACTTGTAAAATGCCTTCGATTAATAAGCTAAAAATACACTGGATAAGAAAAAGATAGAGTAAAATTATGATTGGATAATATTTTTTTTTATGATTATGATTAATTCAGACCTCACACTGTTAATGGGAAATAAAATGTTTTTATGACAATATGCTTATTTGAATTTCAAAGCCTGTTCTACATTTCAGTGTACGTGTTAAAATTGACTGAAACTGTCATTTACACAAGCTGTCTCATGCAAACTGAATAGCAGTCATCAGTTATATGGTTCATAAACATTTTTCCCTACCAGAATAATGTAAAGAATAAAAAATGCCTTCGTTCTATGTGCACATTCTACTGTTCACAGATTAACATTCCTTGTATATATTATGAAAAGACAATCACAAATACTTCACAGAGATGTATCGAGATACTTAGACCAAGACAAAATATATTTCCAAAATACATTGACACAAGCATCCACCCTTAACCACATTGTAAAAAGGATGCTTACCCATCACAAAACGAGTCGTGGTATATAAATTATGGTGACGAGAGGAGCCTGCTTATAGTACCTACCAGCAATTAATAAATTTTATAGTAAGTCAAATAACGAGGCCGGTTCCGAAACTGCGCGTTTTCACTCTTTCAATAGTTTCAAGTTATCAAACTTTAATATTGATGCCTAACCCAAAACTTAACTGATACGAAAGGCGTGCATTCTGCCGTACCAATCTATCGGTATTTTGTGTTGGGCGTCTTAAAGTGCATAGCACCTCTATTTGGTTCCTACAAGAACCATACTTAGTAGACGCGTACAACATATTGGGGTTTTAATGAAGTATTTACAAAAAAATCGACATAAATATAAAGCAGTATATTTTAATTATGGTCACAATGAGCATACAAAGACATGTTAATACATATATTTATATTGTATGTCCTACAGGGAATGTACAGTACGTGCAACCAAACTGTGCGGCTCTGAGGTGTGGTGCGCAGGTCCGTCGCAACGCGTCTTTATTGCGACGTTTTTATGCATACAGAATCGCACGGGTTGCACATAATGTTTCAAAGTCGGAATTAAAGCAATTTATTAATCTTACACATTTATAAGTACATTAATCTTTATGCAATTCTGCACATGCACTGATGTATTGTTTTAACAAAATTAATGTTAGAATAATATAATTTACCTGCCAAGTACTCCTCAATAATTCCTAATTGCCAATAACTTTATTCAACTTGCATTAAAAAATTGAATAAACAAAATATTTTATGCAAAGTTCTGCATTTCACGCCGCTTAACTTCACCGAAAATGACACATGACATTTTATTTTTTATGTATAATGGTATAACATCTAAACAAAAATTCCAATAAATTATCCATAAGGTGCTTGGTAGACATAGTGTATTATAACAAACAAGAACAATATACATTTAAAATTGAACTATAATTCATTGATTTAGGAAGTTGGTTACATAGCGGTAACACTGCATAATAATGTACTCCAAAGTTCATAATATACAACATTTTAAAAAACTTATGCTGTTATTTTCTATTTAAAGTTCTATACAATGTAAATTCGGGTGTAAATAATCAATTTTTGTCTTTAACTGGTGGTGGATGTCGTATAAAATAGTGAATGGCGTTGTAGACGAGATGTGGGGCAACATTGTGTAGTGGGTGTACACGGTTGATCTCGTTACGAGGTGAACCCACAATATAGGGCTCCGCTGCTCCCGTACCATGCTGCGCTACAGATAGGCCACTCAGTGTGTAGCAAGTGTGATAAATATCACGAGGTCTGAAACATAGCAACATAAAAGTCTGTTTTTTATTTGTATGTTCACTCTGGTGCATAGTCGGTTTGAATTTTTTTCTTATATTTATTCATAAAAGGTACATACCACGGGTTAACAATAGCCTTAGTGACCGTTAAATCTGAATGGACATAATTCAAGAGCTTGGGCTAAGTGAAAGAAAAAGATTAGGATATTAACAAATATTCAGATTTTACGAAGATATTTTGTAGTCCTCATTTCATAATGTCTTCATTCATTACTATAAAAATATTGCAAACACGATAATAGCTTTGAAGGCATTACCGACCAAAAAAATATAGGGCATTGCATACTGCATTCCAGACGACTAATGAAATCAATAAAAAATTGTATTTAGCGCCAATTTTTCAATAGCCAGATAATCTAATAGCAGTTACTAGTCATAACTATTATTTGGAGAATGTATCACCTTATCTATGGAATAAAGTTATTAGGCCATTTATGGGCAGGAGAAGGGCACGCTATTCTCTAGTTCTGGTACATTGTTTTGAGCTCATTTTGAGGTTGTATGAGGTCAATTTTGGTTCTTCGCGTTGACTATGGTTAATGGTATTTCTTACCTTTCCGGATATTTGTATGGATTTTGAAAATGTTGAATGATACAAATAACTGTTGATGAAGAGGAGGCAATGCTAGATGGTCTGTATCCACCTTTTAGGAGACAAGAGTAATAAGACCACCGACTTATATGTACCTAGGTACTAGACTGTACGTACCACAGTATGAAACTTCGCATGAAAGATAGTCCCATCGTGATGCAGGGACTAACCTTGAAATAGTCTCTTGTGGTCCATCTGTCAGTGTAGTCGATTGACATTATTTTGTATTATGGAAAAATATCTGAATAAAATGCCATGCTGTGCTTTTAAAAAATGCATAAACAAAACCTGGAACTCTAAAAAGGCGGATGGGATTACTTATCACATGTAAATTTGTATTATTTTTATAAGCTTCAATTTTACTAACTTAATTTTTGATAATTACTGATTTGACAGTTGCACATACATTGAATTACAGGGGGGTGATTCTCGGACGACTCGACTTTATCTCTCGTGAGACATCGTCGATGAAATTCAATATTTTTCTAGCGAAAACGTAATTCTGTATTCTCAAAAGCCATATAAAACAGTAAAATTTTCGAGAATCATATGAGACATACTAACATGCATGATACATAATAATGTTTTGACTAGAAACAAAATATGTTTCAGTGAAATTGTCTTATGAGACTAAAAGTCAAGCAGTACAAGAATCACCCCACAAAATTGCAATCTTTGAATGCATTCGGCCATTCTCGTTTGCTTTCCGTGTGCCGTACAATACGGCTCTTTGCGTCTAGTACCTTAGGTACATACATATAAGTCAGTGAGTATGACTTGAAAATTGCCATAATTTCTTCCCATAAAGCATCTTTAACTTCATAAGTGATGGTATAACTTTTATTATCTTGTATGAAAGTTTGTAGTCACAAACAATGTAAGTTAATAATTTTATTTCACTGGAGACTTATTCAATTGAAATTCCCTGCCCTCCTCTTTTATTTGAAATAATTTTTTTTAACATTTCACATTATGAAATTGTGTAAAAATTGGTAGCAAATGAAAAGCAAACAGAGAATAATGTGTAAACTATCATGCTACCCACGCTACAATTTTCTCAAACAGACTCCATCTAACATGTCAAAAACGCTACTAATGCGCTACCAAAAAATACTTTCCACATTGGAAATATTTATTCTATCACACCTATAGTACTATGTTATCCAGCAATGAACCATTATGGAGAACAAATTGAAACATATACGTGTTCCAAAATTCAACGATAATCGGGCACCAGAGTGTGTGAACTTGCTCATGCCTACTCAAGAAAAAAAAATTTTTTTTAATTACAAAAAAATATGTCATTCTTCCAACCAATTCCTTCCAATTGACAACCCTTATATTTTTATGATACCACAACATTTTTTCAAATATTTCTAATTTCTTTTGTATCCATCACAACCTTTAAAAATCACAGATGCTTGTAGTTTTTACACAAAAATCAAAACTATTTTCTTCTCTAAAATTTTGAGAGATTTTTACATTCAATCAAGTTTCACCGTGGTGCAAAAAAAGTGTGGATACTATGGCGAGTTTTTTTAAAAATTGATGTAACTAATTTTTTTTTGTAATTTAAAAAAATTGTGAATTTTTTCCCTTTTTTTCCTTGAGTAGTCATGAGCAGGTCCACCTTCTGGTGCCCGATCATCGTTGAATTTTGGGACAAGTATATTTAAACAGTGTAATTAAGCTGTTTGTTGGGGAGAGTCCTATATACATATATAAAAATCTCAGTTCACCGAACAGCCAAAATGATTCCCTTTCAGCACAGAGTCTAATTCCTTTCCTTTTTATTTTAGAATGCTTTCTGTTAGTTTATACATCTTAGATTCATCACTTAATAATTACTCACTTTCCAGGCTTATCAATGAGGCCTCCATCAAGTGCCTGACAACAAATCATAACATACTCTTGTAGTGCACCTTGGTTGAACAAGATAGTCTCTATTAATTCCTTCTTATCTGAAAGAAAAGACTAAGTTGTGTAATAAAATTAAAAAAAAAAGACATGACGAGTGACATAGTTAATTTGTATTTGACGACCGCTTGGCCTAGTGGGTAGCGACCCTGCCTATGAAGCTGGAGGTCCCAGGTTCGAATCCCAGGTCGGGTCAGTATGAAGAATATTGATACTGGTACCATTAGTTATATGTATGTCATGTCTTCGCTTAGTACCCAAAACACAAGCTAGACTCTGGCTATTGAAATATGATACTGAGATTTTCTTTTTAAATTTTAAATATGTAGATATGGCAAACCTTTATGAACTAGGAATACGCAATCTTGATAATTGCCAACAGATGTCAAAGCAAATTTGACTTTTGGCTAAGTCTATTGAAATGGTTTCTAAATCACTACAAGTCCAATGGATTCGTACGCTATTTAAAACCTGATTTTAGTGTTCCGTAGTCAACTAGGGAGCCTTATAGATTCGCCTTGTCTGTCTGTCCGTGGCTAAGCTCAGAGACCTTAATACTAGAAAGCTGTAATTTGGCACAAATATACAAATCTATCACGCTTATAAGGTGGTAAAAAAAAAATCTTAAAATAAAATTAGTTCCTCCCATCCACGTTAAGTGGAGACCACTATTTCAAACTGAAAACGACAACGAAAACGTAATTAAACAAATAATATTTTTAGTCAAACGAAGTATATCTTGAAATAACTATGGAATATACAAACTATTCAACAAATATCAAAATTATTACAGTGCACTAATTTGTGGCAGCCATTATTTCATAAAAACATCGCTCTTTCTCGCGAAAAGCAGAGGCTCGCTCTTCTTATTTCGCTTTAAATTTACACATCGTTGTATAAATTAACTTCCTAGCTGAACTTTTTATTTCGGTTTCGACATAATAACGCAAGATAACCGTTTGTTATTCTGAAAATTGACACGACTTGAAAACCAACCAAACTAGGGTTTGACAAGTGTAGAGTATTGCCATATAAAGAATTCTGTTTCAAGGTCAACATCACGTTTCGATAGCCAGTCTCTAATGCAAGTTATAAACATACAAAATTCAGTAAAAGCGCAATGGTGATTTGACATCACATTATATAATGTTTTGTTACCTTGGGCTAAAATGGCACTAATAATTGGAAAGGTAGCTCCTTGCCAAAATGAATAACATCCATCTACAAGTTTATTTGTTCTTCCCTGGAAACCACCTTCAACCTTCATTTGTCTGTTAACACACCACCGCAACAAGGCATCAATGTCACAAAGCTGTGTTCTATTCAATAGTGCCAAGGAAGCAATGCCGCAAAATGCATAACCTCCATGTGCCTCCATGCCTGGACAGCCAGCAAAACCACCTTCATATGTTTGACAACTAACAATCCACTCTGCTGTTTTATCAAACAGTGTATCTGTGTATGTGTTAGTCAATTTTGCTACACTAATTGCACAATATGCCCCCCTTATATCCTGCTCACCACCCTTGTGGAGTACAAATGAACCATCCACATCCCTTACTGACCATAAAAATTTCTGTAGTGAACTTCTATCAATTGAATCATATGCTTCATCAGTACCAATAATGCTCAATGCATTCACTGCTGCATAAGTGGTTCCAAGGTGAGGATGCTGGGTAGGGCCACCTCCATATCCACCCTCTTCATGTTGACATTGATTTAGGAAATTCACTACATCTGATAGAGTTTCTGTGTCAGGCAAAGAATTCAAAATCCACAATGCATGTAATATCCAATACACTATCCATGGGCGACTTGCATCTAGACATTCATAACTTTGTGGTAGATTTTTTAGCCAATTATTTAAAAGTTTAATATGTGCATTTCTATTTAGTTTTGGAAGATCAGGATCAACTGACGCTTTCATTTCAAATTCATTAAACAGTTTCAATACGATTTTTTCGACTTTTATCTAAAAAGAATATCAAAGCAATTCTGAATTTTTCTACTATAAAGTTCTTTCATTAGAATTTGAGAAATTGATGAAAATGGATATACCTGATCTGTTACTGTGTCAGTAATTACATTCTCAGTTTCAAAAATCTGAGATACTATATCATTAAAGCATCTTATTTGATTATCCATACTGTAACAAATTTCAATATTAAGTGATAAAACAAATTATTCATTTTATACCTAATAGAAATGGATTGGACTTGCCTCCTTTATTATTTTCCTCCTTTTGCGTATCAATCAGATTTTCTAAAATTATTTTCGGGTTGGCTTTCCAAAACTACCACCCTAAGGGTATTAATAATAAGAAAGAAGGGAGCGAGGTGAAAAGAATAAACCCACTTTTAGAATTTTTAGAAATGCGGAAATACGAAAAAAGGCGGAATTAAAAATGAGTAATACATACCTGCTACTAAGACATTTTTGATAACCTTCAAACTCAAAACACTTGAAACTAACACTAAATGGCCAGCCACTCTTCTAATAAGTCTCAACTATTTAGATTTAGTACATAAAAGAATGTTTAAAAGAAATTCGGTTAAGGTAGGTTACTTTCCCGCCATTTCTCAATCAATAGGTAGGTTCGGTTTAAAAAAATATACAATAAAACCGAATATATGGGCACTCCGACTACTGTTCCAACAATTGATGGTCCCAATCCACTAGGAACATAAAAAACGCGCAAGGCGAGCGAGCAAAGCGAGCGTGCCGCGGCAGCGGCCGCCGAGCGCCTTGCAAATCAAATTTTCAATTGTTACTAAAGGTAGGTTAGGAAATTCTTAACGTATTTACTGTTTTCAACTTATTTTAATGTTGAAGTCTATTCCCTCCTTCAGTAGTTGATCCTTTGATTATGTCAATACAAGGAGCAAATTCATGTCTGTAGTAACGGGTATGTAGTTTTCAGTTTTTATTTTTGGTTTTTTTCACATTTCCGCATTCCTGAAAATTCTGAAAGTTGGTTTTCTGTCCTCGTCCTTCCATCTCCTAAATTATTATTAACACGTCTAGGGTGGTAGTTTTGGAAAGCCGTACCTTATTTTCGTCTACAGCTCGAGTAAATCAGCTCCTTGTAACTTTACGGGTCAGTTTAAAAAAACGCGTACTAAACTTTGCGAAGACAAAGTAAAACTGAAACTGACTGAAATTGAGACGTCTTTGCTAAGAGGTTTAATAATAATTACATCTAAGCAATAATTTGTATTTATGTTAGGTAATAGTGGGTAACAAAAATGATTCAAAATTATTGACGTTTATCACCATTACATTACAATTGATTGACCAACAATTACCAATTGATTAAAATTAAAATGTCAGAAATTACCATGGATCATGGAACTATTATGTACTACGTACAACTGGAAGGAGCTCTCTCTAACATTAGCGTGGTCATACGTAAACTGGTGATTAAAAAAAAAAGTGCGAAAGGGAAGTAACCGGGTGCCTAACTATCTCTTTCTACACCACTTCTGTGTGGCTAGCATAAAATATACCACTACACTGGGAAAAGTACTATGGTGAATTTAGATTTTATTATGAGGGAACCGAGGAATAAAAAACTATGCGTCATGATAATTACGATACAGGATCTATAATTTCCGCTGATGCATTATGTTTTCCTCTTCATATTTCTCGTTTTTTATTATGGTGGTCATCCATTGCTCGACTGTTGAACATTTTTCTTATGGTAGGTAATTAGTAGCCTACAAAAGTTAGGTAATGGCATTGCTTCGCAATGCATGATCTCACGTTGCGTTATAATATCATTTCTTCTGAAAGTTCTGAATCCATTTTGATGATTTTTGTATTTGGTCACTATTTTTCAACATAGGGTAGATACAGTGGAAGAATTATCGAAATCAGCTGGTCTAATACGCCACTATGGCCGTTCCATATCCGAGCTGCTATTTCACGTCGCTGGTTGTACACAGTCGCCGAGCGGAGGTGAAGTCAGAGACGCATATTTTTTCCTCTTCACATTTCTCGTTTTTATTATGGGGGTCATCCATTGCTCGACTATTGATGAACACTTTTTTTTAGGGTAGGTAATTCACTAATTAGGCCACTGCCTATAAAGGTTACATAATAGCATTGCGAAGCAATGCCATGATTGCTCACATCGCGTTCTAATATCACTTTTTAAAATATTTGGACTTAATTCAATAGGACTTTATATTTCTGAAAGTTCTGAATCGATTTTGATATTTTTTGTGTTTAGTCACTATGTTATAACTTAAGGTAGATACTGTGAAAGAATTATCGAAATCAGTTCTTTTAATTTAAAGCTGTAGCAAATCAAAAAAGTCGATTCTTTGTTTTTGCGGAGTTTTTACTAAACAACTTTATTTC